>OX453276.1:32430946-32780946 GCA_949710005.1 Ricordea florida | reverse complement strand
TGGTCACACTGCATGGTTTCGGATCCACAGATGAAAAAGATAGAACCACACTGTATAGTAAAACAAACAGTACCACAGTACAGTACTGTTCAGTAGCTTTACAAAGAATGGTCACACTGCATGGTTTGATCCACAAATGAAAAAGTTAGAACCACACTGTATAGTAAAACAAACAGTACCACAGTACAGTACTGTTCAGTAGTTTTCCATAGAATCGTCACACTGCATGGTTTGATCCACAGGTGAAAAAGATAGAACCACACTGTATAGTAAAACAAACAGTACCACAGTACAGTACTGTTCAGTAGCTTTACAAAGAATGGTCACACTGCATGGTTTGATCCACAAATGAAAAAGTTAGAACCACACACACTGTATAGTAAAACAAACAGTACCACAGTACTGTACTGTTCAGTAGCTTTACAAGGGACGGCGACATTTAATTTAATCGTACTTACTTATAAAAAATGCGAGTACCTCTTAACGCTGTAATAATTGGCTTCTGTGATCACGTTTCTTCAGATAACTATTAACTAATTATAAATGATTCCTTAGAAGATGCAAAGGGCTACAAAGTTGAAGAATACGAAGACTACGAGGGCGATGAAATAGAATTCGATGCTAAAAAGTACGTAAATGCGGTTCTTGAAGAGAACACTGACGAAGTTCAAGATATTTTTTCCGAATTTGATAGAGGTGAGGATACGCTAGAGGAAAAACAAAAACTTCAAGTGCTTGAAGAAATGTTCAGTGACTTGAACATAGAGTATATAGGGCACGGAGGAAGAGGAGGAAGTATATACAGGGGTCGTAATGACAGAGAACGAGGAAGAGCATTCCAGGAACCACCTTCACAACACAACAACAGGGATACTAGGAGACGTCAAGGTGTTCGAGGGAGAGGAAGGGGTACTGACCAGTTTGGTGGTATCGCTGACCAATCATGGGAGGACGAGAGCTTTGCTTATGGTTATAGCGCTGAATATCAGAACCAAAGTTACAGAAGGAGAACCATGGGACCAATAGAAGACTTCCCCAACGGCCGATCAAGAGAGGAAGAACTGCACCCATTTGAGAGAACCGATAATAGAGAAAGTGACCAAGGATCATCACATGACGGGAACAACCCCAAGCAAATGAGACGCGCAGAAAGTATGCCAAGTGTCTATCAAAATGATGATTTGCAACGATCCACTGTAACACAAGTTCAACAGGATCTTTCTTTGTTTGCAACCAACAAATTGCTAATTAGTGGCCTCAAAGAGATCACCAGTGATGATACAGTGTGGAACTTTATTGAAGCAATGAGTGGTAACGAAGTTAAGGAAGTTGTGAAGTTAGGAGAAGGCAGAGCTCTCGTCACGATGACAGGCGACATAACAAGTGAGTTATTTGTCTCTTAGAAATTTTATTTTTCACCGGCGACGGCATCTCATTCGAACGAAGTTTGATTAAACCCCAAAATTGGAATCCTAAACGGTGTCGAGTTATTCCATGGAATTAGAGTGGGACATGTTCCCATTTCCTTGCAATTCCATTTTTTACAATAACTGAGCGAATTCTCGCGCGCTGATTGACTAATTTTTATCATCAATAAGAGTACAGACACAAAATTTTAATTTAAGTCTTCAATTGACCTTTTTCGCGTTTTGCTATTGTAAACAAGTTTGTTGTAGATCTACAACACTTTGACAATGTTATGACGCAATTTATCATCAATAAGAGGACAGACGCATAAAAAACTGACGTCAATTTGTTAATTTGAATTCTGCATTCGTGATTCAGTGATTGAGCATGCCCTTCGGCCGGTAAAAGAACAAACCAATCACAAACGTTTGGTGCATCGGTGAGAACTTAATACACAAAAAAGTGGTTTATCATTCCACACTAGTTGTCAAAGAAAGTTTTACCACCGTTAAATGTAAGGGGACCTGACGTTTCAAGCCCTTCGTCAGTTGGTAAGCAACTGTAACCAGTGTGATTGGTTCGTTCATACGCGGTGTTCTGCTTGCGAAAACATGATGCATACGTGATATGTACCTAACCAACTGGTCGATAGGACGTAGGTGTTTCATGTCACTGAAGCCGCTATAGGCTCCGTTCGTATTGCCCTCATGGCTCTTGTATGCCTTTACACTGTATCTTTCCCTTACACCTTTCATAATCCACTACTTATTAAAAAATACTTTTTGTAACTGCCAATGTATTTGGCACTGCTGTACTAATTGGGGGTCCTATAACTATAATCAGACAAGTATTGCAAATAGAGCATAAACGTCGTTAAGAATCTCAACTGGTGCGAGACATACCAGTTGGCTGTTTACTACCGTGGTAGAGGAATTGAAACTCGAGATGACTGTAAAACAAGCATTAATATTTGTTTCTTTTCAGATTTCGCTAGATTGAAAGAAAAAGGCGAGAAAAGAGGTTTGGAATCGGCCAAGGTCTGTATTGATAGAGCGCCCATCTGTAGAAGCATTCTTGTCAGCGGCATTTCTTCTACAACTACCAAAGATAACATTGAGCTGTACTTCGAAACTCCTAGAAGCCAGGGAGGTGATGTTGAGAGAGTTGATTATACACCGGGTTGTGGCAGTGCAGTGGTTGTTTTTAAGGACCCAAATGGTGAGTCAAGCCTGAATTAAACTTAATCCTCTCGGTACAACGATCAGCAAAGTATTTCTCCTTAGTGAGTACCATTCACTTAGATTTTTTTTTTGGATAATTTTCTGTTGGATCAATTAATAATTTAACTTTGAGTTGATGAGTTTCTTAACCTTAGTCGTATGCTTGTTTTACAAGGTACCAATGCTGTAAAGAAAACTTGTCTTTTGAACACTTTTTGTAAATGGTTTTGCACTTAGTAGTTATTTATCGAATTCTGTAATAACTTGGGACTATACTTGTGAAGGGGGACATTGGGGTTTACGGTATTGCGGTATTGGGCTTATTTTCAGGCGGTATTTCGGTAATTCAAGTCCCAAGCTACGGTATTGCGGTATGCGGTTTTTCGTCGTTTTGACTGACGGTAATCGGTAAAAAAACATATTTCGCGGTATTGCGGTTCAGTTGAAGTCACGGTGTTCACACTTCTCGTCATCATAACTAGCTCCGAAGTTCGCGTAACATAGCAAACCAATCGTGATTTGCTTCATATCATTGTTGCTCTACAAAAATTTCTTTGATACGAAAACATCGGCACATAAGAGAGATAACTGAACGCACTAGGTGGATACAACTTTAAGCGTGGCCGATTAAAAGTGCGGTATCGGTATTTTGTAGATTTTGCACTCGGTATTTCGGTATTTGCATTTTTTTCTTACGGTATTGCGGTATTGTCCCCCTCCTCGTGAGTAACGAATAAGCAAGGCTGATTTATTAAATGATGAAAAGTGATATATATACAAGCAGTTGACATGTGATAATATGATAAGCACTCATTCTTCACATAGTGCGGTAAATACTAGTTAAACCTAGCGAAGCTATGAGTGTAGCTAAATGTCGTGGGTCGTGGGTCGTGGGTCGTGGGTGTGGGTGTGGGTAAATGTCGTGGGTAAGAAAAAAGTAAAGAAAAAATAAAATGAAAATGAAATAAATGAATAAACAGAAAGAAAAATGATAAAATGCATTAAACGAAATCTCCACGTATACACCAGTACCATTCCCCTTTCCCGCGGTCAGCAAAGCAAATAAGCGAATCCTTAAGTACAATACAGCAAAAATGTTGTACACGAAACAAAACAAAAAGAATCGAGAAAATTATGTTTCCGTTTGCTTTGCTGACCGCGGGAAAGGGGAATGGTACTGGTGTATACGCGGAGATTTCGTTTAATGAATTTTATCATTTTTCTTTCTGTTTATTAATTTATTTCATTTTCATTTATTTTTTCTTTACTTTTTTTTTTACCCACGACCCAGACCCACGACCCACGACTACTACCCACGACCCACGAGCCATACACCCATACACTCTAATGGTGGTGTACTTCTTTGAATCCTCATCCAACACTAGTTGTTGATAGGCTTGGGACATGTCCAACTTCGCCCAAAGTCGCTAACAGATCCTCCGTTTTTGGTATTGGGTAGTTGTCAAGCTTGGAAACTTGATTGACGGTGCATTTGTAATCTCCGCAGATCCTAGTCGTATTGTTCGGCTTCAAAAGAGGAAGTATTGGTGCCGTCCATTCCCTCAATTCCACGGGTGAAATGATTCCCTCCTTTTGGAGCCGTTCCAACTCGTCTTCCACTTTTCTTTAAAGAGCATAAGGTACTGGACGTGCCTTGAAGAATTTAGGCTCAGCGTCAGCTTCCACATAGATCTTTGCCTTGGTACCTCCCAAAGTTTCAAGTCCCTCATCAAACACATCTTTGTGAGCATCCAAAAGCTTCACAAGGGGCGTGTCTTGCACACTGAAAATCGACTTCCAGTCGAGCTTTAACACATTAAACCAATCCCGACCTAACAAGTTTGGTCCTGGTCCTTGAACCACCACTGCTGATAATTTGTGTTTTTGTTCCCCATATTCCACTGGAATCATCACGGTTCCTATCACAGGAATTTTCTCTCCTGTATAGGTACTCAATGTAGGCTTTGCATACTCCATTTTGACCTCGTCACGCAACATCGCGTACGTGCTCTCGTTTACGATTGTTTTTGGCGCTCCAGTGTCAACCTCCATTTGCTGCGGTTTGCCACACATCTTACCGTCAACTTTGAATGCTTTCACAGTCTCCGCTTTTCCGGTGACATTGAACATGGCGTGTGACTCATCGTCACTTTCCTTATCTCTCACCACGTTTGTACGATTCTTAGTGTCCTTTTTAGTTCCTTTTCTTGCTCCCTCTGATTTCTTCTTGTCAGATTTCGGGGAGTGACACACCTTCGCAATATGTCCTTTCTTGTCGCAATTGAAGCAGAGGGCGTCTACAGGTCGCAGCCAGATGTTTTCCACCACAGCGATAACACTTGGCATTTTCTTCGGCTCCGCCTCTCGCTCTGCCGCTCTTCCTCTGCGCGTGCACTAGGTTAACCGGTGAAGACTCTGTTTTGCCACTCAAATCAAGGAGATTCTTCGAAGCAGATTCAAGCGCTAGCGCTAGATCTATAGCTTTCTTCAACATTAGTTCAGGTTCCGCTAGAAGTCTGCGTTGGATTTTTGCGTCATTAATTCTACAAACTAATCTGTCCCTCAGCATGTTATCTAGGGTCTCCGATAGTTTTCGCAACCCTGCTAAGAACTCCGCCACGCCTTCTCCCTCAGTGCGACTGCGATTGTGGAATTTGAAGCGCTCCACGATCTCGCTTGGGTTTGGTGAGTAATGCTTCTCAACTTCCTCGAAAATGACCTTCAGCTCCGTCTCGGCTGGCTTTTTCGGCTGCAGCAAATCTCGAATTAGCGCATATGTTTTCCCTCCACACACGCTTATGAAAATTGCCCGTTTCTTGGCCGCATCCTTGATGTCGTTGACCAAAAAATACTGTTCAAGCCTTTCCACGTACTGCGTCCACAGCTCGGTCTCCTTGTATTCACCGATTTGACCGTACGTTGCCATCGCTAAGGTTTTTCTAGATCCTCGTCGCCAATGTAATAACTTGGGACTACTCGTGAGTAAAGAATAAGCAAGACTGATTTATTAAATGATGAAAAGTGATATATATACAAGCAGTAAACATGTGATAATACGATAAGCACTCATTCTTCACATAGTGCGGTAAATACTTATTTAACCTAGCGAAGCTATTACAAATTCGACCTTCCAGGTGTCCGTATTTCCCAGAACTATTGTTGATTTTGAGTGTGGTCTCGACAACTTCAGGAGAAGTTATCGTCGTTTGAAAACTTGTTTTTTTATTTTTATTTTTTACAGATATGGAAAGAGTTATTGCCCGCCAAGACGAAAAACCCCACATATTGGCAAAAGTCCAGGTGTCAGTAAAAAGATTTCACGGATTGCTGGATGAGGTTGACGTGTTTGAGCCCACAGAGGAGCAACAGGCGCTATCATCTAACACGTGCAACACCCAGAACGAACAGAAATCAGCCAAGGAAACTACCGGTCAGCAGTTGCATATGGTCGTAGACCCAGACGTCATGGAGTACGTCATGACATCCAGTCATAAAGATGAATTAAAGAAGTCACTGAGTGAGAAGAATTGCGAATTAAATTGGAAACCATCCACTAAGTTTGCTGTCGTTTCTTATCATGGAGATAAGGAGGAAGGTTCTTGGCAGACTGATTGCATCGACACAGTGCAGTCGTTTCTTGCCAAATTTGTTAGGTGCGACGTTCAGGCTAATAAAGACTTCTGGGAAGCGGTTGTTGGACAGATAGCAAGTATTCGCGCATGTTTAGGGGAAAATCCCCCGCTGGTCAAGATAATTGACAGTGCGTTTACATTAAGTATTTTGTGTCTGACCTCCGAGGGTACGTTATATAAAGAAAAAGTCAAAGCAAAATTGGAAGAGATATACTGTGAAGAAATCAGAAAGACCTACCTTAAGAGAAAGATACCAAACGTCCCAGAAGAGCATATTGTTCTACTGAAAAAGGTGAAATTTGTCGAGACACTTCAGACCAAGAACAAAGAATTGACCGTTCTAATGGACAGTGAGGCAGAGGAAGTTTATTTTGAGGGGCCTCAAGAACAGTTCATTGAAGCGACTATGAAATTCTACAAATTGACGTCAGAAATGGTCGAGAAGAAGTTAAATCTCAGTAAGAGTATGTTGGAGGTGCTTGGTACAGAAGAGGGGATGCGGAAGGTCAAGATAGATTTTGAAATGGGTAAAGTAGAAGCCGTATTTGTCATTGACTCAGAAGCAAAGATTGTGGGCATTTCCGCCGCTCATGCGGACAAGGCTTTGTCACACATAAGTGGATTAACTACAGAGGAAAAGGTTCGAGTAGACGAAAATAGCGTGGAGCTACTAAAAACAGGGGAATGGCGCGAGCTCTGCGAGGAACTCAATAGAAATCAAAGCGTCAGTATCCATAGAAACAGCTGGAATGACACATGGATTGCTGGGTTTCGCAGTGACGCTGCAGAATGCATGAAGTTACTTCAGGAATTCTTGGCTGAGAACTGCAAACGAGAAGAAGAGTTTCTATGTCCATCCAAACTTGTGAGACGATATCTGACCGAGTTTCATCAACAATATTTACGTTCGCTTGAAGATGAACTGAAACGCTTTGACGTTAAGGTTCAAGAAGGCAAGAGCGAAGATACTATGACTATTATTGGAAAGAAGGGGGGCTTAGGCCCATGCAAGAAACGTTTAAACGCTCTCATAGCCGGTTCAGAGTCAAGGAAGTTTGATATTGAACAGCCCGGTCTTCGTAAGTACTTTTCAAGTGGAAATGCCGACCAGCTAGTTAAATCAGTGGAGAGGGACAAGAAATGTGTAATCCAAGTTGACTTGAACTTCGGCCCAGAGCTTGGTAACGTCAAACCTATAGGGTCAGCAGTCGCCGCCACGGATGACGAAGATTCCACTACAAGTGATGACGACGACAACGTCGCAGGGGGTGGTGCTTTCGCAATCGATGCCAAAGCTTGGGTCTCTCCCCATGGACATAGCATTTCATGGAATGCTGGAGACATTGCACATGTGAAGGTGAGGCTTCACACCAAAGCGTGCTATTTGGTACTCTCTAATGTATGCTCTTGGTTGACGCCAACCCGAATTGTAGCCGCCAGTCCTTTCTAGATTTTTAATTCATTTATTGCGTTTCTGGGATCTCCTGTTGACTCTGTATCGCATTTTAGCACATCTATTAAACCCATTCGCTTCCACCCACGCTTTGCATAACTATAATTGGATACTCATAGTACTAACTTTGATGTTTCCTCCTTATCCCGCCTGCAAAAATGTCCAGCTAATCTGAGCTTCAGGCGTGGCATTTAAAATGATCAGCCATTTTATAGGGGCAGGTTAGCTGAATCTGATGTGAACCTAGAATATGAAACAGACAAACCTATTCGCCCATTGATGCGTATACGAAGTTCCCCACAAATGATGTTAGGCAAAGGAGCAGGTTGAAAAGGGATTCTAACCCATGATCTCGCGAATATTCTACCAACTGTGCTATCCAGTCATCCACACTTGAGGGAGGCCGATAGTGGATATCCAGCTGTAACAAGGGCGTATATGGATCCACTGGTGGCCAGCTCCCAGTATGGGTGGCTAGATACGATAAAAAAGAAGTCCAAAAATAATGTTCCAACATCTTTTCTACTTTTAGCCCAAGGTGCATGCGTTGGTCAGCCCACAAGGAATATGCGCCCGGGTGATTGCAAAAGCTGCACAGTCAGCGGGTTCCCCCATCCAGATAGGATCACCAAACGCTGGAGAAATTGCTGTTAGTCCAGGATTTTCCCCAACCTGCCGTCACGTTATTTTAACGACTTGTTGCCCTTGGAACAACGGCAGTGGGGAAGCGGTGAGTTTGGAATCTTTGTTCGAGCTTGATGCACATTTTTTCTGAAAGGATATGTGAGCGTTTCTGATAAGTGGTGTTTCTTCTTACTAGACTCTTAGAGCCATTGTTCAAAGGTGCCTCCAGAAGGTTGACGAGATTAAAGGAGATTCCGTGGCGCTCCCCGTTATTGGCACAGGTAAACTTCAATTCCCTCCGAATGTGGCCTGTAAAATTATGGTAGATGAATCCATAAGCTATTGTCAGACTCATCCGTCCTCCAACGTAAAAGATATCAGATTTATCGTCAATCAACAAGACAAAAACCTGATTGCAGCCTTTCAACAAGAGATGCAAAGTGCACAATCCAGATACAAAAGCAAAGCGCTTCCCAAAAGTGGTGGTTTATTACGCTCTTTATTGACGCGTCTTAGGGTAGGCGGTTACCATCTTGGAACACACCTTGTTAAAGTTGTTCCAGGGGACTTGACCGAAGAAAACACGGATGCCATAATCAGTATGAATGGTAAAGACATGGCACTGGAAAATGCTGGACAATCGAGCCAGGCAGTTGGTAAAGCCGGTGGGTCACAGCTTCTTGAGGAGTGCAGAAAACTAGCACCGCAGCCCGGGGGAACGGCTGTAATGACCTCTGGGGGTAATCTTCCAAGTCGTCATGTCATTCACCTCATTCCAGAAAAAAACTACCCAAGCAAGCAGCATCTTCAGCAGTGTCTAGAAAAGTGTTTCGAGCTAGCAGAGGCACAAGGTTTGAAATCAATCGCATTACCGGCCGTTGGTACAGGAAATATTGGAATGTCAGCCCAGGATTCTGCCGATTTGACGTTTCAAGCATTGAGTAACACGGTTGGAATGTTTCGCAGCATTCGTGAGGTCAGAGTTGTGATTTTTAAGAGCAAACCAGATATGCTGCAAACGTTTCAAGAGGAGCAGCAAAGATGCGTATTTCCAGACCGAGATGAAAAGGTGCAGTCTTCAAAGAGGAGCGACGCCAGTATCAGTAACCCCAAAAGACTCATGAGCAGTGCGTCGACAAATGAAAGTTCTGTTACCATATCTGTCACTGGGAGAAACAAAGCGGATACGGATAAAGCAGTAGATGCCATAAAGAAAGGCTTTTCTGAGGCTTGTACTGCACAGACTGTTGAAAGCGAAGTCATCAGTAAGCTGTCGGACAGGCAAATTGGTGTTCTCCTGAAAGAAGCAAAACAGTGTGACGTTCAACTGGCGATTAAAACAGACAAGAACCACATTGATGTCCGCGGTGCACCCACTGAAGTCTCCGGGATGGTAGGCAAGATCTGGAAAGAAATAAATGAAAGAACCACAAAGGACAGAGATCGTGAACAGGCTAAGCTGATTTCCAAGAATGTAGAATGGAGATATGAAATACACGGAAACACGATGCCTTTTGATTCGAAGACCAACGCACAGATTGAGGTGGCACACACAAAAAAATTGCCTACCGTAAAAGTGGCCCTGATGGGAGATGAATTTGTCATCAACTTGGCGAACAATACAGGTGTTGGACAACAAAGAAAGCAAGAAATAACGGTGCATCGAAAGGTGAAGGGAGGGGAGGAAGGTAAGCTATCATTTCTTTTTGTGGGTAGTGTACTGTATAGTGCTCTAGCCACTATGGATGCATTACTTTGGTATGACCCGGATTTGGATTCGAGATCTGGGATCATATAGATCATGGAGCATCAAAGGAACTAATGAATCCACTCTGGACAAGGATTTATCGGTTCTTTTGATGCGCCATGATCTGAGTGATCTCGGATCACAAATCCAGATCCGGATCAGACCAAAAAAAAGCCCTTTGTCGTCAGGTAAGTATACAACGGTGAGTGAGTGAGTGAGTGAGTGAGTGAGTAAGTGCCAAGTTCGCAGCGCTTGCATAAATCACTGACGTGGCTCTGTTGAAAGCGTTCTTGAACATCAAAGAATAAACTTTCGGAAAATATGGGTTTCGTTCGTTAATTGAACGGTGACAGTGTTTGAAAGACATGACTGACGCAAGAAATGCGAGCGGTTCCAGCGTCCGATTCTTGCTTCTCTAAGCAATTGGGCAGGTCTCAAGAAAAACGAAAAATAGTTCGATATATTTAAAATTCGTTAATGGGAAATGACTTAAAAGTAAAGGCAAGGAAAGAGTTTTGAGCTCGAGATAGCAGAGAGTTTGAAATAACCAAGGTCGAGATAACGAGTTTGGCGCTGACATTATGAAGATGAAATTAATAAAGCTTAAACAATATGATGAAGGTGATAATGTTCTTACTTTTATTTTCCTCAAGGAATTCCTCTTCCAAAGAACTGGACACCAATGCCCCCAGGTGAAGTGACTGTGCACAAGGTGCTGTTGCAGCCTGGTTCAAGTGAATATCAAAATGTCGTCAGACAGGTTCACGCCACTGCCCCAGGAGTGAATATTCAGAAAATCGAGCGCATTCAAAATCCGCAACTTTATCAGTACCACACGGTAAGAAAACAGACCATGGATAAAACCAATGGAGGAAACAATGAACGTGCACTGTTCCACGGAACGGAAGGCAAAAATATCGCTGGTATTAATACGCAGGGATTTAACAGAAGCTTCTGTGAAATTCACGGTTAGTATTTTGTACTTATTGACCGAGTTGAAGGGCCGAACAGGAAAATATTTGGCTTTTTCATGCAATAAGGATTTTATCATATGACCTCCGCTTTTCCTGTATTTTTCTCATTTATTAGCGGCTGCATCTCACGGGGCGATACACAGGGCTGAGCGGATCTGTACGGCTTTCCTTGGGCCATGACGTACCGTTCTCGTCCGGGTTATTTTTTCGAGTAATGTTTTTCAATGAAGCGCGCGCATGGCCGCAGGGTCATATGAAATGTTAATATATCTACAACCCCTGGATATATGAAAAAACCCGCGCTCTGATTGGTTAATTTCCTACTCACAGGCTATCAGCTCGTAAACCATGAGTACAGAGAACGGCCATTATGGCATAAAGATTTTTTAGACGAGGAGAAATCCTATTTTTGCTTGAAAAGAATATACCAAAAATTCTACTAAGTAAGGAAATAAATATGGGATGAAATTATTTGACGGTAAGTGAGCAATTTATATTAGCAAGATTGGCGCGATATTTCAACTTTTTATCACGAACTAAAATAAAACTCTTACAAACTGCTGCCATTTTAAACCATCCGTAGAGCACGTTAACTGGTTTTACTTCTGGCTTGTTTTTCGCTTTAATTTCTTATAGGCTGGTGTGCTAACTAACAGAAATTTGACAAGTTTATTAAAGAGATGTTCAAGAGCAATCCGAACTCTTGTTTGAAGCATTTTTATGCATGTGTCATGCTTGCAAAACAATTCGCTCCGACACGACGCCGGTTTGGTGCACGCAGTGATTTCGTATGAGGAGGGATTTTTGAAGTAACTTAAGGCTGAAGTACGCAGATTTCTTTATTTCTTCTTTGCTTCAGTTTTGGAAACCATCGATCGATCCAGCTTTGCAACCAAAGAAATGCTCGTCTTTTCTTGTAGTGTCTTTCTCCTGCAGTGATTTTTATCCCACAGGATTCTGTTTTCTTCACAGATTTGAATTAACATTTTAGTTGTTTTTATATTCTATGTTGAAGAGAAAGAATCAGATACACCAGTTTGTTTATCTGCCAAATGATCAGTCACCATTTTGTATGGTTATTAAGGGATTGTTTTGTCGCAGCGACTCGTTGCAAGAGGCGTACACACGGTGCGGCAACGCTGCTTTCGCTAATGCTGTCAATGCAATTAATCGCACGAATTAAAACTGCTTGAAATTCGTGCAACTGATCCCAGCAACAAAATCTTCCGCATCTACAATGATTTTCACAAAAAATAACCGTGTCATACGCAGCAAATGGTTGCAAATTGTCCCCGTTGCCTATGCTGACTATCTTCTAGTCTAAAGGCGTCTTCTGCAATGTCCTTCTTTTGTCGCAGGAACGGCTTACGGACGCGGAGTCTACTTTGCAAGAGACGCCTCCTATTCTGTGAGGTACGCGGGGAGTGGAGTTGGTGCGTGCTACCTGTATCTTGCCAAGGTTCTGGTAGGACAGTACTGTGCTGGCAACTCAAGCATGATCATACCTCCCCCGAAAAATCCTAAAGCACCGGAAATTTTATACGATTCTGTTGTGGACAATATACAAAACCCTGGAATTTTTGTTGTATTCTTTGATAATCAGTGTTACCCTGAATATTTAATTACCTTTTAGTAGGTCGCGGCCTCCGCGATCGGTAGGTAATAAAGAGTTAAAGCATTACTCGACGACGACGTCGACTAGGACGGCACCAAGCAATAGCGTTGATGATCATGAATAGAACAGTAAAACTCCACGAGCAAAACACAGCTTCTTAAGTTTCCTCGCTGTCTTCTTCAAAAGAACGTGAATTGACCAGTTTTCGAGAAAACTCGGGTGGACAACATCAAAAATTGGTGAGAAAAATTCTCAACGAAATGCTCACAATAACGACTTGAAAATTCTACAGTTTGAAGGAAAAATGAAAACAAATTGAAGGAAGCCTGCTGCCAGCAACACTGGAGGAAAATGAATTCATTGTTTCCGTAGTGCCGTCCTCGGCCTCGTCATCGTGTTCGCTTTAACTCCCTAATACAGCAATGAAAGCGCATGTGAAAACTGTCATGTACTCTTGTAGAACGTTTACCGTCCTCTGTAAAACAACAACACTGTTTTGTGAAAGGCGCGAGTGTAAAATGGCAAAATAGAATGAAATGCAAATTGGAATAATGATAAGATAAAATATTGTACGAGAAAGCTTTTTGTTTAATCTTCCTGTTGTTCTGTAGAGAAAGGCAAAGAAACTTACCAGCCTGTACTTTGTACCTGCTGTGTCATTGTGTCTTTCATTGACAGTATTGTTTGGTGCTCCTTTGGCGCTATCTTGTCCTATTTTGCCTAAGCTCCCTAGAACTAGTTAAGAAAGGCACCCGGCAGGTATTTTTGCAATAAAATAGAAGGGGTGGTTTTTATTTAGCTGTACTCGTATAACGCGGAGTGCATGCGCCAAGACCTCTCAAGGCCGAAAATCTCTAAGTTTTCGTCAGAAATCCGGAGACAGAAGAAATCTTCCGGAAGCCATGAAGAAAGGGAGAAATTTGAAATTTTCGTTAAGACTAGTCTAGCAAGATAAAAAAACCACAATATTCTAAATAACACGATGTTCTAGAGGATTTTTCTTTGATGACTGGATTCACCAAGAGTTGCGAACCCTGTTTGTGAAACCAAAGCACTGACAGAGTCCGAAGTAAGACAATATGCGAGTTTCATTTGACTTTCAAATTCACTTCTCTCTCCTATGAATGAATTGAATGCAAAATCAAGCACAGTGGCGGGAAGGTTTAACTGCCAAAAAATAATAATACAATCTGTGAATATCTTGGTATGTTGTCAATTTTTAGCGGGGCTCCCGCGCGCGAAGCGCGCGTGGAGCAGAGCCCCATACTCATGGAATATGGTCAACCTCTTTTCTTTTGGTTGTCACGTGACTGACCGAGCGTACGTACGTACGTACGTACGTCCGCACGCGTCTACAGATTGTACGGGTAGGGTAGGGGAGACTATCAAAAGGAAGGGAGGGGTATCTCAGGCTTGTCTTGGCAAATCCTCATCTTTTATATTGGACATTCACAATATGGTCAATTGACAGCTGTCAAAACGGGATAGCCACTGACCAGCATCACATGACCATATTGTGGGCTCATGTGTCAACTCATCGAGGTGACGTGATTTATTTGGAAGCTGTTCTGGTAGCCCGCATATTTTTGGCGGGAAATTGCGTTGACGACTGAAAAAGAAATTTTCAGTTCATTGTCTTTTTGAGACACAATATTACTACTCTACATTGTTAAAGTTTTACTAAAGGATAAACGACACAATTTCTATTGCTATGTCAACAAACAATAGCAGAGAAAATATAATTTGCAGAACACAGGGTTCAGGTGAAGAGCAACGGGAAAGAGAGGAAGAATTAACTGAGGAAGAATGAGCGAAGTAGATCGCTAAAGAAGGCGCGCTCGGGAAAGAGAAAGGAGACGAAATTATAGCGAAGAACGCCGACAAGCAGAAAGAGTCCGGGCTCGAGAAAATAGACAAAATGTTAACGAAGAACGCCGAGAAGCGGAAAGATTCCGTGCTGTGGAAAACAGACAAAATTGTAGCGAAGAATGCCGAGAAGCGGAAAGACTTCGTGCTGTGGAAAACAGACAAAATTTTAGCGAAGAAAGCCGAGAAGCGGGAAGACTCCGTGCTGTGGAAGAAAGCCGAGAAGCGGAAAGACTCCGTGCTATGGACCACAAATTTGCATAAGTTTTGTCTGCATAATATTTGCTCACTGATGCGTGACTCAGCACTCGCACTTTCCACATTCCCTTAAACTTGACACTTGACTTGGAAAACCGACTTCTAAACAAACCTTCTTCAGAAAAATGATCTTCTGAATGCACTACTTTTGAATGAGAAGCAAACTGATGAAAGATTTCAAATTTTTATGCCTTTAATCATATAAACATCTCCCCTGTCGACGGCTAAGAAATACTCCCGCGGGAATTTTCTCTTGGCGGCAAATTGCAGAATGTAGCGCTTTCACTGGCAGCTTTTCGCGTTGTCGACGTTGTCATTTAGTGTGTCGATTGAGAACTTTGGTTTCAACGCCGTTGTTTTCGTAAAAAAATGTTCTTCTAAATTGTAAAATGTCTCAAATGTATGTTAGTCATTCACGTGTTGCGTTGGACCAGGTCTACTTAGAGGGTCCTGAAGGGGGGTCCTAAATCCCAGTTCCCAGCCCAATTTTGGTCCAAATCCCAGTTCCCAGGCTTCAAATCCCAGTTCCCAGGCTAATTTTGGTCGAAATCCCAGTTCATAAACAAGAATTCCCATTTTCATAAGTACAGGTTAAAAACATGCATATAATGACTATAATAAATTAAAAGCGCAAACTGTTGATATTTGGATGTATGTACCTTCATCTGGACTGAAGAAAATCTCTCATTCTGCTGGTTAGCACTCTTTGTCTCCCAGCCCTTGTTGGCATAACCATGTTAAAACCAGTCCCGTCATCTGCACCGTCTTCATCAGACTCGCTGTCCCCACTGTCACTACCACTGTATTCGTTAGGTTGATCATGGCAAGTGGCACCCTCCACAGTCTCAGCAGGCTGTTCATCTGTTCCCGTCGTCTGAGTTTCTGCACTTTCATCTAGAGGTCCATCTAGCACTATGCCTTGCGTGTGAGGTAATACCGAATGCAAATCTAATGGATTAAGCACTGTCTGTGCTTCATACAAGTTCAAAGGCAGTGTCCCAGCTCTGTCCATGGTGTTGTCTTGTCGGACACTACGTTGTCTTACACACTTGCCGTATCGTTTCGCCCAAAACCTCATCTCTGCTTCATCATTTCTGGACAATCGTTGTCCAACTGGTTTGGGAATTTCGGCACGAACTAACTGGCCAGCATCAGAGGTTTCAGAGAGGTAGTAAGAGTTAGGGTGTGTGTAATAATGTGCAGACCATGGTGTCACTCTCTTTACTCCTTCTTCAACGGATGAACCAAAAATCTGTGCATATTCGTAGAGAGTAAATGTTTCCTTCTTAAAGTGAGTAACTGCATGCTGGTTCTCGACATTCATTGTCAGCAGTGATTCCAAGTTTAAGTTCAATTCGAATCCAGGAAATGAAGAAAGATCTTTCATGTTGTTCTCTAGTTTTCGAAGCGATTGTGCCATTAGCTCCAACGACTTCAAGCATTTGTTTGACAGGGTACCTTCTGCACCATCTGTGGTTTCTCCCCTTAAGGACTGCAGTTGTCTTGCCTTCTGTGAGCACGTCTTCACATACTCCAGGACTTCATCAACCATCCCAATTGCTTCTCCAACTGACTTTTGGGGCAATCGCTCATGCTGGACGACGCCATGTTTGTTTTAAACAAACCGCTGATCAAGGACGTGACATGACCGCAGCGTAAAGCCTGGTAACGAGAACTTGCAATAGGAGGCCAAAACGTGGAAAAATACTGACTTTTTTGTGTCATCAAATGCGATAATTCGAGTATTTGTGTCAAATTATAGGTTCGGAGACTAGCAAGTCTCACAAAGAAGAGAAATCCCATTCCCATTTTCCAAAGTGTTAGTCCCATTCCCAGTGGTAAAATCCCAGTCCCAGTGCACGAATCCCATTTTCCCAGCCCAAAAAGAGGCAAATCCCAGCTCCCATTTTACCCCTTCAGGACCCTCTACTTATAGTTCACACTTTTACGGTTATTTATTTCTTTTGTTAAGTAACTACAGCTGATTGTAGTGAATAAATGAAGGCAGTAATTTTTTAAACTTACAATGTAATTAAGAAAAGAATAATTAATAATTATTTTTTCATTCTCGTGAAAAATGTTTTTCGGGCTGGTAGATGTTGGTTACAGCTTGCCCGAAGGGCAATCTGTAAAATTAATTTTCTTTGCACCCTCCTTGGAGTAAACATTTATTTTACCGAGGTGTTCGTTTTAACATGAAAATGACAAGAGTTGTGTCCTGCATTTCCCAGTAGCGTGTACAAATCTTTTAAATACATTTACGCAAAAAGAATGGTTAATTTCATCAGGAATAGAATACAGTACATTGATAATTTGTGTTTTTTGTAGAATATACTCCATGATTTTGTAGGTAGAAAGACCGTACTTATGGCAGACGAAAGTTTAGACAAAAATCATAGCAAGTTAACCGACCTCGACACTTAACTATAGTTAAAAACGTTTGTGAATTCCTTCGCAATATTTTAGAATGCTTTTACAGTTTAAAGTGAAATGAAAGTACTAACGGGAGCCCCGCTTTTAGGCTTGGCTAAATCTATATATTATACCATCAGGGAAAAATACCTTGGAAATGTCAATCGACGATTTGTGTGTATAATAAGTAGATCATATTTGCACTGCTGTTAGTACGCAATTAAAGTTTTACGGTTTATTGTTTACATTGATACTGCGAGAGTCAAAACTTAAATAATATTAATGTTCTATCTGCCAATCATATTAATAATGTCAGAGTACAGTAAGGCCCACAACGCAGGTACATGGAGTCGTCCACTGTTTTCATTGTGACATTCTAGATAAATCCCCGAGTGAATACCGATCAACTGTTCAATTCTCCTTCTAAGTTATCCTATATTTGCTCGAAAATTAAAGGGAGAATTTCCCAAAAAGATCAGAAGTTACTTACAGTTTTGCAAAAATAATGTCTTCCGATATCTCTCCAGTTATTGAGAGCGACCCTTTAAAACTCTGCAATCTTCTGCCAAAAAAATGTCTGCAAATTTTTCCAAAACTGTTTTCTGTAAAGTCTCTAAAAATATACTTCGTTTACACGTGGGACTACATGAAAACATTTCTTTCCTCTTACCTTCTTCAACAGACGCTCTACATCTCTAAGTTTGTTTTTCAATGACTTGCTTGGCTTACTCTTGTGGCCTCCGGCATTGTCATCTCGACAATTAAGCCCGAATTTTGTCCGAGTGATTGGCATAGTTCTTCTTGAACGCTGCTTTATATTCTCACAAGCCGTCAACCATGTTGGAGCCCACTGTATCAGACCATTGGTTGTCCTTTGAGGAAATAATTACTGTTATACCTCGTCATGCCAGTGGCAATCCCGGTCTTAAATCGGGGTTGTTTTTTTTTCCTGTTTTCTCCAGTTAGAAAATAATTGCATTCTTGCGCAAGATTGCCTATATAAGGGTTAACAATGACGTCGCCCGAGAGCTGCAGAGACACAAGTAGATAAATTAATTGATTTTAATGGCGGTGAAATGGATGTAACACAAAAGGTGCTTTATTCGATCTTCAAACAAAATATGACCTTATGGGGCCGAAGAATGAAGACTTAAGTAGAATATTTAATTGGTTTTAATGGCAGGGAAATGGATGTAACTCAAAAGCTGTTTTATTCGACTTATTCGACCACATTAAAAATATGCAAAATCTGCGCCATTTGTGACATAAAACAGAAGGCGAGTCTGCTGAGAAGTTTAACTGTCTTATTTGTGCACACTGACAAGCCTTCTTCAATGTGTGAAGGCCTTAACTCCTCTTCCACTTGCATGGGTGAGAGGAGATTCCACATGAGGGCTACTCGATACGCAATTGAGTTTTTCATGTAGTAACTATTAGAAAAACGAACAGTTTATGTATTTGCATATCTTGAATTATGTGTACTCTCGTGTCTCTTTATCATGAATTCCGTAAATGGAGGTGTTATCTGGAAATATATCTTATAAGTCAAGGTGGTTAGTCTAACTTTGTACCTGTCTGATAACTTAGCTTTTTCCAGTGGGCAAGCTGGCGAACATTTATTGTGAGTGTGCCCATTGATAACTTGTATATGCGCGAAAGTGTATTGCCTCTAGGCAGGAGCGAATCACCCTGCCCTAGGGCATTAAAACCTTGTTTGTTCACACACACACACACACATACACACACACCCAAAAAACAGATAGTGCTTACGTTACAGCTGGTAAAATAACCTTATTATAGAGACCTAAAACCATTGGTATGGGCAGAAAACGACTTCGTTTCAGATGACTTAGCTTATTTACAAACCCTCTTTTGAGGTCAGATAGGTGTTAAGCCCATGTGACCTCGTCGTCTATCTTTAATCCCCAGCAATCCAGACAGTGGCACCGATTTAATAATGTTAAGTTTGGGCTAGGTAAAGGACCGTTCAACTTCATTCTTTTAAGGGTCATTTCTTTGCACTTTTAAAACCACTTGCTACCGTAAAAAAGCTATCTACCCCGTTCCGAATCTGAATCAATCCTGAGTTTCTGTCAGAGGCTCAAAGAATCTCCGGCCCCAGGGCAAGGTCTTGCAATAGAATTATGTTGGTCTCTCAAGTGCGTGATATAAACAAATGTTTGTTCGTTATTCAGCACGCGAAACGTCATCTCTACCTCTCACATAAGGGAGGGTGTCGTGTTCTCAACGACTAAAACGAGTTTTCCACTATTGAGAAGTGAGACGTGTTATTTCATTGGGGGGTTTATTCATTCTCTTTCAAATGTTACACAATACTTACAAGGATATAGAGAATCGCATGCTTAATCACGTGGTACAAATTAGATTACATCATAGCATAATTATAACTACTATATGATAGACGTCAAGCACTACACCTCCCTACAGTTAGCTGAAAACTGCGGTTTGTGTATTACTCATCATAAAATTAACTAAACGATTCCAGGGACGGCGGAGCCGGGGAGGCTGGGGGGGCTTTAGCCCCCCCCCCACTTTTGAGGAGGATGACATTTTATTTTGTTTAAGCTACAACTTTATGCAAGCCTCGTCGGAAACGTTTCGCGTTTACGTATTTTTAACATTTTCTCAGCGTGTGCTTCCTTCCCACAGACGAGAAGCTTGTGTCCAAAAACCGCAGGTTAGCGTTGGAGACCGGAAGGCTGAGAAATAACCTCCAAAATATTGCTGTAAGCATTAAAAGTACCTTTCATTTTACGCTTTATCCAGGCTAATTATTTCAAGAAGTATGTCGCGGAGAATGTTGTAAATACGATTTCCGAGACTCTAGATTTCAAAATGTTCTGGGGGAGGATGCCCCCAGACCCCAACACCAACTCGCGCCTCCGGCGCTCGTTTTCAGCCCCCCCACTTCAAAATACACTCCGCCGTCCCTGGATCCGTCCCTGGATTCAGAGCTTTTCTCTGACGAGTTGGGTACCGAAGTTGTTGAGTTCGTTGGTTAGGGTCAGGTGACGCGCTTTGGTTAGTTGGTGCTTTCGCGCTTGCAGCAGTCTCCTGTACATCTCCCTCTCTCTTCTCCGAAATCTCGAACCTCGCGCGACCTTCTGCGGCTGTAACTGCTCGAAAGGGCTTTCGTCGGCAACTAGTGGCCTTTGATTTCGACTCTTGAAACTCCTTTCGCGAGGTTGATCTGCGTGTCGCTTCCAATTGAAATCAACTCACCGACCTGCAGTTTGTACGAAACGAGACCGCTTCTTTCCACGACGGTTCCTTCGACCCGCTTTAGTTCTCCCCTGAAATTCTCGTGAATCTTCATCAAGAAAAATTTGCTGAACCGCGCGTGACAGATCTAACTTAGTAAATTTCTCGCCCCCACTCAATGTTGCAAAAAAAATCCTCTCGGTTAGGTAGCGAATGTTGATCAACTTCTAAAACAGAATTCACGGTCATTTTATAATCTCTGCATAGCCTCACTGAAACTCCGTCTGATTTAACTACCGGAACAATTGGTGCTGCCCAGTAGCAAAACAAACTTTCTCTGAAACCTTATATCTAGCATGCGATCTAACACTTTCTTTATTGCGTCCTTAAGTGCGTGCGGCACTGATTTAGGCTTAAAAAACTTTGGCAGTGCGCCTGGCTTGACAAACAATTGAGCCCTAACTCCTTTTAGCGCACCGAGGTCATAATTTAAAACTTACGAGTGTCCCTCTAAAACAAGGTTACTACTTATCCTCGTGATGGATGACCAATCCAGTTTAATGTCTCTCAGCCAGTCGCGTCCAAATAAACTTAAGTCATTTCCTTCGATCACTTGTAGTGGAAGCTTGTGAGTATTATTTCCATACTTCATGTCTACCACAGGTTTCCCACAATCTTTAGCGCCTCTCCGCTGTAGATCTTCAATTTGATCTTTGAACTCTTTAACTTCAAGTCGGGAATTGACGACATGTAAGCCCCCCCCCCCCCTTCGACATGACGCTGACCGACGCTCCCGTATCCAGCTCCGTATTCAATTCTTTTCCATTCATCTTGACGGGAATCAGAATGGACGGCTCGGGCGCGGAATGTCAAGTCAAGAAAAGTATCTTTATTTAACGAGGGTGGCACATTAACCCTATACGAGTTATCTAACATACGGCCCTCGAAACGTGTGCACGACATATGAACCCAGAGGTAGAGATAGAACTAGTACACCGGGAACTACGTCCCTAACTCTTTTCGAACAGTGTGTGGGTTCTTTAACGTCCCATAGATTATAAGGAACAAGTATGGTGAGACTGACCTACATTTTATCGTCCTTATCCGAGAAGACTAGAAAGTCTAACCGTTTTGCAGATGTCCGATGATTGCAAAGGCAGCACTTTCTCCTCAGACTCTGAGTGTTGGTCCGAGCGGGGTTTGAACCCGCAGCCTCTCGCACGGTTGTCCAGTGCTCTACCAACTAGCGAAGAGAGAGTGGCGCTCCTCTTGCTCATCTTCGCTGTCGCCTTTGTCCACATAGCTCACTGGTTGGGCTTTCTGATTGGCCGGTGGGCGCTGGCTTAACGCGTTTTCGTCAGCTTTCTTTTTGCTCTTTTCTTCTGTGCTCTTCATCCTTATTACACCGGCATTTTTCGTCTTTGACCAGGCAAGTTTGGAGTGGAAGTGCTCCACAGCAATGGAAACAGGGATTTTTTTTCTTCGTCGACGGATGTGCTTGTGGCCTGAGTCTCTAGTGCCTTTTTTCATGTCAAATTTTGTTCAGCGAGTAAATACTTTTGAATGTTCTTGCTTCTCAAGCCACAAACAAATCGATCCCTGAGAGCCTCTTCTAGAAATGCTTTGAACTGGCATCTCTCAGAGCACTTTTTGAATGCAGCGCTGTAGTCTGCCACGCTCTCTCCTTCCAACTGTGAAAGTGGAATCGTTTCGCGGTCACGATCGGTTTCGGTTTAAAGTGATCCGCCAGAGTCTCCTTTAGTTCGCTTAGCTTGAAATCCGACGGTTTCCCGGGGGTCTTTAAGTCGCGCAAAAAGTTGTATGCCTTGCTGCCCACGGACGTGAGAAACACTGCCACGATCCTTTATTTTCTCGTCTTTTTTTGGGACACTTAATTACTGCCCAAACTTGATCATGAATACACCATACTACATATGTATGGGATGTTTTATTTATGACATGGGCTATTTCTTACCTGCACCCCTCTTTCCTGCCCCAAAGATGGCAGCAATCTGAACCTGAGAAGGTTTTGTTGCCTTTAAATAGACAATAGAAATGCAACACGGCAAAGGACACAAATTTTGTTGACAAATTTGAAGAAAAACCATTAATTTTGCAAAAGCCAGCATAGTTATCATGTTAATTTAAATTATTTGTTTCTAGCTCTGACAAGACCATGTGACTTAAATAATATTGCTTTCTGTAATTCATATATTGTGGTAGTATAAGTAGCAATGATGGTTTGAGAGCTTAAAAGAGTAAACATTTAAAGAGTGTAAATACCACGAATTAAGTCGCTTTATACTATGTTGTATTTGACAATCGTACAATTTCTTTAAACAGGGTGACTCAGGTTTAGTCCTTCTTTCTGTATGAAAACAAAAGGTAAACTTCCAAGAACCTATGGTATAATTCCACATAATGTCCATTGGTCATGTAATATATTAAATTCTTGTATAACAACGCTAACTAACCTGCAATCATGAGTACGATCCCTTGAAATTCATGTTTTCAGCTTCAAACAGAGTTTCTGCCAGGCGCTGTTTGTCTCGTCCCCAGTGCTTTCGAAAGGGTGACGCAAACTAAAGTGGGCGTAAATTTGCCAGCGATTTCTATTTTACGCCCACATTTCGAGCGAGCTAAAAGTACCGTTGCAACTTCTTTGACATAGCAAGCGGAGCCGCAAACAAGAATAGAGCGAAACTACTCATACCATTGCGCCTTTTCGACAAAGCTTAAAGTCAACTATCCCTCGAAAGAACCCGCTCACGGCTCGACTTCTTCACACAGCCATCGGTCATAAAATGTAGACTTTTAATATCAAAGCTTAAAATGTAGTGTCAGAGTCAAAACTGGGGCAAAAAAACCACTCTAAAAGAGTTTAAAGCCTACAGTTTCCATACTAATTAGACATTTCTACCGGAAGCAAAAGGCATATTCTTCTAGTAGATCCCAGTACTAAATCGTGTTTGGATACTAATAATAATAATAATAATGTTCGTCCATCGGGTTCGATGATGACCAGGACATCAATTTGTTTTGCGATGGACACGACTGTGCCCGATGAGACCAATGCGGGCTAGGAAACACTTTCCACACTGGGGGCACTTAAAGTCTTCGTTTTGAGGAAGAGCTGCGCTTCTGGCTTTTCTCGCGGCACGTTTTATTCGCGCGTTCTCTATCTTCTTGAACTCGAATGTAACTGCTCCCGGTAGCGGTAGTGGCTCTCCAGGAATTCCGATTTAGAGCCAGAGATTCCCAGGATGGCACATCGTTTTCGAAAGATTTGAGTGACGCTTTAAGAACATCTTTGAAGCGCTTTTTCTGTCCACCTTGGGTGCGCTTACCACTGGTCAGTTCCCCATAAAACAAGCGTTTTGGAAGTCTAGAGTCAGGCATTCGGACAAGGTGACCCGCCCATCTAATCTGGTTCTTCTTCAGTATTGTGAAGATACTCGGGATGTTACAGCGAGAGAGAACTTCGGTGTCAGGGATCTTGTCCTTCCATGTGATTCCAAGTAGCTTCCTTAGGCATTGTAT
The DNA here is from genome assembly GCA_949710005.1 of Ricordea florida. NCBI lineage: Eukaryota > Metazoa > Cnidaria > Anthozoa > Corallimorpharia > Ricordeidae > Ricordea > Ricordea florida. The sequence goes on along the minus strand of OX453276.1, from coordinate 32,756,976 downwards.
ATGGAAGCGGTTGAGGACTTTAGCGTGACGCTCGTACACTGTCCATGTCTCGCTGCAGTAGAGAAGAGTGGATAAAACCACTGCCTTATAGACTTTCAGCTTGGTATCAAGTCGTATCTCTTCTAGTCCAAACTGACTTCCGAAGCCGGCCAAAAGCAGAGCTAGCTTTAGCGATACGCAGATTGATCTCATCAGCTATATTTGCTGATCTGGATAGAGTGCTCCCGAGATATGTGAACTTGTCAACTGCCTTGAGAGCTTCTCCTTGGACTTTGATCGCTGGCTCAACATAGGCCTTTTGAGGAGCTGGTTGGTGTAGGTCCTCGGTCTTTTTTACGTTGATAGAGAGGCCGTAGGCGTTACAGGATGCTGAGAAGTCCATTGTTTGCTGCATTTGGAGTTCAGATCCAGCATTGAGGGCGCAGTCATCTGCAAACAATAGCTCACACACAGTGTCGTAGGCTACCTTTGTTTTTGCCTGTAGGCGGCGCAGGTTGAATGCGTTCCCGTCCGTTTTGTACTTGATTTGGATGCCATTTCCATCGTTCTTAAGGGTGTCCGAGAGCATGGCTGTGAACACCATGCTGAACAGCGTGGGTGCTAGAACACAGCCTTGTTTGACCCCATTGTTTACTGGGAATGCTGCAGAGGTGTCGTTATTATCGATTACGCTCGTGAAATTGGCGAACCATAGTGATGAATTTATCAGGGCAGCCGAATTTGGCCATTATCAGCCAGAGACCACCACGATTGACGGTGTCAAACGCCTTCGTTAGGTCTACAAAGGTCATGTAAAGGTCTTGGTATTGCTCTTGACATTTCTCCTGCATTTGGCGGGCAGCAAACACCATGTCTGATGTGCTACGACCCGCTCTGAAGCCACACTGCGATTCGGGTAAGTATTGACCGTTCTCCAGGTGTTGAATTAAATGGTTCAGGAGTACTCTCCCCAGTATTTTCCCAGCAATGGCAAGGAGTGAGATTCCGCGATGACAATCACAGGAACGTCTATCGCCCTTTTTCTTATAGAGGTGTACTATTAGTGCGTCTTTCAGTTCTTGGGGTACAGTTTCCTCTTGCCACATATTCTGGAAGAGATCTGTAAGCTTTTGGGTCCACCTGCTTTGAATATTTCTGCCGGTATGGAGTCAGAGCCGGGAGCTTTTCCGTTTGAGAGTTGCTGGATTGCTTTCAGGACTTCAGCGTCTGTTGGAGCTGCAGCCAAGGAGTAGTTGATAGGTACCTGGGGCAGACGGGCGATTGCTTCAAAGTTGACGGATGATGGCCTGTTTAGGACGCTGCTGAAGTGTTCGGCCCAGCGTTTAAGGATGTCTTCCTTTTCTGTTATCAGCTTTGACCCATCAGCACTTAGTACAGGTGATGTTCCGTGGGACTGTGGGCCATAGACGGCCTTCAGTGCGTCGTAGAAGCGCTTTGGGTTGTTGTTGTCTGCAAAGTGCTGTATTTCCTCTGCTTTTTTACTAAGCCAGAAGTCGTGCATCTCTCTAAGTTTGGCTTGCAGCTTGTGCTTGGTAGTAGTGTAGGCTGTTTTCTTTGAGACAGAGTTGATATCTTGCTGGTGGATTATAAATCGTAAACGCTTCTCCTCGAGTGGAGTACGGATTTCCGGATCGTTTTCGTCAAACCAATCCTGGTGTCTACGCTCAACAACTCCCACGTGGGTTAATGCTGTTTCGTAGATAACATCTCTGAGTGCTGCCCATTGCTCCTCTATTCCTTGATCGCTATTGTTGTGAAGATGACGTAACTTATGATCCAGATCTTTGCGGAAGCCCTCGCGCACTGATTGCTTTTCCAGTTTTCTGACATTTAGGCGTCGGCGAGGTTTGTTTCCCTGAGGGCGTCTTTGGGATGGGATGCGGATATTGAGTTTGGTGAGGATAAGCCTGTGGTCCGTCCAGCACTCTGCGCCACACATTGCTTTGGTCACCCGGACATCCTGTCTGTCACGTCTTCTAACAATTACGTAATCGATCAGGTGCCAGTGCTTGCTACGAGGGTGCATCCAAGAAGTTCGATTTCTGACTGGTAGGCGATAGACTGTGTTGGTGATCAAAAGGTCGTGCGAGGCACAGGCCCTCAAAAGTAAGAGGCCATTGCTGTTGCATTTTCCGACACCAAACTTTCCGATTACTCCATCCCAGGTTTTGTGGTCGCTTCCAACTCTTGCATTGAAGTCTCCTAAGACGATTAGCTTGTCTTTTGTGGGTACAGATTCAATGGCGGATTCTAAGTCCTCATAGAACTTGTCCTTTGTCTCCTCGGGGTTCGTCATTGTGGGAGCATATGCGCTGATGACAGTTGCGAAGTGATTTCCGCGAATTGGAAGCCGAAGGGTATGGTGGATTTGATGTCTTGAGTTGCGCGGAATTTGGATTTAAGTGAGGAGGAGATTGCGCTATTCGTCAACCTCACTCTCCCTCCATCATAGCTGATTCTAGTGGCAGGACAGGGTCAAGACGACTAGAGATATGAGGAGGTGACATAGACATGGATACTAGTTACCAATCGACAACGGTCAGTGGCAGCCATCTTGAAGTGGGCGTAAAAAAAATTCCCGGGTGCGGAGGTAGTCCGTGGACCCGGTCCGTAATGAGGGTCCGCATACCGGAGATCAGTATTTTCGGGTTACCCGTGATGGGGGTGGTAAAATATATAGCGATGTAACACTAAAATGTATAATTCTCTACAACAAAGATTGGGGTATATTTTTGTGGCGTTTGTAGCCTGTTTTAGCCGCCATATTTCAATCCCATCGAGTCAAAGATCTCAGAGAAAGGTATTTAACTAAACTAGAAGCATGACTGTTTGAATGTAGAATACCCGGCCCCTTCATTAATATACTAATGAATAACAATAGAACCATTGTAATATGCCTCGTTCTTCAAAAGCCTTCGACACATGTAAATGAAGTGGCCGAGAATTCTAACAATCGATTAATATTCCTTCTGTACACGTGAGATTACGTGAAAACATTTCTTCCCTCTTACCTTCTTCAACAGACGCTCTACATCTCTACGTTTGTTTTTCAAAGACTTGCTTGGCTTATTCTTGTGACCTCCTGCGTTGTTATCTCGACGAATGGGCCCGAATATTGTCCGAGTCATCGGCATAGTTCTTCCTGAACGTTATTTTAACGTTTATACATCTTCTCAGAAACCTTCAACAGTGTTCAAGCCCGCTGTATCAGAACAGCAGATAACCTCTGAGGGAATAATTACTTGAACTAGGGAGGGGAGGTAGGGGACATAGAGGATAGTTGGTAATTATAACAAAAAATACTCGAAAACTTAATAATAATAATAATAATAAAACATTTTTCCTGGGATCAAAAGACAGTTATTCATTTCTTGGGTTGCCTTAAGCGTTTGAAATATCATTAGAAAATTTGAAAATCTTTTAGTCTCATCACTCTACCCAGGTAAGTCCAATATGGTGCAGTTTTGGTTCCAAGAGCACAGGAAGTGCGGAATTACTGCGAATCAGGAACTCCTGCTGCGAAGGAGAAGTGAAACTGCAAGGCAGATTCGAAAGATAGCTTAAGACGTCAGTTTCCCTGGAAGACAGAGAAAAGTCTTAAAAGGTAATCTTCCAAGGTACCATATGACCGTTTCGCTCTTGCTTGTCGAAGTTTTGATTCTGGTGGTAAAATATGTAGCGATGTAACACTAAGATGTATAATTCTCTACCACAAACATTGATTATCAGTGTTTAAATCTGTAATCGAAGGAAGGCTCTTGAGGTATATTTGTGTGGCGTTTGTAGATTGTTTTAGGTGGCATATTTCAAACTCACTTATCAAAGATCTCAGAAAACGGTATTTAACTAAACTAGAAGCATGACTGTTTGAATGACTTCAGTATAGGAATTTAATTCTACGAAATATGATGCAACAGTGCAAACTTTGGCAAAGATTCTCTGTTCTCGTTACTTTTAACGAGGCATTGATGTCCACATTGTTTAGTATAAGAGGTAACTTTAGGACATAACATTATCAGAGGTAACTGATAGCATTGCTTTTCGGTTTGAGAATAGTGTTTTCTGCCTAGCAGATGTGTTTCTATGTATGGTTTAAATATCAACACGGAAATACTGCAATTTTTTGACCACAATCTTTGAAATTGATCCCTAGTGTACATCTTTTCTTTGATGCCGGTGTAAGGCCCTTTCCTGGTCACTGCAGTTGGTATTCTGTCTCAAAATATTACCGATGGATGAGATGGATTCTTCAGGTGAGTCTACAACCCGGAAACATGCATCCTAGTCAAATGGCCGTGTACGTGTGCCTCAATATTTTGCACACCAACTAACTGACTTGAACTTAATTTTGTTCTACCACAAGCGTTAATTTCTACTGACACAGTTATTCAGTGGTTTGTGTGTTAGGCATTAGATTTTCAACCAGGCGGTATGGAATTCAATGATTAAATTGCTTCAGTTTTGGTGCTAACGGTTAACTCAATGCGCTTCTTCTCCACCCGAGTTTATAAATGGGTACCGGCAATATAACGCTGGGGATAACCCTGCGGTAGACTACCATCCCATTCAGGTTGCGTTGGAAGTAACAATACTCCTAGCTACTTCATGCCGGAGAAACAGGGACAAATTCGTGCCCTTGTGGCCTCATAGCTCGTGTGCGCGTTTACTAACAAAAGAGTCTATGCCTGCAATTAACAACATCTTATACATGATGCGAGATCACTTCATTTTCTTGGGCTAAGTTTGGGGGGTTCGCTTTTGACCACTGTCCAGTACTTTGTCGAAGACCTCTTCTAAAAGTACTATATTCGCCTTACACAGCACGATTTTTCAATTCGTGTATGTTTTTAGTCAGCTGAGTTCAGGGTCTGCATAATAGGAGTTATAACATAGCTGCAATATTAGCATGATTAAATTGAGCTGCTTGAGTGAGCTTCGTAATCCTAATTCGCGTCAGCGAACTAACGCTCTAATTGAGAACACTCAAGCGGCTAAAGCCGCTTGTCATCTGCTTTCTAAACTTTTTTCGTACAATTTTGTCAATTTCTGTCGCTGATACCGATTCAGAATGTTTATTACGCATGACTGGTCGTAAAACCCGCCTGAGTGTATTATGATTTCAAAAACAAATGTGTTCTCATAATTTCCTCTTTCTGCTTGCCGATTTTGCGTCCCTATCACATGTACTCACGTCTTGCTCAATCTGAGGCGGAAAATTTGCACTACCAATTACACGAAAGCATTGAGCTAAGGGAACAAATTGTATTAATTGAAGATGTGAAATACTCACCAGTAAAACGGAAGAGACCAGAATATTCTATTCAGTCGTAGTTATATGTACACATGTCGTGGGATCACATGCCGGCTACATGGTCACATTAGCTTCATCTCTCTAATTCTTGATAATCGGATCTGAAAGTACATTAATCCACACAATAGAACGACACAGTGAAGTAAAACTAAAAACAGCACTAGAGTATAGTACTGTTCTGTAGCACTCCAAAAAATGGTCACACTGCATGGTTTGATTCACACATGAAAACGTTAGAACTGTACTGCATAGTAAAACAAACAGTACCACAGTACAGTACTGTTCAGTTGCTTTACAAAGAATGGTCACACTGCATGGATTGATCCACAGATGAAAAAGATAGAACCACACTGTATAGTAAAACAAACAGTACCACAGTACAATACTGTTCAGTGGCTTTCCAAAGTTCTAGAATGGTCACACTGCATGGGTTGATCCACAGACTCGGTGAAAAAGTTAGAACCACACTCTATAGTAAAACAAACAGTACCACAGTACAGTAATGTTCCAGACACTTTTGGCGAATTTAATACAGGTGAGAATGCGCTGGATGAAGAAAAAAAACTTCAAATGTTTGGAGAAATGTTCAGTTGCTTACCTAGCGTTCTGATCAAAAGAGTTCTGAAGAGTGAGGACGTCCAAGGAAATCTTACAAGAGCGCGTGAGCGCTTGCAAGAATTCCAGGAAATGGAACACCCCCAGGGCAACAATGTACGTCCGCCTGTAAAACGTGGTAGAGAGCGTCCCAAATCCTGGGCCTTCCCTGAGCCTGCGTGTAGAAAGGCCACTGAACAAGAGACACATACTTTAGAGGTTCAGGAAGGCGCTGCCAGCAATCAGCATGCAATGGGTGAATCGCTAGGTTCGCTTCCAACTGTTCTCACAGAGAAACACGTCACTGAAACAAAACCTGAAAGGTGGGCTTACCCATCTTCAGAATGGAAAAAACCTGAAATTATTCAAGAACAGGACGACCAAATTCCAAAGGCTGAGGAAGGAGCAGCCGGTAATGGACAGGTGGTCCTTGAATCGCGAGGTTCGCGTGGTAAACCACCCGATATTATACGAAGAAAAAGTATGCCAAGTGTCTATCAAAATGATGATTTGCAACGATCCACTGTAACACAAGTTCAACAGGATCTTTCTTTGTTTGCAACCAACAAATTGCTAATTAGTGGCCTCAAAGAGATCACCACTGATGAAACAGTGTGGAACTTTATTGAAGCAATGAGTGGTGACGAAGTTAAGGAAGTTGTGAAGTTAGGAAAAGGCAGAGCTCTCGTCACGATGACAGGCGACATAACAAGTGAGTTATTTGTCTTTTAGCATTTCTACTTTTCACCAGCGACTGCATCTGAGTTGTACGAGGTTTGATTAAACCCCAAAACTAAGAGAACAAACCAATGACATTAATACGGTTTAAGGAGTTAGTTTCTAAAGAAACTTTTGGTGCATCATTGAGAACTTAATACACAAAAACGTGATTTATCATTTCACACTAGTTGTCAAAGAAAGTTTTACCACCGTTAAATGTAAGGGGACCTGACGTTTCGAGCCCTTCGTCAGTTGGTATAAGCAATTGTAACCAGTGTGATCGGTTCTTTCATACACGGTGTTCTACTTGCGAAAGCTATGATGCATATGTGGTATGTACCTGACCAACCGGTCGATAGGGCCAAGGTGCTTCATGTTACTGAAGCCGGTATAGGCTCCGTTCGTATAGCCCTCATGGCTCTTGTATGCCTTTACACTGTATCTTTCCCTTACACCTTTCATAATCCAATACTTACTAAAAAATACTTTTTTTAACTGCCAATGTATTTGGCACTGCTGTACTAATTGGGGGTCCTATAACTATAATCAGACAAGTATTGCAAATAGAGCATAAACGTCGTTAAGAATCTCAACTGGTGCGAGACATACCAGTTGGTTATTTACTAGCGTGGTCGAGGAATTGAAACTCGAGATGACCTAAAACAAGCATTAATATTTGTTTCTTTTCAGATTTCGCTAGATTGAAAGAAAAAGGCGAGAAAAGAGGTTTGGAATCGGCCAAGGTCTGTATTGATAGAGTGCCCATCTGTAGAAGCATCCTTGTCAGCGGTATTCCTTCTACAACTACCAAAGATAACATTGAGCTGTACTTTGAAAATTCTAGAAGCCAGGGGGGTGATGTCGAGAGGGTTGATTATACACCGGGTTGTGGCAGTGCAGTGGTTGTTTTTAAGGACCCAAATGGTGAGTTAAGCCTGAATCAAACTTAATCCTCGCTGTAGCAGAAAGATTAGCAAAGTAATTCTCCATTCACTCAGATTTTTTGTTTGGATAATTTTGTGTTGGATCAATTAATTATTTAACTTTGACTTGATGACTTTCTTAGCCTTAGTCATCTGCTTGTTTTAGAAGCTACCAATGCTGTAAAGATAACTTGGCCTTTGAACACTTTTTGTAAATGGTTTTGCACTTAGTAGTTATTTATCGAATTCGACCTTCCAGGTGTCCGTATTTCCCAGAACTATTGTTGATTTTGAGTGTGGTGTCGACAACTTCAGGAGAAGTTATCGTCGTTTGAAAACTTGTTTTTTTATTTATTTAATTTATTTTTTTTTTACAGATATGGAAAGAGTTATTGCCTGCCAAGACGAAAAACCCCACATATTGGCAAAAGTCCAGGTGTCAGTAAAACGAGTTCACGGATTGCTGGATGAGGTTGACGTGTTTGAGCCCACAGAGGAGCAACAGGCCCCATCATCCAACACGCGCAACACCCAGAACGAACAGAAATCAGCCAAGGAAACTACCCATCAGCAGTTGCATATTGTCGTAGACCCGGACGTCATGGAGTACGTCATGACATCCAGTCATAAAGATGAATTAAAGAAGTCACTGAGTGAGAAGAATTGCGAATTAAATTGGAAACCATCCACTAAGTTTGCTGTCGTTTGTTATCATGGAGATAAGGAGGAAGGTTCTTGGCATACTGATTGCATCGACACAGTGCAGTCGTTTCTTGCCAAATTTGTTAGGTGCGACGTTCAGGCTAATAAAGACTTCTGGAAAGCGGTTGTTGGACAGATAGCAAGTATTCGCGCATGTTTAGGGGAAAATCCCCCGCTGGTCAAGATGATTGACAGTGCGTTTACATTAAGTATTTTGTGTCTGAACTCCCAAGGTACGTTGTATGAGGAAAAAGTCAAAGCAAAGTTGGAAGAGATATACTGTGAAGAAATCAGAAAGACCTACCTTAAGAGAAAGATACAAAACGTCCCAGAAGGGCATATTGTTCTACTGAAAAAGGTGAAATTTGTCGAGACACTTCAGACCAAGAACAAAGAATTGACCGTTCTAATGGACAGTGAGGCAGAGGAAGTTTATTTTGAAGGGCCTCAACAACAGTTCACTGAAGCGACTACGAAATTCTACATATTGACGTTTGAAATGGTCGAAAAGAAGTTAAATCTCAGTAAGAGTATCTTAGAGGTGCTTGGTACAGAAGAGGGGATGCAGAAGGTCAAGATAGATTTTGAAATGGGTAAAGTGGAAGCCGTATTGGTCATTGACTCAGAAGCAAAGATTGTGGGCATTTCCGCTGCTCATGCGGACAAGGCTTTGTCACACATAAGCGGATTAACTACAGAGGAAAAGGTTCGAGTAGACGAAAATAGCGTGGAGCTACTAAAAACAGGGGAATGGCGCGAGCTCTGCGAGGAACTCAATAGAAATCAAAGCGTCAGTATCCATAGAAACAGCTGGAATGACACATGGATTGCTGGATTTCGCAGTGACGTCACAGAATGCATGAAGTTACTTCAGGAATTCTTGGCTGAGAACTGCAAACGAGAAGAAGAGTTTCTTTGTCCATCCAAACTTGTGAGACGATATCTGACCAATTTTTATAAAAAAAAATTACGTTCGCTTGAAGATGAACTGAAACGCTTTGACGTTAAGGTTCAAGAAGGCAAGAGCGAAGACACTATGACTATTACTGGAAAGAAGGGGGGCTTGGGTCCATGCAAGAAACGTTTACATGCTCTCATAGCCGGTTCAGAGTCAAGGAAGTTTGATATTGAACAGCCCGGTCTTCGTAAGTACTTTGCAAGTGGAAATGCCGACCAGCTAGTTAAATCAGTGGAGATGGACAAGAAATGTGTAATCCAAGTTGATGTAAACTTCCGCCCAGAGCGAGGTAATATCAAACTTATAGGGTCAGCGGCCGCTGCCCTGGATGACAAAGATTCCACTACAAGTGATGACGACGACGACTTTGCAGGGTGTGGTAGCTTCTTAATCGATGCCAACGCTTGGGTCTCCCCCTATGGACATACCATTTTATGGAATGCTGGAGACATCGCAGATGTGAAGGTAAGACTTCATACCAAAAAGTGCTATTCATTACTCTTTACTTTTACTCGACGCCAGCCCGAATTCCATCCACGAATCATTTCCAGATTTCCCTTTCATTCATTGCGTTTCCGGAATCTTCTGTTAACTCTGTTTCGCATTTAAACTGTTGAGCCATTTTGTAGGGGCGATCCGATGTGAACCTAGAAAATGAAACAGACAAACAATGAATGCACATTCGACCACTGATGCGTTGACGACGTTCCGCAAAAAGGACGAGGCTGAAAAGGGATTCTAACCCATGATTTCGAGAATACTCTACCACCTGAGGTATCCAGTCATCCACGCTGGAAGGAGGCCGATAGTGGATATCCAGCTGTAACAAGGGCGTATATTGATCCACTGGTGGCCAGTTCCCAGTATGGGTGGCTAGATACAATAAAAAAAAAGTCCACATATAATGTTCCAACATCACTTTCTACTTTTAGCGGAAGGTGCATACGTTGGTCAGCCCACAAGGAATATGCGCGCAGTTGATCGCAAAAGCTGCACAGTCAGCGGGTTCCCCCATCCAGATAGGATCACCAAACACTGGAGAAATTGCTGTTAGCCCAGGATTTTCCCCAACCTGCCGTCACGTTATTTTAACGACTTGTTGCCCTTGGAACAACGGCACTGGGGAGGCGGTGAGTTTGGATTCTATATTCCAGCCTGATGCAAGTTTTTTTCTGAAGGATATGTGAGCGTTTCTGATAAGTGGTGTTTCTTACTAGACTCTTAGGGCCATTGTTCAAAAGTGCCTTCAGAAGGTTGACGAGATTAGAGGAGATTCCGTGGCGTTCCCCGTTATTGGCACAGGTAAACTTCAATTCCCTCCGAATGTGGCCTGTAAAATTATGGCAGAGGAGTCGCTAAGCTATTGCCAGACTCATCAGTTCTCCAACGTAAAAGATATCAGATTTATCGTCAATCAACAAGACAAAAACCTGATTGCAGCCTTTCAACAAGAGATGCAAAGTGCACAATCCAGGTACAAAAGCAAAGCTCCTCCCAAAAGTGGTGGTTCATTACGCTTTTTATTGCCACGTGGTAGAGTGGGCGGTAACCACCTTGGAACAGACCTTGTTCAAGTTGTTCAAGGGGACTTGACCAAAGTTGACACGGATGCCATACTCGCTATGAATGTTAAAGACATGTCACTGGAAAATGCTGGACAATCGAGCAAGGCCGTAGGTAAAGCCGGTGAGCCACAGCTTCTTGAGGAGTGCAGAAAACTAGCACCGCAGCCCGGGGGAACGCCTGTAATGACCTCTGGGGGTAATCTTCCAAGTCGTCATGTCATTCACCTCATTCCAGAAAAAAACTACCCAAGCAAGCAGCATCTTCAGCAGTGTCTAGAAAAGTGTTTCGAGCTGGCAGAGGCACAAGGTTTGAAATCAATCGCATTACCGGCCGTTGGTACGGGCAATATTGGAATGTCAGCCCAGGATTCTGCCGATTTGACGTTTCAAGCATTGAGTAACACGGTTGGAACTTTTCGCAACATTCGTGAGGTCAGAGTTGTGATTTTAAAGAGCAAACCAGATCTGCTGCAAACGTTTCAAGAAAGACTTGCGAGCATTGTGTTGACAACTAAAAGTTTTGTTACCATATCTGTCATTGGGAGAGCAAAAGCGGAGACGGACAATGCAGTAGATGCCATAAAGAAAGGCTTTTCTGAGGCTTGTACTGCAAAGACTGTTGAAAACGAAGTCATCGGTAAGCTGTCGGACAGGCAAATTGGTGTTCTCCTGAAAGAAGCTGAAGAGTGCGACGTTCAACTGGAGATTAAAACAGACAAGAACCACATTGATGTCTGCGGTGCACCCACTGAAGTCTTAGGAATGGTAGGCAAGATCTGGAAAGAAATAAATGAAAGAACCACAAAGAACAGAGATCGTGAACAGGCTAAGCTGATTTCCAAGAATGTAGAATGGAGATACGAAATACACGGAAACACGATGCCTTTTGATTGGAAGACCAACGCACAGATTGAGGTGGCACACACAAAAAATTTGCCCACCGTAAATGTGGCCCTGATGGGAGATGAATTTGTCATCAACTTGATGAACCATACAGGTGTTGGACAACAAAGAAAGGAAGAAATAACGGTGCATCGAAAGGTGAAGGGAGGGGAGGAAGGTAAGCTGTCAGTTCAGTCTTTTTGTGGGTAGTGTGCTGTATAGTGCTCTAGCCACCATGGATGCGTTACTTTGGTATGACCCGGATTTGGACTCGTGATCCGGGATCGCATAGATTATGGAAACCATCAAAGAAACCAATGAATCCATTCTGGACAAGGATTTATCGGTTCTTTTGATGCGCCATGATCTGAGTGATCTCGGACCACAAATCCAGATCCGGGTCAGACCAAACAAACCTTTTGTCGTCAGATGTACAAGAATGAGTGAGTGAGTGAGTGAGTGAGTGAGTAAGTGCCAAGTTCGCAGCGCTTGCATAAATCACTGACGTGGCTCTGTTGAAAGCGTTGACATGACTGACACGAGAAGTGCGAGAGGTTCCAGCGTCCGATTCTTGCTTCTCTAAGCAATTGGGCAGCTCTCAAGAAAAACGAAAAAGAGTTCGATATATTCAAAATTCGTTGATGGGAAATCACTTAAAAGTATAGGCAAGGAAAGAGTTTTGAGCTTGAGATAGCAGAGAGTTTGAAATAACCAAGGTCGAGATAACGAGTTTGGCGCTGACATTATGAAGATGAACTTAATAAAGCTTAAACAAAATGATGAAGGTGATAATGTTCTTACTTTTATTTTCCTAAAGGAATTCCTCTTCCAATGAACTGGACACCAATGCCCCCAGGTGAAGTGACTGTGCACAAGGTGTTGTTGCAGCCTGGTTCAAGTGAATATCAAAATGTCGCCAGACAGGTTCACGCCACTGCCGCAGGAGTGAATATTCAGACAATCGAGCGCATCCAAAATCCGCATCTTTATCAGTCCTACACGGTAAGAAAACAAACCATGGATAAAACCAATGGAGGAAACAATGAACGTGCACTGTTCCACGGAACGGACGGCAAAAATATCGCTGCTATTAATACGCAGGGATTTAACAGGAGCTTCTGTGGAATTCACGGTTAGTATTATGTAGTTATTGACCGAGTTGAAGGGCCGAGCAGGAAAATGTTTGGCTTTCTCATGCAATAAGCATTTTATCATATGACCTCCGCTTTTCTTGTATTTTTTTCTCATTTCTTAGCGGTTACATCTCACGGGGCGGTGCGTATGGCCGAGCGGATCTTTACGGCTTTGCTTGGGCCATGACGTACCGCTCTCGTCTGGGTTTTTTCCGAGTAATATGTTATCCAATGAAGCGCATGCAGGGCCGCAGGGATGACATCAAATATTATTGTATCTACAGCCCCTGGATATGAAAAAACTCGCGCTCTAATTGGTTTGCTACTTACAGGCCATCAGCTCGTAAACCATGAATACAGAGAACGGCCATCATGGCTGAAAGATTTGTTGAATTGGAAGAGCATAAATCCTATTCTTGCTTGAAAAGAATATACCAAAAAATTCTACCAAAGCAAATAAATATGGGATGAAATTATTCGACGGTAAGTGAGCAAATTATATTAGCAAGATTGACGCGATATTTCAACTTTTTGTCACGAGCATAAATAAAACTCTTACAAACTGCCACCATTTTAAAACATCCGTTAAAACACTGTTTAGAAAACAACAAGTCAATTCTTGTCATGCAAACTATTTCTAATGTTAAGGGAGGGCTCTACATGTGTAGTGCTTGCAAAACAATTCGCTGCGACACGACGCCGGTTCGGTACACACTCAGTGATTTCGTATGAGGAGGGCTTTTTGAAGAAACTTAAGGCTGAAGTAGGCTGATTGTCGTTATTTCTTGATTTTTTCATTGCAGTGTCTTTCTCCTGTAGTGATTTTTATCCCACAGGATTCTGTTTTCTTCATAGATTTGAATTAACATTTTAGTTGTGGTTACATTCTATGTTGAAGGGGCAGAATCCGATATATCAGTTTTTTTATCTGCCAAATGATCAGTCGCCATTTTATACGGGTTATTAAGGGATTGTTTTGTCGCAGCGACTCGTTGCAGGAGGTGTACACATGGCGCGGCAACGCTGCTTTCGGTAATGTTGTCAATGAGATTAATCTCACGAATTCAAACTGGTTTAAATTCGTGCAATTTATCGCAGCAACAAAATCCTCTGAAGCTACAATGATTTTCACAAAAAATAATCGTGTCACACGCAGCAAATTGTTGCAAATTGTCCCCGTTGCCTACGCTGACTATCTCCTAGTCTAAAGACGTCTTCTGTAATGTCCTTATTTTGTCGCAGGAACGGTTTACGGACGCGGAGTCTACTTTGCAAGAGACGCCTCCTATTCTGTGAGGTACGCGAGGGGTGGAGTTGGTGCGTGCTTCATGTATCTTGCCAAGGTTCTGGTAGGACAGTACTGTGTTGGCAACTCAAGCATGATCATACCTCCCCCGAAAAATCCTATTATGCCGGAAATTTTATACGATTCTGTTGTGGACAATATACAAAGAACCCTGGAATTTTTGTTGTATTCTTTGATAATCAGTGTTACCCTGAATATTTAATTACCTTTAAGTAGGTAGGTAATAAAGAGTTAAAGCATTACCCGACAACGACGTGTGTGTCGAATTGTGTGAAGTGATCGCTGATATCGGAAATAATGTTGCCACTAGTGATCTCATATCCCAGCTCATTAGTTTCGGCATAAGTTGAAGAAGAGGTGTGCAGGAGATTAATATTGGTATCGCTCATCAATATAAAATAGCTTTTCCCGTCGCGCTAAATTTTTCTATGGTCCCTTCAAAATATTTTTGAAATTCATCAGGAGAGTTATGCAGCCTATATACGACACCGCATAATATACTGCGTCTTTTAGAAAAGTGTATTTCGACCATAAGGGCCTCAAAAGCTTCATTTGAGGTCTTTTCAATTACCGAATAGCTAAGGTTATGATCTATTACATGCCAACACCTCCTGCTGAAAGAGGCGTTGGTACGTATTCAAAGTTGTACCCATCTATTATCGGCTAGTGGGCGTAGAAGAAATCATAGGAAAATACAACACACTGGCGACCAAGTGCGCCTATGCATCTACTCTTAGCTATTACAAAATGTACGTATTTGTGTAGGTTTTTGTTCGGTCATAGTACTCCATGTAACACCCGTTGTTGCGTCGTTAGAAAGTTATGAGTAGTCAAAATGGCGTATTTTAGCAAGTACACTTAGGCGAATTCGCCCCTTTTCTTTTAAATTGGTTTCATTTATAGACCATTCATACTTCAATGGATCGCTGCAGTTGTGGCCCAGGGTTGCCAATGAGCAATGACTGAATACAGTAGAAATGTAAAGCTATCCATTTCTGTGCAGAAAGTAAGGGGTAACCATCTGCATTCACGAGTTACGAAACTTATTTTGTTCTCAAAGGTTTTCTTTTCTATCGTATTCCATAGACGTTTGGCGTTGTTTGTTAACAATTTAGGGAATGTTTGTGCGCGTTTTTGAATGTTCGCAACGCCTCTGCTTAAGGGAAGGTACGTTTTTACTTGGGGGGGTGGGGGGAGGGCTGGGGTATTTTGGTATTTTTTTCAAAAAAAGTGTTGGCCCTCCCTCGCGTTTTAACAAAAAGACTCCTGACCCCTCCACCTCTAGGTGACTGACAAAAGTGCGACCCTCCCCTCACTACTTCATGGTATGTTCCATGCTGTAGAACTGCTCAGAACGTTTCGCTTGTGAACGCAGTGTTTGAATGCAACTATACTCGATATTGATTGTGTTCGCGCTGAAACAAGGAAAATGCGAACAATCAGTGTGGGATATTTACGTTTTATAGCTGAAGTTTGAATGTGGAAGTATAAACTTTGACTATTATTAAAGTTTTGAACATAAGATATCTAAGGGAAAATACATGCACCTCTTTCTGCGAATAGCAGGCCTTGCTGATGGTTATTTTAACAGGTGAGGTTTATTTGTTTAGCATGTGAAATCTGCCTCTTAAAAACAGATATTTCCTACATCTCTGAATTCTGTTAAAGGCAGACAGGCCTCTGTAGGAAAAGGAAACTTCTCGAACACGATTGAAGCATCATTAAAAACTTACCTATGAAGCCAAACATCATTTAAGGGGGCATTACGGTTGGTTTTGGGTAAGATTTTGACAGCTTATTCAAAAAGGCATATGTCACCAAGGATTCATTCAATTACACTCAAACTTGGTAGGATGAAGGGCAAGACCATTGCTAACCACATAACACAGTCTACGTCTGTCAGTTATTAACTCTTTGTTAATTATTAACCATTTGTTAAAGACTTCTGACTTTCGAGCTTTATTCCTGCCCCTCAATTTAAGAACTATCTTAACAAAAAACCCACATGATATTTGGTACAGTAAATTATTGCTCGGTGAAGTGCAACTTAATTGAGAATTATTGACTTTTGACTATTTTCGTTACTTTGGCAACCATTTACATTTCAATTTAACTAAAAGAACTCATAAAACCAGTGTTTTATTAGGTTGCAGGTGACTACAAGGACAGTGTTTGTGCCAAATTTGGTGACGATTGCTTAAATACTCTACAAGAAATTTAAGGGGCACCAAAATTACTACGAAAAACATGATTTTTGGAAAAACTCAAGTAAAACTTTACTTCTGTCTAAAACAACAAAGAAAGGTAATTAACTGATTGAAATGGCCTGCCACTTGAGGGGATTCTTAGGTTTCCTATGCTTTTTACTTTTACCACCTTGACAAAGCTGTGATTCATCTTCGCCGACAAACGTTGGTACCCCGATGACTACGGTTTTCTCTTTAGCTAGACTCTGTTTTTGAACTCCTCGAAAGCCCCTCATCCTTTAAGAAGAAGCCAACTTTTGGCATGACATATAGAAGAAAAGACTAAAAGATGAAAGTAAACAAACGACCATTGACGCTCATTGACCATTGTACGGTTGCCTGCTTTGTATCCTGGCTTTTATTTAAAGTTTGGACGTTGGAATGGACTACAGAAGCTTAGGAAATTGAGGAATGTCAATTCAAACAATTTTAAGAAAATTAAACGGCTTTTGGAGAAAGCCGTTTTGGAGAAAGCGCGGTGAAAGCTTCGTTTTTTAGGCCGAGCAAAAGACATTTTTAATTAAATGCATATATCTTCTAAAAGTAGATAGTTTCAAGAACTGTTAGAGCCAAAGAAAAAAAAATGACAAATTTTCCATTTTTTGCCAAAATCCAACCGTAATGCCCCCTTAAAGGCAAGAAAGATGAGAGAGTGAAGGCACACACTGGCAGTAAGATTTTGACTTCTATTGTGCAGGACAGTCAGAACAACATTCAGCCAGCCTCTGACTCAAATTCGGAGTCTGACAGTGACAGTGACAGGGTAGAGCGCATTGTTGGATCTACCAGTACCTCGTCAGAACCAAACGACTCAGGAGATCAGGCAGAAGATAGCCAACAGCAAGAAGCTGAAGAAACGATACCTGTGTCAAGCACCTCTCGTTACGGACGAAAAAGGACACGAGTCCTCCTAGAAAACTATGTGCCATGGCATTAATATACATGTAGAAATGCATTTAACCTAGTACCCATAATAGAAAAAAATAATCTGTAAGAAAAATGGAAAGCAACGTCACAAAAATTCTCATTAGAAAATTCTGGAAAAGACGTGTGGCCCTCCATTCAATAGCTCTCATGAGGTATGGGCCTCCCCTTATGGTGCTCACTTTCACTGATGACCCTCCCCTTTGAGGCCCCACCCTCCCCCCTAATAAAAAACGTACCTTCCCTAAGTGCGAAATACTCCTCTATAGCATATCAAAGGACACTGTGTTGAAACTAAGGTTGGAGCCAAGGCCTTGGAATCCACGTCTTTGGAAAACAAAGTTTTTTTCTCTTTTCTTTGCTTTAAACATTGAGTCACGCCACCTCCCCCCCACCTCCCTTTTCGCAACCCAGATAGCTTCATTACTGGTGAAAACAGAAGGGGGGGCATCAGAATTTTATTGGAGGCTTTCCCTTCACATTTGAGGGATTAGTTTAAAAGGGTAAAGGAATTATAGAATTCTATATGCAATGTTTATACCAGGAATTTCTATTAAATATCAATGATTAATTTCACAACAAGATTCTTCTCTATGTCAGATTGGCTACAGAGGCATTATCAGCAACAGTACAGTAGCAAAGCTGCTCTGGCTACGTGTAATCAATTCTTGGATCGTGTTTTACTGTTGCCGAAGAATTTTTAAAGATTCGGAAAGCAATGAGCGCAATGTTTTTTAATTGCAGCACGGCTTAGTAAGGGATGGTACGTTTTTACTTGGAGGGGGGGGGGGAGGGCTAGGGAATTTTGGTATTTTTTTTTTCCAAAATAGTGTTGGCCCTCCCTCGCGTTTTAACGAAAAAACTCCTGACCCCCCCCCCCACCTTTAGGTGACTGAAAAAAGCGCGACCCTCCCCTCACTACTACATGGTATGTTCCATGCTGTAGAAACCTCAGAACGTTTCGCTTGTGAACGCAAAGTGTTTGAATACAAATATATCTCGATATTGAATGTGTGCACGCTGAAGTTTGAATATGGAAGTATAACCCTTGACTATTATAAAAGTTTTGAACATAAAATGTCTAAGGGAAAATACACGCGCTTCTTTTTTCGACTAGCCGGCATTGCTGTTTGTTATTTTAACAGTTAAGGTTTATTTGTTTAGTAGCATGCGAAATCTGCCTCTCAAAAACAAATATTTCCCACATTTCCGAATTCTGTTAAAGGCAGACAGGCCTCTATGGGAAAAGGAAACGTCTCGCACACGATTGAAGCATCATTAAAAACTGACCTATGAAGCCAAAAATTATTTAAGGGAAAGAAAGATGAGAAAGTGAAGGTGGTGAAGGCACATATTGGCAGTACGATTTTGACTTCTATTGCGCAGGACAGTCAGAACAACATTCAGCCAGCCTTTGACTCAAATTCAGAGTCTGACAGTGACAGTGACAGGGTAGAGCGCATTGTTGGATCTACCAGTACTTCGTCAGAAACAAACGACTCACTGAGGAGATCAGGCATTAGATAGCCAACAGCAAGAAGCTGAAGAAACGATACCTGTGTCAAGCACCTCTCGTTACGGACGAAAAAGGACACGAGTCCTCCGAGAAAACTATGTGCCATGGCATAATATACATGTAGAAAGGTATTAAACCTAGTACCCATAATAAAACACGAAATTAAATCAAATTACACTAGACCAAAAGCCACATTTTAATCACATTTAAGTTGCATTAAACAACCCTAGAACTTGGGTCCACATTTAAGTCTAGTTTAATTGTTTAAAACATCACTTAAATCAATGCTATTGTCATAGTGGGGTTTAAGTGCCCCTGAAACGTACATTATACACCTGAAGCCATTTAAGTTCCTGAAATGGAGATTAAACATTCTCTAAATTAATGGTTGTGTTTTGGTTCCCATAAATGACTATTTATTGATGTATAACAGGAATAGTAAGATTTAAAATTGTCCAGTGTGTAACATCACTATGCACTTCATTGCTTAAGTATTTTTAAATTGTCTCTTCTCCATAAACGAATCATAACACCAAAACATGAAAGAAATATAAAGGTTTCTTGACATTTTGAACTCAGTTCAATAAAAAAGGAATATAATCAGTTAAGAAAAAATATCATCTGCAACCTACAGGGCAAGAAAAATGACCATATTTCACTAATCACACTAAGACAAGTGAATAAAGAAACTTTAATTCTATCCGTATATGTAGTCTCCATGTCCATACAATCTAATATAGTCATGTACCTTTATTAGCTTATGCATCAAAATTTTGATACTGGTGCTACTAAAAATATATCTTGTTCATCACATTCATCGGAAATCCACAATCGCCGACGGCGACGCTTTAGCGATTGAGAAGAACATTTCGTTTTTGTGTGACGACGATACAAAGATGAATGTGCAAAGGACTTTCCGCAAGTTTCCACTTATCACAGAAGAAAGGGCTTGGAGTGTTTGCGACGAAACTTGTTTCAGGATAATCTTCGGCCTTTTTGTTGATTATCAAAGAAAACCGCAATCGGTAATGGCTAATTTGCGGCAAGAGCAATGAATGGCCCTATTGTTATCTCAAGTGTAATTTGCATTTGGTTTTTCTGCTTCATTGCAATTGGTTGGTTTTCGATAGTAAGCCAATCAGAAGGCGAGAGTGTCGATCGCGGGATGTATGTTTCATGTAGTTAGTGTCATTTGGAAGTTCGCATTCTAGCTTCGTTTCTTGCCGTGTGATCGATCGTTTTTTACATTTGGTTACAGTTCACTGTTTTCGGTAATGATGACTTTACTAGGTGCTCAAGAGGAACGACAGCTTCTTATTATTGAAAGGATGAGCGGAAGAATGGATACGATTTGTGACAGTCAAAAGAGACTCGAGGATGCCAATGCAAGCCTGCGACAGGGGAATGAAAGATTAAGAAACGAATTGCAAAAGAAGGAGAAGCAGGGCAACCTACGTGGTTTGAGAAATTCACGGCGGAGTTCTACTATTGAAATAATCAAACAAGTTTACTGCAAGCCTGGGTGGGTTTGCTACAAAGCAACAAACAATACAACAACAAATGAAATATACACTGTACATGTAATGACCAAGTAAAAAACACCAGTGTCTATGAAGGAATAAATTTGGTGGGTGAATTAAAAGATGCTTATGAAATGAATATGGCCGAAAAGATAAAGGTGAAGATTTTAAAATTACAATATAATTATGATCATTTAATTACCCTTAAACATGACTTTTACACACATTTAGAATGTGTTTAAGGTTCTAATTAAACATAATGTAAAAGTCAGAAGATATTTTGGTTGTATTTAATGGTCACTTAAACATGCATTAAGCTTTAGCCTTAAGGGTGTTTAAGGCTGGTTTAAGTTGAAATTAAACATATTTTTAAGTTCTTAAACCTGTAATTAAATGTAGTAAACATAACTTTAAGCCAAGATTAATTTCTGTTTAAGACTGCTTAAATGATCTTTTTCTCCTTGTGTTAGGTGAAAAGATAAACTTAATCTGTAAGAAAAATAGAAAGCAACGTCACAAAAATTCTCATTAGAAAATTCTGGAAAAGATGTGTGACCCTGCCTTTAATAGCTCACATGAGGTATGCCCTCCCCTTTTGGTGCTCACTTTTACTGATGACCCCCCCTTTGAGGCCCCAGCCCCCTCCCCCCAATAAAAAAACGTACCTTCCCTAACCTTACAAAACAGGAAGGACATGAACAAAAGCCTCACTTTGGTGCAGTTTTCCCGGAACGAAGCCGGAAGCACACAAGTCAAGAACTGAACTCACTTCACACCGCGAAAAAATCATTTCCATAGATTTTAACAGAGCTTAACTTTTCCCGAGAAGTATATAGAACAACAAAAACACAATAAGCTTACACAAGAGAGGGTTGCGTAATCTACCGCGGTAAAATAAGGTGAGCTTAAAGGCGATTTCATGATACTGGTGTCGAAAACGAACTTTCTTCAGAGCTATTTAGATAATGATAGTATTTGTTGATATCCTAACGTTGTTTTTCAAAATATGTTTTGAATTTTAATTTTAGACTTCTGTTATATCGCCACTTCAAATGTGACTGCTAAATTGTTGGACTAATTTTGTTTATTTTAGTTTTGCGAATTCTGGTGCTTAGATTTGTACCGATATTGACTTCCGCCATAAAGGAAGGATTTCGTAGTGATTTTTCTTTAAATAAAGCATCATATAGGAACCACAGCATATCCAACCTTTACTTGGAAAGAACTTATATCTGCGCGGTATCATCCGCGTATAACTGATGTGATCATATGTTTGTTTATGCACAGTTCCCACAGATCACTGGGTCATAAGCCAAAAAACTTGCCGTTCCAAGCTGAACATCTTTTGCGGTATCGACATGGCAGGTGGTAGCTTTACCTATAATAAGACCTTCTAAAAATAAGAAAATTATAGCGGGTTCATTTACTTTCATGCAGTGTGACCATGTTTTGGAAAGCTACTGAACAGTACTCCTCTACTGTGGTTTTTATCACAGTATAGCGTGGATCTAACTTTCTCTTTCTTTTTCACCAGAGAGAATTATACTATAATGATTTTTTCTAAGTGTTAGACGTGTTCACATACTAATTTCTGTCAACGATAAGGCAAGATAGAATTGAAAATTCAATCTGAAATATGTAAAGTGTCCGTGAAACATTGCAATATATTTCTATCGATCTCAAAGTGCAATTCTCTTCATTCAGAAAACAACAAAGCTGGCAATCCCAAAAGGAGAAAAAAGAAGTAAGCAATAAAATGAGCCAGCCTTCCGTTAATTCCATTAAGTCTGTTCTCTGGCATCGTCGATAAGTCGTTTGTATGGTGCAGGTAATTTGTGGCAACGGTTCAGTGGCGTTTCCTGTAAGGTCATGAATCAGCTAAAATAAAAACTAAACTGAAATAGTTGATGAGAAAAGACTGAAAAAGTAAAGGTAAAGAAGTAAGGTTTGAGTTCAAGATTGCGGGGAGTTAATAGCAGGCGCTAATATTGTGAAGGTGAAATTAATAAAGCTAATAATAATGAAGGTGACAATGTTCTTACTCTTATTTTCCGAAAGGAATTCTTCTTCCAATGAACTGGACACCAATGCCCCCAGGTGAAGTGACTGTGCATAAGGTGCTGTTGCAGCCTGGTTCAAGTGAATATCAAAATGTCGTCACAAAGTTTCAGGCCACTGCCGCAGGAGTGAATATTCAGAAAATCGAGCGCATTCAAAATCCGCATCTTTATCAGTCCTACATGGCAAGAAAACAGACCATGGATAAAACTAATGGAGGAAACAATGAACGTGCACTGTTCCACGGAACGGACGGCAAAAATATCGCTGCTATTAATACGCAGGGATTTAACAAAAGCTTCTGTGGAATTAACGGTTAGTATTAGCTACTTACTTACCAGAAGCCCATTCAATAACTCATGCAGTAAGCATTTTATCACACACCTCTGCTTTTGCTGTATTTTTGCCATTTTTAGCGGGCTGCATGTTGCGGGCCGGTACGCCAGGGGCGAGAGGGTTTTTGTGGCTTTGCTCGCGCTATGACGTGCCACCTTCATACGGGAATTGTTTCTTGATGTTTTTCAATAAAGGGCGCGCAGGGCCGCACGGGTCATATCAGATGTTATAACCCACCAATTAATTATGTAAATAACTTACCTTGCATGGAGTCAGATTGCACGTTCAAAGTTGGTTTAAGATCTTGGATGATTTATATCATCCCGTGAGTTCAGGCAGTACAAATGTCTATTCAGTGTATTGCTTTATAAACAGTCACTTTGCTTTGATAATGAAACGTCGGACAGCTTTCATTTTAACATTTTTACGGAAGTTTATCAGTAAACCTTTAACCAGTCGGAGAGTAAATGGAGAAATATAACATTCAATCGTCTATAAATGAAAAAAGATGTATTTACTACTCGCACCTTCTCACGTGGAAACGTCTGCAAAACATCCTTTTTTACTCCGATACTTTTGAGAAACGCTGCGACCTTTTCCACCTTAAGATATTGGCCATGAGGTGATTAAAGCGGTATATTGCAATAGTTAACAATGTCTTTGAATGTAAGATTACATTTTGAGGAGTAAATGGCTCTTAATAATTACCTCTTCTCTACCTTTGTTGATCTCCGCCATTTTGAGACAGATTTGGCTCCTGCGATCCTTCCTTTGATACCGCTGATTCAACTCGAACTCGACCTCAAGAATTTTATGTCTTTTTTTGTTTGAATGTCCCTTCAAAGCTTCCGTAATAAATCGCTCTAGTCGTACAGTGCACAACCAACTGTAGAAAAACTGCTTAAGTCATTTGCAATTATCGGTCGACTTGTAGCTCAACAGAATTCAGTTCAGTCAGTTCAACCTGATCTTGCAACTGGAAAGAAAGTTCTTCCACTTTTGTTTTCATTCGACCTCCTCAGCGCCCGCCATACAACAACAAAGCCAAGTTTGCAAACAATCCACTTTTGACGTAAATCCTTCAAATACATAAATTCGCAGTGTTAGTGTTATGGTTGGATTTTCTTTCCTAATCCACTAGAAATGTTTAGCTTTGACTTATTTTCGAACAACGCAGTTGATAAAATAAACCAAAAGTGCCGTGTTTTCGAGATTTTGATGTAAGGGGCGTTGTGACAGTATGTTTGACATGACACCTTGTCAAGCTCTAAGCCAATCATAATTTAAATAAAATGATTTTAACCAATCAAGGTGCAGTGTTTGCGTCAATCGTAATCCCAGTCAGACCTTTTTGTTTTCTTTTTCTTCAACACGTTCAAAGTAGGAATTAATTCGCGGTCGCGGAGGGTTATAAAATAAATAAACCCCTTCCTGGCTTACTGGTACATGGGAAGATAATGCCCTTGGCTGAGAGATAGTCCTCAGAATTTCACATATTTCCTAGAAGCTTCGCTTCTCGGCCAACTGTTCATTTTTCGGACAATCTCTCAGCCGCGGGTATTATCCTCCGTTATAACCCACCGATTAATTTTCGTGCCATCTTATTGGCTATTTTGGGTCACGTGGTGTCAAATAGGTGGACGGGTATCAGGCGATATACCCCGGCCGCGTGGATATTTGCCCTGCAATTTTTCAGTCGCAAGAAAACACAACAAAGTCAGTCTCTTTCAAGTTTTTTTTTTACAACAAACTCGTTTTTATAATCCAGTGACATCGTAATTTTAAAGTAGCTAGTCGCAATTGTAGCTCCGGATAAACAGAAAATCAACAAAATAAGCTGCTGGTGTTTTCGGCATGGAAGTGAGCAAAAGTTACGAACCTTTGGGCAATCAAATTCTTGAAAATCTCTCCACTGAAATGTGCAAAAAGGCTGGTTTTGCACAAACTAAGGTACACTTCCCCTTGTATTTAAAGCTGCCGGTTGAGAAACTTTTCCAAGTCAAAAACGATAAACTACGCAAACGATAAATCGCTCCAGTGGTACAGTACACGACTAACTGTAGAACAACTGTTCGAGTCATCCCATACTATCGCTCGATTTATAGCTCGAAAGAATTCGGTTCAGTCAGTTCAACCCGTTCTTGCAACTGGAACTAAAGTTCGCCTACCCTTGTTTTTCTTCGATCTCCTCGGCGCCCGCCATTCAACAATAAAGCCAAGTTTGCGAACAATTCCTTTAACTACACCATATTTTCCAAATTCCCTGTTTCATGGGTGTAATTTCTTTCGCAGTGTTAGTGGTATGGTTGGATTTTCTGTTCTAATCCATTGGAAATGTTTTGCTTTGACTTGTTTTCGAAAAAAAACAGTTGGTAAAATAAACCAAAAGTGCCGTGTTTTCCAGATTTTCATGTAAGGGGCGTTGCGAGAGTATGTTTGACATGACAGCTTGTTAAGCTCTGGTCCAATCACAGTTTATATAAAACAATTTTAACCAATCAATGTACATGCAGTGTTTGCATCAGTCGCCTGAATCCCCAGTCAGACGACTTGTTTTTCTTTTTCTTCAACACGTACAAAGTAGAAATTAATTCACGATCGCGGAGGGTTATAAAATAAATAAACCCCTTCCTGGCTTACTGGTATATGGGAGGATAATGCCCTAGGCTGAGAGATTGTCCTCAAAATTTCACACATGCCCTCCCTCGAAGCTTCGCTTCTCGGCCAACTGTTCATTTTTCGGACAATCTCACAGCCGCGGGCATTATCCTCCGATATACCAGCCGCCGGAAGGGGTTTATTTACTAAATATACCAGCCGCCGGAAAAAGTTTATTTTCTAAATACCATCGTACCAACCAGACGTGAGAGCCGTAGAGAGGAATATTGCGCGACCGCGAACGCTGCCTATGCTGACTATCTCCCAGTCTAAAGGCGTCTTCTGCATTATCCTTCCTTTATATTGCAGGAACGGCTTACGGACGCGGAGTCTACTTTGCAAGAGACGCCTCCTATTCTATGGGATACGCGCGAAGTGGAGTCGGTGGGCGCTTCATGTATCTTGCCAAGGTTCTTGTAGGACAGTACTGTGCTGGCAACCCAAGCATGATCATACCTCCCCCGAAAAATCCTATTATGCCGGAAATTTTATACGATTCTGTTGTGGACAATATACAAAACCCCGGAATTTTTGTTGTATTTTTTGATAATCAATGTTACCCTGAATATCTAATTACCTTTCAGTAGATCGCAGATTCCTCGATTGTTAGCTAATAGAGAGTTTATGCAAAACACGACGATGACGTCGACTAGAACGGCACCAAGCAATAGCATTGATGAACAGGACAATGAAACTGCACGTGTAAAATACACTTTGTTAGGTTTCTTTGCTGTCCTTTGCAAAAGAACAACGTGAAATTACCAGCTTCCAAGAAGACGCGAGTGGACAAGTTGGTCAGAGAAATTTTCAATGAAATGCTCACAACTATAACGACTTGAAAATTCAACAGTTTGAACAAAAATTGTAAACAAATTGAAGCAAGCCTACTGCCAACAATAATGGAGGAAAATGAATTCATTGTTTCAGTAGTGCCGTCCTTAGTCTCGGCATCGTGTTCCCTTACTCTAATAGAGCGATAAAACCGCATGTGAAAACTATAATGTACTCTTGTAGAACTTTTTTGGTCCTCTGCAAACCAACAACGCTGTTTTGTCAAAGACGCGAGTGTAGAACGGCACAATTTACCAGAAAAAATAGAATGAAATGCAAATTGGAACAATGATGATATTGTACGAGAAAGCTTTTGTTTAATCTTTCAGTTATTCTGTAGAGAAAGGCAAAGAAACGTGCAAGCCTGTACTTTGTACCTGTTGTGTCATTGTGTCTTTCATTGACAGTATTGATTGGTGCTCCTTTGGCGCCATCTTGTCCTATTTTGCCTAAGCTCCCTAGTACTAATTAAGAAAGACACACGGCAGGTATTTTTGCAATAAAATAGAAGGGGTGGATTTTATTTGGCTTTACGCGTATAACGCGGCGTACATACGTCAAGACCTCTTAAGGCTGAAAATCTTAAGTTTTAGGCTGAAATCCTGAGACCGAAGAAATCTTCCGGAAGACATGAAGAAAGGGACAAATTTGAATTTTTTGTAAAGACTAGTCAAGCAAGAAAAAAAAACGGAATATTCTAAATAACACGATGTTCTAGAGGAATTTTCTTTGATGACTGGATTCACCAAGACGGTTGCGAACCCTGTTTGTGAAACCAAAGTACTGACAGAGTCTGAAGTGAGACCACGTGCGAGTTACATTTTACATTCAAATATACTTTACTCTCCTGTGAATGAATTGAATACAAAATCAAGCACAGTGGCAGGAAGGTTTAGCTGCCAAAAAATGATACTATCTGTAAATATCTTGGTATGTTGTCATTTTTTTAAGTCATCAGGGAAAAATCCCTTGTAAATGTCAATCGACGATTTGACTGTATAAAAAGTAGATCGTATTTGCACTGCTGTTAGTACGCAATTAATGTTTTAAGGTTTATGGTTTACACTGATACTGCGAGAGCCAAAACTTCAATAAAATTAATGTTTCATCTGCCAATCATTTTAATAATGTCAGAGTACAGTTTATGTTCATAAATTTGACCAGTATTTTTTTTAGCATCACCCTGCTGATTTGTACCAAATTATGCCCGTGTCAGACCACTATGCTCGTGTGATGCTGGCTGAAATTTCTATCTTGAATTCACGGTACCATCCAAACGAGTCCACAAAGCTTAAAACGCAACTTTTTTATATTTCAATTTTACTCTTAAAGGCGACGAACAATAACGCGGTATATCTAAAATGTGTAAAGCATGTTAATACAAACATTGTATGTCGGCAATTTGGTATATTGGTGTCTGATTGGTATAATTTGGTTCATCCCCGTAACCAGGCCTCTAAACAAGTAACCAAGACTTAGAAAGAGAAAAATAATCAGAGAGGAGGCAAATTCGATATTCTTTGTTACATTTTCACTGAAAATGTGAAAAAAAAAGTTGTGCTGTAGCATTATGATAAAATCATGCTATAAACTTGGCCATTATGCCGGCGTCATACTCGATGCTCTGACTGTGTCATTATGCCTGCGTGATGTGTCGAACCCTAATGCAGAGGAAGGCTGAAGAAATAGACAGTGTCAAACTTATAACAGCCGGAACCCCAATTATCACTAAAATTTCTGTAGAACCTTAGAAATCTTTCTGATAAAATTGCTCAGTTTAAACTCGACGTCGAATAGAACTGCAGGTCTGGCATGGTTTTTGCCGTCGCCGAACCAGCCATATACCATATAGATATATATATTTATTATATCTGCAACCCTTGTATATGAGCAAACGCGCGCTCTGATTGGTTCCCTACTCATGGTATATCAGCTCATATACCATTGGCACGGAAAACGGCCATCATGGAGGGATGATTTCTTGAATTAGACTGGGAGAAATTCAAGTCAAGCTTCAAAATCATACACCAAAGAAATACTACCGAAGCAAATAAGCATGGGATGAAATTATTCGACGGTAAGTGGGCAAATTATATTGCGAAATTGTTTATTACGAACGAAAGTGAAACTCTTACAAACAGCCGCCATTTTGAAAGATCTGTGAAGCCCGTAAACTGAGTTTTTATTTTATTTCTGCCTACTTTTTCCACTTCAAAATTCTTAAACTAATTTGCTAACTCGAAAAAAAATTGACAAGTACATTAAAGAGATGTTTAAAAACGAGCCGGACTCGTGTTTGAAACATTTTTACACATCGGCTCTACAATATGTCGGCTCGGCAACAACATAGTTCTGTTCAAAAACAATAACAAAGTCAATTCTTGTCGTACAAACTAATTCCAGTGTCTCATAAGTGAGGGTTTAGAGATATAATAAAACAATTATTCCACTCAATCTCGTCGTATACGAGCTATAGCCAACTCGGCGCTACGCGCCTCGTTGGCTATTAGCTCATATACGACTCGATTTCGTGGAATAATTGCTAAATATATATATATATATATATATAAAAAACGGTTATAAAATGCCTCAGGCCAACAAAGAATGCCACTGCGTCAGGAGGATCAATGAAGATTCACAGTCCAAGCCTCACCACAAAAATGAATTTAAAAACGTTAGATAAAGCAAGGACGGACAACTTCTGACGATAAAAAAGTTAAAAAGTTAAAAATGTAATAGAAAAAACGTTTCGGTCTTAGACCTTCGTCAGTTACAGGAGAAAAAGGACGGAAACTAAGTTTAAATACAGTTACAGTGTGGGAGATTACATACCGGAATGAAAAATACTATCGTGCTATTAATACATCGTGATTAATACAATACAGGGGAAAAAATGCAAAACGAGAAATACAATGCTGTACTATAAATTACGTCATACATGGTGATAATTAATAGACCAAACGGAAAAGATACAATACTGTGCATAAATTACATTATAAAGCGTGATAATTGCAGAACTAGGTTAAATTCAACCTAAAAACTAAAATAGTTAAAATAGATAAAACGGACTCTTGCAATGCGGTAAATATTACGGGAAAACTAGTTTACAAAGATATGCAGAAGAAACCTACGTTTACGCTGGACAGGGTTAATAACAAAATCCCAAATCGAGGCCTTTGGAGCATTAAAGGTTGACAAACAACAAAATCCCTGGAGGGGCCCTTAAACAATAAGTTGTAATAAGATCCCAGGCAGGGCCTTTGAGCATACCTAACACCCAAAGAGCTGGCAAAATCCAAGGAAGGGCTTTTGGACTGCTTTATGGCGCAAACGCATATTTACACAAGAGAAAGTTAATTATAACAAATTCTGTTTTTGGAGTGAAATTCTTTTCTTTTATTTAAGCCATGGGGAGCCATAGAAAACAGTTGAGCACTCCAATAAGCCTCTTTCGTAATTAAAAACCTATCGATCTCGTCTAAGTCATTAGGGGCCTGCACCTGATCAATGCATTGGAATTCAAAATCATCCAAGGAGTGTGGAATTTTAATTCAATAAAATTCCACACTCCTTGGATGATTTTGAATTCCAATGCATTGATCAGGTGCAGGCCCCTAATGACTTAGACGAGATCGATAGGTTTTTAATTACGAAAGAGGCTTATTGGAGTGCTCAACTGTTTTCTATGGCTCCCCATGGCTTAAATAAAAGAAAAGAATTTCACTCCAAAAACAGAATTTGTTATAATTAACTTTCTCTTGTGTAAATATGCGTTTGCGCCATAAAGCAGTCCAAAAGCCCTTCCTTGGATTTTGCCAGCTCTTTGGGTGTTAGGTATGCTCAAAGGCCCTGCCTGGGATCTTATTACAACTTATTGTTTAAGGGCCCCTCCAGGGATTTTGTTGTTTGTCAACCCTTTAATGCTCCAAAGGCCTCGATTTGGGATTTTGTTATTAACCCTGTCCAGCGTAAACGTAGGTTTCTTCTGCATATCTTTGTAAACTAGTTTTCCCGTAATATTTACCGCATTGCAAGAGTCCGTTTTATCTATTTTAACTATTTTAGTTTTTAGGTTGAATTTAACCTAGTTCTGCAATTATCACGCTTTATAATGTAATTTATGCACAGTATTGTATCTTTTCCGTTTGGTCTATTAATTATCACCATGTATGACGTAATTTATAGTACAGCATTGTATTTCTCGTTTTGCATTTTTTCCCCTGTATTGTATTAATCACGATGTATTAATAGCACGATAGTATTTTTCATTCCGGTATGTAATCTCCCACACTGTAACTGTATTTAAACTTAGTTTCCGTCCTTTTTCTCCTGTAACTGACGAAGGTCTAAGACCGAAACGTTTTTTCTATTACATTTTTAACTTTTTAACTTTTTTATCGTCAGAAGTTGTCCGTCCTTGCTTTATCTAACGTTTATATATATATATATATATATATATATATATATATATATATATATATATATATATATATATATATACCATATACCATATATACCAACTTTAAGTGTGAACCAAGACATCCAAGTTTGTTTGAAGACGTATTATAAAGTGTAGGAGATTGGGTAAATCAAACGAGTTGATTAAGTAAGTTATACCACCGTAAGGTAAAAGGGAGTTGCTGACGTTTCGAGCGTTAGCCCTTCGTCGGAGCTAACGCTCGAAACGTCAGCACCTCCCTTTTACCTTACGGTGGTATAACTTACTTAATCAACTCGTTTGATTTACCCAATCTCTTGTGTTTCAATTTCCCACCGACGCAGCACCAGTTTCTTTAGAAACTATCCCCGCAATACTTGTTATAAAGTGTAGCCCGAGTGAAAAGCTCCCCAGAGCGTCTAGTTCAAGAGATATTATTTACGCTGTTTAAACATGTTTTTTTTTAAATAAATGTGTTATTACCGCTGACCAGTGAGTCGGTCAATTGACTCAGGACCAGAGCAGGAGCCCATGACAAGGAGCGTTCCTCTCCCATATCAGCCCTTTGCCCCAGCACAGTAGTAGATGGTGCTATTTTTAACTTCTATTTCGCGGCAAAGAAAACAAATATATTATTATAACGACCAATCAAATTGCGCTACGTACATGTTAATTTCTGATTAGAATTTGTAGTGTCGCTTTTATAATGGCGGAAACCGCGTTCAAGGTAAAGATATATTTCATAACATAAATAAGTAATTTTTTAGCATGTATAATAATTTAAATATATTTTATAATGACAGAAACCGCTTTCACGAGTTCTAAAAATTACCACATCTGCTACTGTGCTGGGGACGCCACCCAACACAGTGGAACGCTCCTGGTCATGGGCTCCTGATCAGAGTCATTTTGACTCAGGATATCGTTTGACTCAGACAGCAGATAAACTCATATTGACATCCTTGCACACTTCTACTGAACACAACTGACACAAATTTGAATGATCTGACAAAACAGTTTCAAAAAATTGAACCGTTTGCTTATCAAGGTTTCACACAGGCAGCCCAGTGTAGACTTCTAGATCCGCTTGTTCCTCACACATGGGACGGAAGAGGGGGTATAGCTTTAGAGTATTTATTTAGTGGGGTATGGCTTTAGAATACTTATTTAGGGGAGTATAGCCTTAGAGTATTTATTTAGGGGGTATAGATTTAGAATATTTATTTAGGGGGTATAGCCTTAGAGTAATTATTTAGGGGGTACAGCTTTAGAGTATTTATTTAGGGGGTATAGATTTAGAGTATTTATTTAGGGGGTATAGCTTTAGGGTATTTATCTAGGGGGTATAGCTTTAGAGTATTTAATTAGGGGGGTATAGCTTTAGGGTATTTATTTAGGGTGGTTTAGCTTTACGGTATTTATTTAGGGGGTATAGCTTTAGAGTATTTTTTAGGGGGTATAGATTTAGGTATTTATTTAGGGGGTATAGCTTTAGAGTATTTATTTAGGGGGTATACCCTTAGGGTATTTATTTAGGGGGGCAGCGACAGGTCAGCAATTTTTCTCACTTTGGGGCATATAATTCATGGTAGGCCACCATATAGTCACCAAATATAGTTTTTACAGGGGTATACAAGGGTTTACAAAGGTATATCCTTGTAAACCCTTGTATACCCCTGTAAACTGACTATATAGTGGCCTACCATGAATTATATGCCCATTTTGGGCTGCTTAGCTCTGGAATGATCTTGCAGAAAGTGCAACAAACATAGAGTCATTTAATGTTTTTAAGAACGCGACTAAAGGGCGTGGCCTTGACGAGTTTTTAAGCCATTGACACTCAATAGGTGTATTATGCCTATTTATCACTTTTTTTAATAATTATTGCAATGGTTTATAACTTTCAATGTTTATTTTAGATTTTCATTGTTCATATTAGACTTTATTGTAATTTGTATGTGAGAACTCATTTTAAGTAATGGTCCGCGTAAGAACTAGGCAGGTCAAACGCAAAATCGATTAAAAAGTGTGAACTCTTAATTGTTAATATCAATTAAATCGACGAATCTGATTGGTGGACGGCCAAAAATCGCCGAAAAAACAATGAAAAACCCGACATAACATTTTTCTCCTTAGTTTTCCCCAGGTCCCTCCTGTCTACCTCACGGTCAAATATTAGCATTGTTCTATGCGCCAATCAAAAGTTAGAGCTATTGCACTAGCCTATTGTTCTTTTGCCTAGTTCTTACGCGGACCATTACTTAATTGGATGTCTTATACAACAGTGTGGTATAAGACATTACACACTGGCGACCAAGTGCTTCTATGCATCTACTCTTAGCTATTAAAAAATGTACGTATATGTGTAGGTTTTTGTTCGGTCACAGCACTCCATGTAACACCCGTTGTTGCGTCGTTAGAAAGCTATGAGTAGTCAAAATAGCGATTTTAGTAAGTACATTTAGGCGAATTCGCCCCTTTTCCCTTAAATTGGTTTTATTTATAGACCATTCATACTTCAATGGATCGCTGCAGTTGTGGTTGCCCAGGGTTGCCAATGAGCAATGAATACAGTAGAAATGTAAAGCTATCCATTTCTGTGCAGAAAGTAAGGGGTAACCATCTGCATTCACGAGTTACGAAACTTATTTTGGTCTCAAAGGTTTTCTTTTCTATCGTATTCCATAGACGTTTGGCGTTCAATTTGTTAACAATTTAGGGAATGTTTGTGCGCGTTTTTGAGTGTTCGCAACGCCTCAATACTCCTCTATAGCATATCAAAGGACGCTGTGTTGAAACTAAGGTTGGAGCCAAGGCCTTGGAATCCATGTCTTTGGAAAACAAAGTTTTTTTCTCTTTTCTTTGCTTTAAACATTGAGTCACGCCACCCACCTTCGCCACACAGATGGCTTTATTACTGGTGTTATCACATGCAGGGCAAAATTACTGAACGCTGATTGGCTTAGACAGAGGGCATTTTTTCTTAATCACGAGGGCACTTTAGGTAATCAAGAGGGCATGATTACTTGCTGCTGATTGGTCATAAGTTGCTTGGCAACGAAGCGTTATTGCTGATAAATTTTTTTTGCAACAATGGCTTCCCGTTTCGTGGAAGCCGACGGAACCTTAATTGAGGGACTAAAGCACGGTAGCGAGAACAAAAACACTAAACTAAGTACTGTCTATTAGACCGGCGTTTCATCGGAAAAAATTGCCCATACATTTGGAACATTTGCTCTATTCGGTCCCAGCCTCTCTCTTTTCATGTTGCGCGTGCGCAGTTCCCTTTGAAACAATTAGAAATCCCGAGTTTGTCTTTTACGAAAAGCATCATATTTATTTCGTCGATTTCTTCATTCGTTAATACTTCAGTCCTCTCCGGTTCAGAACGTTGGATCCCCTCACGCTCGTCTGTCAGTATGATTTCTTCACATGAGCCGGTGTTATTATTGAAGACTTCCACTTTTGTGGCTGTGAAACCATACAGTCCCAAGAAAGAGAGTGTTGATTCGCAGTCAGTAACAAACGTTTTTTTAATCTTAGTCTTGTGCTGCCTAGTATAGTCCGTGAACTTCTTTTTTTTGGCGGGTCCTCTAGAATTAGGAGTCTGCTTTTTAAGTTGCTTAATTACTTTGTTAGCAAGTATTCTAAATCGATGTTTATTTTCCTTTAACCGCTCACTTTTCTTTTGTGCGTCCCTCAAAGCATACTTCAGTTTTTCCTCAAATTTCAATCTTTTCTTCTTTTCCTCTTGTAATTCCTCATTTAGCTTTCGCTTTTCTCCTCTTTCGTGCTGAAGCTGTTCTGAGGTTTCTTTGGTTTTAAGTTCGCGATAATAAATTTTGAACTTCCATGTAGAAAATTTATCTGTTTGCCATTTCTTAAGGAGGTTTTTGAGTTGTTGACCACCCTTACAGGATATTCTTTTCAATGTTGCACCAACAGTCCTTATCTTTTCCTTCATGTTTTTTAAAATCCTTGGGCTAAGAAAGATGTTTTCATTACACCAGGGGTCCAAGCACGCTCTGGCTATTCTTTCTACCACTAAGGGACACAAAAATACTTCATCCCATGAAATCCTACCGCTCTCTTTCTCTTTCTTGACCGCTTCATAGAAAACATAGCTGAAAATATAATGATAACAGCGCGTAAGGAATATTTTATCATGACCAGATCCATTATTAGTTCTGCGTATCATAAAGCTAAAGAAATTAGACAAAATTATAAAATGTACTTACTTGTTTATTTGTATATTGAAAAAAGGCTCTTCACCACTTTTCCAGTATTTATCATGTTCTTGTTCACCACCTTCGTCTTCGTTTTGTGCAGAGCAAAAGGCTGTACACAAAAGTATTGTAACTAGCACGAGAAATGCGTGACATAACATCGTAGCTTTCCCGAAAACTCAGCTCAAAATTTACTCTTAGATACAGAAATGTACTGTTAAGAAATTCAGAAGAATACTTCCCGGGAGCTTGGAAGCAAATTTACGGCTACCGGCGAGAATGATCAGGGAAAATACGGTATAAAATTTGAACGTACTGCCATGAATTACATATCAAAATGCTCAGAAAAGCGCGGGGTATTCGAATCCACTTCTGTTATTTTGACAAGTTCTGTTTAATTTCAAAGAGAGACGACTTTCTAGCTTGACCCCTGGTTTGTCACGCATTTCCCTTGTAAAATACGTCCAATTGCCTGCATTCACCTCAAAAAATACGGGGATTTTTTTCAACAGAATCAAATGAAATCAATACATTTCAGTCCGTGAATAAATGAATTAACTAAATCCATTTCTGTTATTTGCCTAGATAGTTACAATTTTGAGAAAAATCCAAAAAACTGCGTTTTTGAGGGCTTATTTGTATGGGCCCGCGTGTGGGGGCGTGAGCCCAAAATCGTTACTGAGTAGTTATTAACACTAACAATGGGCTGTAACAAGGGGGAAAAAGGAGGAAATTGAGAGCTACGAAGTGTCACAGCTGAACGAAGCGCTCGCCCAATTTTTCGCAGAGCTGAAAACTCACCTCTGAAAGTTACCTGCCCAGACAAGAAGCTTACTAACCACAACGCCAGAAAAACGGTTGTCAAGAAATTTAAGAGCTCCGGCATTCCGAAATGCAAGATTAAAAACATTACTGGTCACAGTTCCGAGCAAGGTTTGAATGACTACGACTCCGGTGATGAAAACGAGCAAAGAATGATGTCCAACATCATCGACAATCTCACAAATACTGCCACGACAAGACAAGTACTTCAACCACTGTCCTCAGTGCAAACACAGCCCGACTCAGCTTCGAGTCAAATCTACAATTTCAGCCATTGCAGTGTCACTCTCAACATAGCTGGAAATCATTCTTCCCAAGCAAGTCTCAGCCAGAGCAAGCGAGGTTACAAAAGAATTTTTCTCCCAGAATCTGACTCCGATTAAGGTGTAATGTTCACATGAATACATTTTGAGCCTTTTTGCTGTTTACTGTCGATTGCAATATAACTGAATGAAACCGTGTAACGTTGTTAACTGTATTTTGAGAATAAAATGTTCATTGAATCTATTGGTCAGTTACGTTTGTTTTGACATTTGTGGCGGCATTGAAAGGGCTTCATCGCGCGGACATCGTGCGAGAATGCAATTCCCAAAACAATTTTGCCCTTTATGTGATAAACAAGTAATCGCAAGTGCCCTCGGACAATTAAGGATTAATTTAACTTGTATTTTCAAAGTTTTCCCAAAATTGCCCGAGTCGCGAAGGGACGAGGGCAATTTTGGGAAAACTTTGAAAATACGCGTAAAATTAATCCTTAATTGCCCTCGGGCCCATGCGATTACACATACAAAACAGAAGGGGGACATGAGAGTTTTGTTGGAGGTTTTCCCTTCACATTTGAGAGATTAGGTTAATAGGGTAAAGGAATTATAGAATTCTATTTGCAATGTTTATAGCAGGAATTTCTTGTGATATCAATGACCAATTTCACAACAAGACGCTTCGCTATGTCTGATTGGCTACAGAGGCGTTATCGCTGGCTACGTGTATTATATTCTTGGATCGTGTTTTACTGGTGACGAAAATTTTTTAAAAATTGGGAATGGAATACTTTTTCCCTATTATACTGGCGATTTTTTTTATTTTTTTTTTGTCGTAATTCCGTGTCAATGAGTGAGGGTCTCCCAGGGGGGTCCTTGTTCCCTTGTTCCCTTCCAAAATTGCCCTATGTTCCCATGTTCCCACACATTTTCGTAAATTTTTTCGTACTGTAATTTTTCGAATTTTGTTCCCCTGTTCCCAAAAATTGGCTAATGTTCCCTTGTTCCCTTCGATATTTTGCCAATGTTCCCTTGTTCCCCAAAACCCCTGGGAGACCCTCATGAGTGCAATGTGTTTTTAATTGCAGCACGGCTTAGTAACCTGCCAAAACAGGAAGGAAATAAAAAAAGCCTCACTTTGGTGCAGCTTTTCCCGGAACGAAACCGGAAGCACACAAGTTACGAACTGAACTCACTTCACACGGCGAAAAAATAATTTCCATAGATTTTAACAGAGCTTCACTGTTCCTGAGAAGTATATAGTACAACAAAAACACAGTAAGCTTACACAAGAGAGACTTGCGTAATCTACCGCGGTGAAATAAGGTTAGCTTCAAGGCGATTTCATGAAACTCAGTGTTGTCGAAAACGAACTTACTTCAGAGCTATTGTAGATAATGATAGTTTTTGTTTCCTGACGTTATTTTTCAAAATATGTTTTGAATTTTAGACTTGTGTTACATCGCCACTACAAATGTGACAGTTAAATTGTTGGAGTAAGTGTATTTATTTTAGTTTTGCGAATTGTGGTGCTTAGATTTGTACCGATATTGACTTCCGCCATAAAGGAAGGATTTGGTGGTGATTTGACTTTGAATCCAGCATCGAGTGGGATCATCCGTGTATGATTAAGTCGTGATAGTGAATGCCATAACACTTACCAACCTAACGTATTTGTTCCTATGTTTGGTTATGCACAGTGCCACGGATCACTGAGTCAGTGAAGTCAATGAAAGTTGCTGTTCCAAGCTAAACATATTTGGCGGTATTAGCATGGCAGGTAACAATTTTAAGACCTTCTAAAGTAGTAGTAGCAGTAGGAGCAGTAGTAGCAGTAGCAGCAGTAGTAGCAGCAGCAGCAGCAGCAGCAGCAGCAGTAGCAGAAGCAGTAGTAGCAGTAGTAGCAGTAATTGGTACAGACAATGTTTCTCACTGAACACTCCACAAGGATTTCCTTTGAATGATTTATTCTAGAGCAATCAACAATCAATACCTTGAGCAACATTCCGATGTCGTCTTACATTACTGTGAAATTACAAAACAGACTTGATCTAAACCCGGTAGCTGTAGCAAACACAACAAATACATAAATAATGCAAAAAGTGTACCTGAAGGGTGAATCCTTCTGGAGTTTGAACCTAGACTGACCGTCGAATGATTTTTGGAGATTGACAAAAGACTCTTAGCTTACAACAATTGCCACTTAATGAATGAGTGTCGGCAAAAAAACGTAAAGCAAAATAAAAATAAATGTCAGCGATTTCCGAAACTGTCAATCAAATAACGTAATCAATATTCTTCACAACAGTAGCAGTCGTAGTAGCAGTAAGAGCAGTAGTAGCAGTAGTAGTAGCAGCAGCAGTAGTACTATACAGTGTGGTTCAAACTTTTTCATCTGTGGATCAAACCATGCAGTGTGACCATTCTTTGTAAAGCTACTGAACGGTACTGTACTGTGGTACTGTTTGTTTTACTATACAGTGTGGTTCTAACTTTTTCATCTGTGGATCAAACCATGCAGTGTGACCATTCTTTGTAACGCTACTGAACAGTACGGTACTTTGGTACTGTTTGTTTTACTATACAGTGTGGTTCTAACTTTTTCATGTGTGGATCAAACCATGCAGTGTGACCATTCTTTGTAAAGCTACTGAACAGTACTGTACTGTGGTACTGTTTGTTTTACTATACAGTGTGGTTCTAACTTTTTCATCTGTGGATCAAACCATGCAGTGTGACCATTCTTTGTAACGCTACTGAACAGTACTGTACTGTGGTACTGTTTGTTTTACTATACAGTGTGGTTCTAACTTTTTCATCTGTGGATCAAACCATACAGTGTGACCATTCTTTGTAACGCTACTGAACAGTACTGTACTGTGGTACTGTTTGTTTTACTATACAGTGCATGTGGTTCTAACTTTTTCATCTGTGGATCAAACCATGCAGTGTGACCACTCTTTGTAAAGCTACTGAACAGTACTGTACTGTGGTACTGTTTGTTTTACTATACAGTGTGGTTCTAACTTTTTCATCTGTGGATCAAACCATGCAGTGTGACCATTCTTTGTAACGCTACTGAACAGTACTGTACTGTGGTACTGTTTGTTTTACTATACAGTGTGGTTCTAACTTTTTCATCTGTGGATCAAACCATACAGTGTGACCATTCTTTGTAACGCTACTGAACAGTACTGTACTGTGGTACTGTTTGTTTTACTATACAGTGCATGTGGTTCTAACTTTTTCATCTGTGGATCAAACCATGCAGTGTGACCACTCTTTGTAAAGCTACTGAACAGTACTGTACTGTGGTACTGTTTGTTTTACTATACAGTGTGGTTCTAACTTTTTCATCTGTGGATCAAACCATGCAGTGTGACCATTCTTTGTAACGCTACTGAACAGTACTGTACTGTGGTACTGTTTGTTTTACTATACAGTGTGGTTCTAACTTTTTCATCTGTGGATCAAACCATGCAGTGGAACATTCTTTGTAAAGCTACTGAACAGTACTGTACTGTGGTACTGTTTGTTTTACTATACAGTGTGGTTCTAACGTTTTTATCTGTGCCTCAAACCATGCAGTTTGATCATTTTTTGCAAATCTATTGAACAGTATTGTACTGTGGTACTCAGTGTGGTATGCAGTGTGACCATTCTATGGTAGAATACTGAACGGTAATGTACTGGCAGTGGTACTGTTTTTTTTTTAGTATATATATTTTACATATTTTTTTTCCTTTTCACCAAAGCGAATTATACTTTCCGTGATAAGTGTTAGGCGTGTTAACATAGTAATTTCTCTCAACGATGAAGTAAGATAGAATTGAAAATTCAATCTGAAATATGATAAAATGTGTACGAAACATTGCTATATATTTCTGTAGATCTTGATGTGGAATTCTCTTCGAACAGAAAACAACAAAGCTGACAATCCCAACGAAAAGGAGAAAGAAGAAGAAAGCGATAAAGTGAGCCAGCCATCTTTGTTTCAGCCCAATGAGGATCGATGGCAACCCGTGAGAGGAGGCAGACCCCACAGAGACGGTATGTAGGGGGGTTCAGTCGATCCCTGTTGCTCGCGTTTTATCCCTGTTTGTCTCGCCTCTCACGGCTTGTCACCAAACCTGTCTGTGCCATAACAATGCGAGCCTGCATTGCTGGTACCAGTGGCCAATGATATTTACTTAAATAAGTACTTCATGTAAGGGTATACTGGGTTATATAGGGTACTGTTAGAGCATAATTAGTAGATAGTTAGAAAATATGGTTAGAGGTATACATATATGAATATTGTAAATACATTATAATAGGGGATACATGAAGTACCTAGGATTACATAGGGACCCACCCCAACTGCTTACTAAAGCTGCCCATTAATACCTTGAAGATGAAACAACAGTTGAAACGTTATGTGAATTTCAGTACGTTGATTACGTGAGGGTGTGTTTCTTTGATTAATTATGATCTGTATTTGTGATCACACGAATCATGGCGCATCAAACAAACCGCCATGATTTCAGTGATCTTGGATCACAAATCCACATCCGGATCATACCAAAGGAACGCACTTTTGGAGTTTATTACCGTCAAAAGATGCTTCGCTTCACTTTATAGCGATGGTTCAGAGCAAATTATCCGGCTTTCAAACATACCTGCGCTGCAGTACACATGAACTATTACTACAAATCGGATCAATCGCTTACCTCTTTTGAAGGGAACTACGGGGAGCGTGGACGACGTCGAGGGATGAGTGGACACCGTGGTAGAGGACAACACCGAGGTTCTAGCACGCCAATTTCAAGCCTTCCTGGAGCCCCTGAAAACAGGTCCCATGGTCAAGGCTTCGAAGGAGCAAGTCATTGTGGCACCCCAAATTGTGGGAGGCCTGGAAGAGTTCAAGGGCGCACTAATTCGGGATCTTTTAGTAGGGTGTGTGTGAAA
This sequence comes from Ricordea florida, assembly GCA_949710005.1. NCBI lineage: Eukaryota > Metazoa > Cnidaria > Anthozoa > Corallimorpharia > Ricordeidae > Ricordea > Ricordea florida. Next base: position 32,716,100 of record OX453276.1, on the reverse strand, counting down.
GGACCGTCTTCAAGTGCGCCTCGTCGTGGAAACCCTGGTCAGAGAGGCTTTGATGGCGGACGAGGGAAACAACGAGGAAGAGGGGGTGAGTAATAATAATATTGATACTAATAATGATATGATGATAATAATGATACTATTTATAATAATGACATTGGTAGAGCACCAGTATTCTAAAACGTTCAAAAGCGCTTTTTACCACAGTTGCTGGTAATCTCGCAATCTGATTGGCTAATTTGCCGTTGTCGATGAGACTCCAGCCAATGCCACTCGCTTCAATATTTCACGCAATGCAATAGCCAATCAAAATGCTGATTTTGGGGAATAAACATATCAGATTGCGAGAAAGTTATAGACAACGAGTAGTTGCATTTGGCCGGTTCTGGGACAAAAAGGGCGTGGTCAATTTTTCGGGGACTGGACCGAGCTCGGTCAGAATTTTTGGGGTGTGGTCAAAAATGTTTTATGAATAATTAATTAGTAGGAAATTTTCAGGTCGATGATTTTTTTTCGAGTTTCGATTTTTAGGTCGATGATTTTTGGGTCGATCGATTTTTCAGGTCGAGTGATTTTTCATTTGGGCGTGGTCATGGTGGGTCAAAATTGTATCTTTGTGAGGGGTGGGGTCGGGGAGTGGTGGAGAGGGGAGGGGAGGGGTGGGGTGGGGATATCCCATCTAAAAATCCAATAAAATTTAATGCTGGTTTATATTAGAGCATATTTGTTACTTGAACCGAGTAACAAATACCCAAGACTTAATATTAATTAAGAGGGACTTAGATGAAACTCTAGTCAATTCTAGATAATATTCTTAGATTCTACAAGTATTCATATAGAGTGCATACTAGAAAGTATCGATTTTTGTTGATATTTCTGTGGACTATTCTAATTTTTTGTTGAGCATTCTAATAGATGATTTCCTAGTACATCTGTTTGGAATAAGTAATGTTTTTTTCATGAACTTGTTTTCCAACCATTTTAAAGATTATTATGATTATATATACAAAATGACTACCATATCAGAAATTCTTGAACCAAATCGTTTTCCTAGAGAATTAAATGGTTTGAAAGCGAAAACATCATTGAATCGAATCACATTCAATCCTTCATCTGCTAATCCTGGTGAAACACTATACATTGAAATTCCAAAATTAGAAAAGAATCTTGTGTTCGTTCCAGGCAGTGTATATCTCATTTTCAATCTGAATGTGTCAGGACATAAAAACAATACTCTAGTCAATAATGTGGGTAGAAATCTCATCTCCAAACTTATAGTTAAATTCGGTGGAGAAATTATACAAGATACTGAGAGATTCAATGTATTCCAGACGTATCATGATTTGCATTTACCAAAGAAGGAGCGTAGAGATAGGTTGAGGCAAGGCATATCTTCTGAAAATATGCGTAAACTTAGAACAAATGCGGGTGATAAAAACACTTCAAATACAAAGGAGGCTAATCTTGCTGCGATTCATAACACTAAGTATGCAATACCTCTAGATCATCCAATTCTCAAGGATCATGGTGTGTTTTATAATAGAGCGTTTACTAATGACTCACTAGAATTTGAAATTACACTAGCCTCAGTTGATGATATTGTCGTTTACTCGAAGGCTGAAGAACCTCCAAATTATAAAATGACTAACATTGAGTTTGAGTATTCATGCATCTCAAGTGATTATTTGACGACTCAGGCGCTAGCTTCCTACAGAGTGGGGAAAGGATTCACTTACGAAGACATTATCTTACACAAACGTTTAAAATTTCAAGACCTAATGATGATAAAATTTTTAAACATGTGAATGTTCCCAGAAGATCCATGACGGGTATCCTTTGCCTATTCACAAATAGCTATACACCAGGAGATAGAGATTCTGAGGCTTTTGTGAATCCAGAAATCACATCCATCAAAATTAACTTGGATGGGATGCCAAACCAATTCTATTCCAAGGGGATGAATCCAACCGATTTATGGAGATCAGCTATTAAACGCTTTGGATTGAATGATTCTATCAAAGAGGAAGATTTCTACATGGACAAATTCGCTTTGTGGATCGATTTGAGGTCCTACCATGATAATAAAATTCATGGGAATGGTTATTCTATAAATGATACTTATAATGGTGTGACACTTGAAATGGATCGTGAAAAAGGAGGAACTGGAATCATTACATGTTATATGTTTTTTGGTTTCTGATGCGGTTATGGATATTCAGAATTTAAATTTGAAGCAAATCATCTATTGAAAATCTAAATAGATGTTCTTAGGAAATCATCTATTAGAATGCTTAACAAAAAATTAGAATAGTCCACAGAAATATCAATAAAAATTGAGACTTTCTAGTATACAGTCTACATGAATACTTGTAGAATCTAAGAATATTATCTATAGAGTTTCATCTAAGTCCCTCTTAATTAATACTAAGTCTTGGGTATTTGTTACTCGGTTCAAGTAACAAATATGATCTAATCTCGACCGACCCCTCCCCACCCCACCCCACCCCTCCCCTCCCCGACCCCACCCCCCACAAAGATACAATTTTGACCCACCATGACCACGCCCAAATGAAAAATCACTCGACCTGAAAAATCGATCGACCCAAAAATCATCGACCTAAAAATCGAGACTTTTTCCTACTAATTTCCTACTAATTAATTATTCATAAAACATTTTTGACCACACCCCAAAAATTCTGACCGAGCTCGGTCCAGTCCCCGAAAAATTGACCACGCCCTTTTTGTCCCAGAACCGGCCAAATGCAACTACTCAACGCTTGCTCCTTCTTTAGGTCACGCTCTAAAAAAAACATTTTCTTTGACGTTGATATTGTGCTATAAAACAAATCGAATGTGGTTTAGCGTTGTCTGTACTATGAAAAGTATAGACCACATTCGATGTGTTAATTACGTGAGTGGGTTCCTTGACCAATTTTCCCAACTCATTTAATTTAATTGAAGCTACTGACTGCTAGAGTTTGGTTTCATGTCTCAATTCTACTGGCTGTAAATTCCATGTTTCATGAAATGTGTATGCTTTCGCCGTCTGTGAAAAACAGGTTCTGGAGACAACTCGAGTGCAGAGCGACAACAGCAAAGCGTCAAAGAATCTCTAGGCTTTGTACAGGACGTACTGTATGAAAAGAACAAACTATATGTCCTGGGTTTATGCCGTAAGACAACGAAAGATAGTGTACAAAACTACATCGAAAGAATCAGCGGCGAAGATGTTAGTCATGTGCTGATGTTTAAGCCAAATGGAAAAGCCATAGTTACTCTGAAGGTTGAAAAGATTCGAGGTAAATGGGATTTCACTCTCTAATTGCATCACGAACAAAATGTTCGAATCTGATTGGTTCTTAACAGCTGTCATTTTCTGCTTAATTTGGCTGGTACAGCACCACAGTGTCCAATTAGACATGTCCGATCATAAGAAGCTTGAAATCGGACAATTAAACGACCAATGAAAATTAAGTACTAAATACTACTAGCTAGCCAATGAAATTCAGCTACTCAGTCTATTCTATTCTATTCAGTCTATTCTAGCTGATAGACAGCACAGGCATTTTTCTGCTTGGTACTGACGTCATGTATTCACTTTGAGTTCTCATTGGTTCATTGAACTACATGCATCGGTTGTGATTGGGTCAAGTAATTGCTTTGGGTTTTCTTGAAATACCACTCTGTAACTGATGACAACATTCGACGTCATTTCAGAATTTGCGAAAATCTGCGAGCAAGCTGAGAAGAGGAAACTCGATGGTGTGAATGTGGTACTTGAAAGGGCGCCTATGTGTAAGAGCGTGTTTGTTTGCGGATTCTCCGAGAAGACAACCAAAGAACAGGTGGAAAACTACTTTGACGGTATTGGCGTGGTAGAACATGTTGAGTTTAATGGAAGGAATGCAGGAGACAAGAGAGCCATTATCTACTTTGAAACCAATAAAAGTGAGTTTTGCTTAAGCAAGGACGACGCCGATGTCCACGGGAACGACTACAAAAAACATAAACTCGCATTACTGCAATGAAATTGCAATTATTTCAACACATTCTCCTTGTGAAACTCATGACAACTGTCCAGGAATTTAACGTCCATGAACGGCGTTGATGTTATCCGAGTAAATTGAACATTTCTCTACTTTTGCTCACGTCCTCGACAGAGCTTTAAATTTGGTCATTTCACGTCGTTGTTTTGGTGGGAACAGTAACGAAATGTACCAAAATACAAAACGCACGTGCTGGGCGTGCAGAGACACTGTTTTTGCTCATAATGCCTATTGTTTTTTTGGCGTCCTTGTTTTCGTCGACGTCGTCCTTGCTTAGGGTCCCTAATATCAAAGTGTGTTCGCCTTTACTTGACACGTGATTGTCATAACATTTATTTATCGCTCGTTTATAGTTTAACGTCTGCCAGAAAAAAGTCAGCACATTTTGAAGACTTTGGGGGCAATCATTTGGTATGATCCGGATTTGGATTTGCAATCCGAGATCACACAGATCATAGCGTATCAAAGGAACCGATGAATCCATTTTGGAGAAAGACTTATCGGTTCCTTTGATGCGCCATGTTTTGTGTGATCTCGGATCACAAATCCAGATCCGGATCACACCAAATGAGCACCCCTGGGCACCCCTGGTAAGTAGGTAGCCTACCTTTCTGGATTCGTAACTCAATCGGCCTTGCAGCAGCAGATTTACCGTATGAACTCGTAATTCAATCGGTGTGACCCGACCATAGCTCGTGTGGGCTCGTAAATTATCCGCAACATAGGCATATGTTTTGTTTGTGTGAGAAAGAACTGCTTCTGGCGTTACGTTGACTGACGTTTCGATAACCTAAGGGACAAAAAAGTTCCGAGACTCCTGGCCTCAAGCAACGTTTCACATTTTCGTCTTTTTATACTGCTTTTCAGGCGTAGAAAACGTTGTTAGGAAAGATAACCGGCTGGATGACACGGCTTTGCACGTAGAGAGATTTTACCCTTTCCTTGGGACAGTGGAACCGGTTGACCAACGAACAAGAGCGCCACGCCCTTTATCTCGTGAACATGAAGAGGTTGATCGAGATTACTTTTACAAGGAAGTTAACTCCGACATCATGGAATTCATCATTAACCAGTCCAATCGAGGGATAACATTAAAGGACAAACTCTTCCGTGAAAGAGCAAAGGTCAACTGGACAAATAATGATGGGTATGTGCTAGTCAAGTACCATGGCCCTAAGCTTGGCGAAGATTTTGAGGATTGGAAAACCCGATGTTCTTCTATAATTGACAACTTTGTTGAAGGTTTTGAAGCAAGTGAGCTATTAGTTAACGAGGAGATCTGGGAGAGAGTGAATGATCAGCTGCCTCAGATGGAGGCAATGTATCCCAGGTTCACTGCGCAAGTAAAAAAAGTCGACGAAGCAAAGACGCTGGTATTGGTATGTGAAAAATCGCAGCTCTTGGAGTTTGAAGAAAAATTAAAAGGCCGATTGCAAGGAATCGAAAGAGAAGAACTGGAGAAAACTTTTGAACAGAAAGAGTTTACTGATATACCAACCGAAAAACTCCAGCTTCTACAAAACGCTGGAATTGAGAAACTATTGAAACGGGACGTTGATTCCAATGTTAAAACGAAAATCGATTTGAAGACAAAGACTCTATTTGTGATGACTCCTCGAGGATTTATGGCTTCCGCAAATGCGCTTATCCGTGCAAGGTTGAACGAAATAGCCGAACACGCAACTCAGAATCCGCCAGAGATTCTTGATATCTTAAAAACCAAGGTAGGAAAATGCAAGTTGAACGAAAAATTCAAAGAAGCGGAAATAGGATGTGCTTTCAACGTCGATGAGAAGAACAAGATGATCCTGTTTCTGGGGAAGACCTCAAGTGACACTGAGAGAGGCAAACTTTTGGCTGAAAAAGTGCTGGTTAATGAAAAACTTCCTCTTCAGGATAGAGATAACGATTTGTTGCAGTCCCCAAAATGGAGCGAACTTTGCAAGAAGCTGGAAAAACGTTTGAAGATTCGCTATAAGCGTGAATTAACCAGCATCTCAGTGTTTGGATTCAAAAAAGATGTCGAGGAAGCTCTAAGGAAAATGAAGGACTTTCGTAGTCTGAAACAGGCGACAGAAGGAGAGTTTCGGTGGGAATCAAATGTACGTAGAAGGCTCTATAACGAATTCTACATAGAAAAGATTCAAGAAATTGAGAAAGCTTTATTAGATTATTCAGTAAAGATCACAGTCCTAAGTAACGGAGACTTACGCTTGACAGGCTCTGAAGAAGGCGTAAAGGAAGTGGAGGAACGGCTTTATGCTTTGCAAGACGAAATTAAAGAGAAAGATGTACCAATGACTGTACCAGGTATGCGCAAATACCTGGCACAAGAAGGGGGAGCTGATCTGATAAAAGCTACAGAACAGCAACACAAATGCGTCATCGAATTAGCAGAAGTATCCAATGCTCCGCTTGACTTTGAGGACACAGAATCGGACAGCAAAGATTCTTCGAACGACGATAGCGATGAAGGCGAACTTGGTTGTGAAGATGAACAAGTTCTTTTGACACCAAAGGGAAGAAAGCTAATATGGAAGACTGGAAATATCGCAGAAGAAAAGGTGAGTCCTTTTATTGGGGGATTGCTCAAACCTATCATATATGCTCGGGACCCACTTTTGGGGAGGGGAACAAGGGAACAGACAAAGAGTTTCCTACGTGGGAGTACGAGGAGGCCAGGTGAGGAGCCACCAGTGATCTTGAGTGGACATGGGTGGGGGGGCTGTTTTGGCAACCCACAGGTCTCTCAATTGTACATCAAATTCAGTCTTTACCCGAAAAACGTAAAAAAAAATGCAGAAAATGCTCATTCAGAGAAGAATCAAAGGGATTCTTTACTCCGGGTAATAGGTTCCCAAAACAAGTTGCTGTAGCTTCGTGTTCTTTTTTTATCACAGGCAGATGTGTTGGTTTGCTCAGTTGGTTCAAGCTTGAATCTCTCAGGTGGCGCAATTGCTCGCGCAATCAGAGAGGCTGGTGGAGCAGCGTTACAAGAAGAGCTGAATGCCAAGAAGGAAAAAAAACTGATGAAGGAAGGAGAAACTACTTACACGGGACCTGGGAACCTCTCCTGCAATTATGTGATATATGGAGTGTGCTGCCCATGGAACGATGACAAGGGACATTCCGAAATGGTGAGACAAACCTCAGTTCGAGGAGGGAGGGCTTGAGGGGGTAGTAAACAAGGGTAGTGGATACTGTCTGTAGGACGACGAAAGTGGTGGGAGTGGATAAACTGTCAATAGGACGAAAAGAAGTAAAAAGTGATTGACGAACTTGAACTCTTGACTCCTACGGGAAATGTTCGTGCTAAGGGACGGACCATTAGAAAAGTGATGGGGGGGTGGGAAAGGGGGGGGGGGGGGTGGGGAAAAAACAAAAAAAAATTCATGCAGAAGGAAGGTCCAATTGTGACTTTTTCACACGTAGTAAGAAAAATTCGTGCAGAGGGGTTCACCTGAAAAAAAAATTCCTGCACAAGCAATGAGCGAAAAAAAACTTCGTGCAAGCTGAAAATTCCCCACCCCCCACCCCCCCCATCACTTTTCTAATGGTCCGGCCCTAATAAGGCGACGGAAAGGAGTTTGAGTTAGAAGTGATCCGGCCAATGTGGGGGTAGATAGGTACTGTCCACTGGATGATGGGAAGGAAGCGTTGACTAACGTTAATTGTGGGGACCAGTTCAAGTTCCATGAAAAGCTAGATCGTACTTTTGCAATAGGAAATAGCACACTAATTGTTGAATACTTAGGGAGTTTAGGCGTAAAATTTCAATACTTCTCGCGCCCGAGAGGTCGTTCTAAGTGTATTTTACTTCTTCGATTCATTAACTTTAGTGACTGATTGAAGAAAAATTCGCTGCCTGATTGGTGAAATACCAATGTGTCTTCGTTGCAGATTCTCCGTAAACTATTGTTGGGCTCTTTTGACACAGCATCGAAACTAGGGCAACGATCCATTGGTCTCCCTCTCATTGGTACAGGTAACCTTGGTTTTCCTTATCTCGAAGCTGTTCACATTGCGGTGGACACAGCTTTGGACTATAGCAATAAGACCCCACAGAGTTCCATTGAGGAGTTCCGATTCATCGTGTTCAACGGAAACGATAATCATTCTGAAGACGCCATCTTGGCCATTGACGAAAAGTTTAGAAAGGAACGATGCAAGAGTACTCCTCCAATCCGAAATTCTAAATGTGGAAAAAGAAAGATGCGAGTAGCAACAAAGGAAATTCCTCCTTTACCAGGATCAACACTTAAAGAAGTTTCTGTTGGAGATCTGAAAGTAAGTGTCATAAGAGGGGACATTACAAAGGAGAGTTCAGATGGGATCTGTAACGTGATTGGCCAAGATTTTTATATGAAGTCTGGAAACGTAAGCGAAGTGATTGCCAACGTGTGTGGCAGTTCAGCGCAGGATAAGCTGGGGAGGAGCGCCCAGCAACATGAAGGATCTGTTGTCACCACGACAGCTCGGAAGTTGTCATGCAAGAATATGCCTCATTTGGTCGTGCAAGCCGCAAAGAAGCCGAATCTTCAGGACTATGTCAAGGACACGCTTACACAAGCTGATTCTCTGGGTATGGCATCGGTTTCCATCCCTGTGGATCATAGCGAAACACCCGGACAAACACCCGAGGAAATCACTGAAGTGATTTTTGGCGCAATTCAAGCATTCACCGGGAGTCCTCATAATTCCGTACATGAGTTGCAAATAGTAGTCAGCGAGGACTCCATTGTTCAGGCTTTTCTGAAATCCCCTTTCTGTACTAAGGAGATGCAAGATCAAAATGCTGGGAATTCGGATTCCTGCCAAGAAAGTCCACTAGAAATCCCAGGCAAGATGTTCAGTACACAACCGAGACAACACAGACTGACGGTGTATGGGAGGGAAGAAACACTTGATGCAGCCATAGCGGCTCTCCAGGAGGGTGTAGCAAAAAAGATAAAAATTTTTCAGGTAACAGAAACTATCATCGCTCGTTTACCTCATCGATCCTTACGGGATCTAAAACGAAAGGCGCGTGAAAGAGATGTGCTCGTGGATCATTCCAAGGAAAATACAATCAAGCTTGAAGGTCTCCCAGACGATATGTTCCAGTTAAATCTTGAATTGGACTGCATGATTAGAGAACAAATGAAGAAGAAGCACAAAGAGGAGCGAGCTGAAATGACGTCCAAGACTGTTCAATGGTCCTTTACTACCGCAAGCGGACGAAGTGAACCATTCAAGAAAATCGTGAATGACGATATTGAAACAGCGTACCAATCAAAGGAGCCGTCTGTGTCATTTGTTCACAAGAGGTGTGATGCTCAGCTGAATTTCGAGACAATGAAACTCCGCATCCTAAAGACGAATGCGATGATACCTGTCTCTCGGAATGCCGGTAAGTATAGAGGATAGTATCTAAAGCTCTGACGATGGACCAACGCTCGAAACGTTGCCACCCCTAACAGTCGTGCGTGTCGAACCGCAGCCACATAGACAAAGCTTTTGACATGTTTTTCACAAGTTTGATGTGTTTGATGGCTTCCGTTTTTTTTTAACGGCCAATCACATTGCTTGTAATTTGGGGGGGCGTGTATATCAAAGTTGCACGTGTCCTATATTGATCTTCCCGCGAAAAAATGTCGGTACAAGTAAAAGTTGAATATGAAGGGTACAGGTTCGTTAAGCCTTGGTGAAACTATCGAAGAAAGTTGGATTTAACACATCCAACATTACTTGACTGGATATTCCGCTCATGTAAACAACGCGATAGTCTGTTTAGGCTACAGTATACCGTTGATTGCATGTACTCTTGAACGAACGCATAAAAAAACATGTTTTCGCGTGACGTCAAACGTGAGCGTAACACATGTCAAACTTCATACTTTCTATCGCACACTGTGGAAGTTCCCACGGTACTCAAATGTTTCTGTGGTTCAGTCATTTCTACTCATTCAGCCGTGAAACTGCGCGAAGTCACCAAATTCGTTATTGAGAGCCGAAAAAGGATTGAAGAGTCCCTTCGAGAAGTGGATGCTATACGCGCTGTTACACTGTGCAATGTTTCGTGCAACTTGTCTCGCAATGGCGCTGCGAAACAAGTTGCACGAAACACATTGCACAGCCTTGCAACGGCCAAAATCGTTGCTAGAGAAGTTGCACAAACCCTTGCAGAAAGTAGAACTCGAAGTAAATCAGCTTTAGCCAGGCATATTTGGAGAAATTTCCCCCAATTTCTTACACTCCTGCCACTGGGTGCATTTCTGGCCACAACCGCCGACCAGTTAGCTCAGTTGGTAGAGCACTGGCCTAGCGCGCGGGAGGTCGCGGGTTCAAACTCCGGCTGGACCAACGCTCATGGTCTTAAAATAATTGAGTAGAAAGAGCTGCCTTTGTAATGACATCTGGAAATGGTTAGACTTTCTAGTCTTCTCGGATAAGGACGATAAACCGTAGGCCCCGTCTCACAACTCTTTATAATTGATTCGTAAATGTGGGACGTAAATGAGTTTGGCGCTAATATTGTAAAGGTAGAATTAATAAAGCTGACACAAAATGATGAAGGTGATAATGTTCTTACTTTTATTTTCTTAAAGGAATTCCTCTTCCAACGAACTGGACACCAATGCCCCCAGATGAAGTGACTGTACACAAGGTGTTGTTGCAGGCTGGTTCAAGTGAATATCAAAATGTCGCCAGACAGGTTCACGCCACTGCCGCAAGAGTGAATATTCAGAAAATCGAGCGCATCCAAAATCCGCATCTTTATCAGTCCTACACGGTAAGAAAACAGACCATGGATAAAACCAATGGCGGAAACAATGAACGTGCACTGTTCCACGGAACGGACGGCAAAAATATCGCTGCTATTAATACGCAGGGATTTAACAGGAGCTTCTGTGGAATTCACGGTTAGTATTAGCTACTTACTTACCAGAAGCCCATTCAATAACTCATGCAGTAAGCATTTTATCACACACCTCTGCTTTTGCTGTATTTTTGCCATTTTTAGCGGGCTGCATGTTGCGGGCCGGTACGCCAGGGGCGAGAGGGTTTTTGTGGCTTTGCTCGCGCTGTGACGTGCCACCTTCATACGGGAATTGTTATTGACCGAGTTGAAGGGCCGAACTGGAAAATATTTGGTTTTCTCATGCAATAAGCATTTTATCATATGGCCTCCGCTTTTCTTGTATTTTTCTCATTTATTAGCGGCTGTATCTCGCGGGGTCGTGCATGCGTATGGCCGAGCGGATCTTTGCGGCTTTGCTTGGGCCATGACGTACCGCTGTCGTCCGGGTTTTATTCCGAGTAATGTTTTTCAATGAAGCGCGCGCAGGGCCGCAGGGGTCTTATCAAATGTTATTATATCTACAGCCCCTGGATATGAAAAAACCCGCGCTCTGATTGGTTTACTACTCACAGGCTATCAGCTCGTAGACCATGAGTACAGAGAACGGCCATCATGGCTGAAAGATTTGTTGAATTAGACGAGCAGAAATCCTATTCTTGCTTGAAAAGAATGTACCAAAAAATTCTACCAAAGCAAATAAATATGAGATGAAGTCGACGGTAAGTGAGCAAATTATATTAGCAAGATTGACGCGATATTTCGACTTTTTATCACTAGCTAAAATAAAACTCTTACAAACTGCCGCCATTTTAAAACATCCATGGAGCATGTAAACTGGTTTTTTATTTTACTTCTGGCTAGTTTTTCGCTTTTAATTTCTTATGGGCTGGTGTGCTAACTAACAGAAATTTGACAAGTATATTAAAGAGATGTTCAAGAGCAATCCGAAATCTTGTTTGAAGCATTTTTACCAGGGCCCAGCCAAAGGCTGGCACCGGTTATAAAATGCAGACGGTTTCTGTCGTTCTTTCAACGTTACATTGTTAGGGATATATCGCTGGCTCGTTACTTTTGCTCGCTGGCTCATTGAAGTCTTATCCGCCATTTTGAAAAGCACGAGGCATGGAGGACAATCAAGGGAAAGATTATAGCTTTTTGTTCCCCAACCTTTACGATGCACTAGTTTATGAGCCAAAATTTAAGAGTGAATATTTGGAGAGACAAAATTTACGAGCGATCACTTAAGAGTGAACCTTCCATCGTGAAACTTATCGAGAATAAGAGCGACTTATCAAAGCTATCTACATTGAGTGAAGCTTCCATCGTGAGAGGTGTGAGAGCTTAACTATATCTATGCAATCCCGTGTCCCACTGGGCCCCGGTAAGTTCCACGTGGTGGTTCTCGTTATACATCGGCTCCACAACGACATGGCATAACAACAACATTGTTCTGTTACAAAACAACAACAAAGTCAATTCTTTTCAGGCAAACTAGTTCCAATTTTTATAGAGATACAATGGAACAATTATTTCACTCCATCTCGTCGTACATGATAATTAGCCCATGTACGGTACGACTCGATTTCTTGAAATAATTGTTAAAGGCCGAGACACACTAGACTACAAGTCGCTGCGACAAGTCTTTCCATGTGTAGTGCTTGCAAAACAATTCGCTGCGACACAACGCCGGTTTGGTGCACACAGTGATTTCGTATGAAGAGGGATTTTTGAAGTAACTTAAGGCTGAAGTACGCAGATTTCTTTATTTCTTCTTTGCTTCAGTTTTGGAAACCATCGATCGATCCAGCTTTGCAACCAAAGAAATGCTCGTCTTTTCTTGTAGTGTCTTTCTCCTGCAGTGATTTTTATCCCACAGGATTCTGTTTTCTTTATAGATTTGAATTGACATTTTAGTTGTGGTTACATTCTATGTTGAAGGGGAAGAATCAGATATAACAGTTTTTTTATCTGTCAAATGATCAGTCGCCATTTTATACCGGTTATTAAGGGATTGTTTTGTCGCAGCGACTCGTTGCAGGAGGTGTACACATGGCTCGGCAACGCTGCTTTCGGTAATGTTGTCAATGAGATTAATCTCACGAATTCAAACTGGTTTAAATTCGTGCAATTTATCGCAGCAACAAAATCCTCCGCAGCTACAATGATTTTCACAAAAAATAACCCTGTCACACGCAGCAAATTGTTGCAAATTGTCCCCGTTGCCTTTGCTGACTATCTCCCAGTCTAAAGGCGTCTTCTGCAATGTCCTTATTTTGTCGCAGGAACGGCTTACGGACGCGGAGTCTACTTTGCAAGAGACGCCTCCTATTCTGCGGGATACGCGGGGAGTGGTGTTGGTGGGCGCTTCATGTATCTTGCCAAGGTTCTTGTAGGACAGTACTGTGCTGGCAACTCAAGCATGATCATACCTCCCCCGAAAAATCCTATTAAGCCAGAAATTTTATACGATTCTGTTGTGGACAATACAAAGAACCCTGGAATTTTTGTTGTATTCTTTGATAACCAGTGTTACCCTGAATATTTAATTACCTTTAAGTAGGTATGTAATAAAGAGTTAAAGCATTACCCGACAACGACGTTGACTACGACGGCACCAAGCAATAGCGTTAATGATGATGAATAGAACAGTGAAAATCCACGTGCAAAACACAGCTTGTTAGGTTTATTCGCTGTCTTCTTCAAAAGAACGTGAATTGACCAGTTTTCGAAAAGACGTGAGTGGACCTGAACGGCGAGAATTGATTAGACATTTTCAATGAAATACTCACAATAACGACTGGAAGATTCTACAGTTTGAAGGAAAAATGAAAACAGACTGAAGGAAGCCTGCTGCCAGCAACACTGGAGGAAAATGAATTCATTGTTTCGGAAGTGCCGTCCTCGGCCTCGTTATCGGGTTCGCTTTAACTCCCTAATACAGCGATGAAAGCGCATGTGAAAAATGTCATGTACTCTTGTAGAACTTTTTCCGTCCTCTGTAAAACAACAACACCGTTTTAACAAAGACGCGAGTGTAAAATGGCAAAATTTTCCAGAAAAAAATAGAGTGAAGTGCAAATTGGAAGAATAATAATATTGTACGAGAAAGCTTTTTGTTTAATCTTCCAGTTGTTCTGTAGAGAAAGGCACAGAAACTTACCAGCCTGTACTTTGTACCTGCTGTGTCATTGTGTCTTTCATTGACAGTATTGTTTGGTGTTCCTTTGGCGCCATCTTGTCCTATTTTGCCTAAGCTCCCTAGTACTAATTAAGAGAGACACACGGCAGGTATTTTTGCAATAAAATAGAAGGGGTGGTTTTTATTTGGCTGTACTTGTATAACGCGACGTCAGAAATCATGACACCGAAGAAATCTTCCTGAAGGCACGAAGAAAGGGAGAAATTTAAAATTTTCGTAAAGACTAGTCTAGCAAGAAAAAATAAACCAGAATATTCTATATAACACGATGGTCTAGAGGATTTTTCTTTGATGACTGGACTCACCGAGAGTTGCGAACCCTGTTTGTGAAACCAAAGTACTGACAGAGTCTGAAGTGAGACCATAAGCGAGTTAAATTTGACATTCAAAACACTTCACTCTCATGTGAAGAATTAAAATCAGGCACAGTGGCAGCTTAATGATCTTCCAGAAAGTGTAACAAACAGAGAGTCATTTAATGTTTTTAGGAACGCGATTAAAGGGCGTGGCCTTGACGAGTTTTTAAGCCATTGACACTCAATAGGTGTAATTATGCGTGTTTCACATTTTTTTAAATAATTATTGTAATGGTCTATCACTTTCAATGTTTATTTTAGATTTCCATTGTTCATATTGAACTTTATTGTAATTTGTATGTGAGAACCCATCAAGTTAATGGGATGTCTTATACAATACACTGGCGACAAGTGCTTCTATGCATCTACTCACCCAGCTATTACAAATTGTACGTATATGTGTAGGTTTTTGTTCGGTCGCAGCACTCCATGTAACACCCGTTGTTGCGTCGTTAGAAAACTATGAGTAGTCAAAGTAGCGATTTTAGTAAGTACACTTAGGCGAATTCGCCCCTTTTCTCTTAAATTGGTTTCATTTATAGACCATTCATACTTCAATGGATCGCTGCAGTTGTGGTTGCCCAGGGTTGCCAATGAGCAATGAATACAGTAGAAATGTAAAGCTATCCATTTCTGTGCAGAAAGTAAGGGGTAACCATCTGCATTCACGAGTTACGAAACTTATTTTGGTCTCAAAGGTTTTCTTTTCTATCGTATTCCATCAGTAGACGTTTGGCGTTGTTTGTTAACAATTTAGGGAATGTTTGTGCGCGTTTTTGAGTGTTCGCAACGCCTCAATACTCCTCTATAGCATATCAAAGGACGCTGTGTTGAAACTAAGGTTGGAGCCAAGGCCTTGGAATCCATGTCTTTGGAAAACAAAGTTTTTTTCTCTTTTCTTTGCTTTAAACATTGAGTCACGCCAACCACCTTCGCCACACAGAGAATGTGGGGAACACGCGAGCTGAAATAATGCGAGCTGCGAGCTGCGAACAAAAGATAAATAAATAAATAAAAAAAAACTTAAAAATAAAATAAAATAAAATTGATGTATCATCCTTGAAATACCGAAAGAAGGGACTCCCTTAGAGCGCGCGAGCGCGAAGTGGGAGTAACGCACTTCATGAAAGCGGACAAGATCCGCCGCATACTGACTATGAGCGATGATTAGACAATCTTTGACGTGAAAATGTAAAGCCACCTCTTCACATAATGCGTGAAGACTGCGTGAAAGTATTCCACCTCTGTTGGTCACTGTCAGCGAGCCAAGAAAAACGCGGTGAAGGACTGGTAACGAATATATCTTCAGCCGAAAATCCGGCCGGGATTGAAACAGAAACAATCAGTAGTCTTTAATAGAAAAATCACGGCGGATGTCTACGTCCATGTGAGAGGTCCTTGACGTGTGGAATTGACGTAAGTAGTCTTCCTTGAATCAGTTCTTGTCTCATCATGGCGACATGACTCGGTTGCGAAAAGATATGGGAAGTTAGCTACTAAGCTAACTGAAGGCTGATCCTATTCTTTTTCCTATTACTATTATTATTATTATTATTATTATTATTATTATTATTATCATTATTTTTTTTTCTCGCAGCTCGCAGATGTGAGCTCGCAAAATCCCCGGCCCGCACACAGATAGCTTTATTACTGGTGAAAACAGAAGGGGGGCATGAGAGTTTTATTGGAGGTTTTCCCTTCACATTTGAGAGATTAGGTTAATAGGGTAAAGGAATTATAGAATTCTATTTGCAATGTTTATAGCAGGAATTTCTTGTGATATCAATGAACAATTTCACAACAAGACGCTTCGCTATGTCTGATTGGCTACAGAGGCGTTATCGCTGGCTACTTGTAATATATTCTTGGATCGTGTTTTACTGGTGACAAAAATTTTTTAAAAATTCGGAATGCAATACTATTTCCCTATTATACTGGCGATTTTTACTATTTTTTTTGTCGTAATTCCGTGTCAATGAGTGAGGATCTCCCAGGGAGGGTCCTTGTTCCCTTCCAAAATTGCCCTATGTTCCCATGTTCCCACACATTTTCGTAAATTTTTTCGTACTGTAATTTTTCGAATTTTGTTCCCCTGTTCCCAAAAATTGGCTAATGTTCCCTTGTTCCCCAAAACCCCTGGGAGACCCTCATGAGTGCAATGTGTTTTTAATTGCAGCACGGCTTAGTAACCTGCCAAAACAGGAAGGAAATGAGAAAAGCCTCACTTTGGTGCAGCTTTTCCCGGAACGAAACCGGAAGCACACAAGTTACGAACTGAACTCACTTCACACGGCGAAAAAATAATTTCCATAGATTTTAACAGAGCTTCACTGTTCCTGAGAAGTATATAGTACAACAAAAACACAGTAAGCTTACACAAGAGAGACTTGCGTAATCTACCGCGGTGAAATAAGGTTAGCTTCAAGGCGATTTCATGAAACTCAGTGTTGTCGAAAACGAACTTACTTCAGAGCTATTGTAGATAATGATAGTTTTTGTTTCCTGACGTTATTTTTCAAAATATGTTTTGAATTTTAGACTTGTGTTACATCGCCACTACAAATGTGACAGTTAAATTGTTGGAGTAAGTGTATTTATTTTAGTTTTGCGAATTGTGGTGCTTAGATTTGTACCGATATTGACTTCCGCCATAAAGGAAGGATTTGGTGGTGATTTGACTTTGAATCCAGCATCGAATGGGATCATCCGTGTATGATTAAGTCGTGATAGTGAATGCCATAACACTTACCAACCTAACGTATTTGTTCCTATGTTTGGTTATGCACAGTGCCACGGATCACTGAGTCAGTGAAGTCAATGAAAGTTGCTGTTCCAAGCTAAACATATTTGGCGGTATTAGCATGGCAGGTAACAATTTTAAGACCTTCTAAAGTAGTAGTAGCAGTAGGAGCAGTAGTAGCAGTAGCAGCAGTAGTAGCAGTAGCAGCAGCAGCAGCAGCAGCAGCAGCAGCAGCAGCAGTAGCAGAAGCAGTAGTAGCAGTAGTAGCAGTAATTGGTACAGACAATGTTTCTCACTGAACACTCCACAAGGATTTCCTTTGAATGATTTATTCTAGAGCAATCAACAATCAATACCTTGAGCAACATTCCGATGTCGTCTTACATTACTGTGAAATTACAAAACAGACTTGATCTAAACCCGGTAGCTGTAGCAAACACAACAAATACATAAATAATGCAAAAAGTGTACCTGAAGGGTGAATCCTTCTGGAGTTTGAACCTAGACTGACCGTCGAATGATTTTTGGAGATTGACAAAAGACTCTTAGCTTACAACAATTGCCACTTAATGAATGAGTGTCGGCAAAAAAACGTAAAGCAAAATAAAAATAAATGTCAGCGATTTCCGAAACTGTCAATCAAATAACGTAATCAATATTCTTCACAACAGTAGCAGTCGTAGTAGCAGTAAGAGCAGTAGTAGCAGTAGTAGTAGCAGCAGCAGTAGTACTATACAGTGTGGTTCAAACTTTTTCATCTGTGGATCAAACCATGCAGTGTGACCATTCTTTGTAAAGCTACTGAACGGTACTGTACTGTGGTACTGTTTGTTTTACTATACAGTGTGGTTCTAACTTTTTCATCTGTGGATCAAACCATGCAGTGTGACCATTCTTTGTAAAGCTACTGAACAGTACTGTACTGTGGTACTGTTTGTTTTACTATACAGTGTGGTTCTAACTTTTTCATCTGTGGATCAGACCATGCAGTGTGACCACTCTTTGTAACGCTACTGAACAGTACTGTACTGTGGTACTGTTTGTTTTACTATACAGTGTGGTTCTAACTTTTTCATCTGTGGATCAAACCATACAGTGTGACCATTCTTTGTAACGCTACTGAACAGTACTGTACTGTGGTACTGTTTGTTTTACTATACAGTGCATGTGGTTTTAACTTTTTCATCTGTGGATCAAACCATGCAGTGTGACCACTCTTTGTAAAGCTACTGAACAGTACTGTACTGTGGTACTGTTTGTTTTACTATACAGTGTGGTTCTAACTTTTTCATCTGTGGATCAGACCATGCAGTGTGACCACTCTTTGTAACGCTACTGAACAGTACTGTACTGTGGTACTGTTTGTTTTACTATACAGTGTGGTTCTAACTTTTTCATCTGTGGATCAAACCATACAGTGTGACCATTCTTTGTAACGCTACTGAACAGTACTGTACTGTGGTACTGTTTGTTTTACTATACAGTGTGGTTCTAACTTTTTCATCTGTGGATCAAACCATGCAGTGTGACCATTCTTTGTAACGCTACTGAACAGTACTGTACTGTGGTACTGTTTATTTTACTATACAGTGTGGTTCTAACTTTTTCATCTGTGGATCAAACCATGCAGTGGAACATTCTTTGTAAAGCTACTGAACAGTACTGTACTGTGGTACTGTTTGTTTTACTATACAGTGTGGTTCTAACGTTTTTATCTGTGCCTCAAACCATGCAGTTTGATCATTTTTTGCAAATCTATTGAACAGTATTGTACTGTGGTACTCAGTGTGGTATGCAGTGTGACCATTCTATGGTAGAATACTGAACGGTAATGTACTGGCAGTGGTACTGTTTTTTTTTTAGTATATATATTTTACATATTTTTTTTCCTTTTCACCAAAGCGAATTATACTTTCCGTGATAAGTGTTAGGCGTGTTAACATAGTAATTTCTCTCAACGATAAAGTAAGATAGAATTGAAAATTCAATCTGAAATATGATAAAATGTGTACGAAACATTGCTATATAGTTCTGTAGATCTTGATGTGGAATTCTCTTCGAACAGAAAACAACAAAGCTGACAATCCCAACGAAAAGGAGAAAGAAGAAGAAAGCGATAAAGTGAGCCAGCCATCTTTGTTTCAGCCCAATGAGGATCGATGGCAACCCGTGAGAGGAGGCAGACCCCACAGAGACGGTATGTAGGGGGGTTCAGTCGATCCCTGTTGCTCGCGTTATATCCCTGTTTGTCTCGCTTCTCACCGCTAGTCACCAAGCCTGTCTGTGCCATAACAATCCGAGCCTGCATTGCTGGTACCAGCGGCCAATGATATTTACTTAAATAAGTACTTCATGTAAGGGTATACTGGGTTATATAGGGTACTGTTAGAGCATAATTAGTAGATAGTTAGAAACTATGGTTAGAGGTATACATATATGAATATTGTAAATACATTATAATAGGGGATACATGAAGTACCTAGGATTACGTAGGGACCCACCCCAACTGCTTACTAAAGCTGCCCATTAATACCTTGAAGATGAAACAACAGTTGAAACGTTATGTGAATTTCAGTACGTTGATTACGTGAGGGTGTGTTTCTTTGATTTATTATGATCTGTATTTGTGATCACACGAATCATGGCGCATCAAACAAACCGCCATGATTTCAGTGATCTTGGATCACAAATCCACATCCGGATCATACCAAAGGAACGCACTTTTGGAGTTTATTACCGTCAAAAGATGCTTCGCTTCACTTTATAGCGATGGTTCAGAGCAAATTATCCGGCTTTCAAACATACCTGCGCTGCAGTACACATGAACTATTACTACAAATCGGATCAATCGCTTACCTCTTTTGAAGGGAACTACGGGGAACGTGGACGCCCTCGAGGGATGAGGGGATACCGTGGTAGAGGACAACAGCAAGGTTCCAGCACGCCAATCTCAAACCTTCCTGGAGCCCCCGAAAACAGGTCCCATGGTCAAGGGTTCGAAGGAGCAAGTCATTGTGGCACCCCAAATCGTGGGAGGCCTGGAAGAGTTCAAGGGCGCACTAATTCGGGATCTTTTAGTAGGGTGTGTGTGAGAGGACCGTCTTCAAGTGCGCCTCGTCGTGGAAACCCTGGTCAGAGAGGCTTTGATGGCGGACGAGGGAAACAACGAGGAAGAGGGGGTGAGTAATAATAATATTGATACTAATAATGATATGATGATAATAATGATACTATTTATAATAATGACATTGGTAGAGCACCAGTATTCTAAAACGTTCAAAAGCGCTTTTTACCACAATTGCTGGTAATCTCGCAATCTGATTGGCTAATTTGCCGTTGTCGATGAGACTCCAGCCAACGCCACTCGCTTCAATATTTCACGCAATGCAATAGCCAATCAAAATGCTGATTTTGGGGAATAAACATATCAGATTGCGAGAAAGTTATAGACAACGCTTGCTCCTTCTTTAGGTCACGCTCTAAAAAAAACATTTTCTTTGACGTTGATATTGTGCTATAAAACAAATCGAATGTGGTTTAGCGTTGTCTGTACTATGAAAAGTATAGACCACATTCGATGTGTTAATTACGTGAGTGGGTTCCTTGACCAATTTTCCCAACTCATTTAATTTAATTGAAGCTACTGACTGCTAGAGTTTGGTTTCATGTCTCACTTCTACTGGCTGTGAATTCCATGTTTCATGAAATGTGTATGCTTTCGCCGTCTGTGAAAAACAGGTTCTGGAGACAACTCGAGTGCAGAGCGACAACCGCAAAGCGTCAAAGAATCTCTAGGCTTTGTACAGGACGTACTGTATGAAAAGAACAAACTATATGTCCTGGGTTTATGCCGTAAGACAACGAAAGATAGTGTGCAAAACTACATCGAAAGAATCAGCGGCGAAGATGTTAGTCATGTGCTGATGTTTAAGCCAAATGGAAAAGCCGTAGTTACTCTGAAGGTTGAAAAGATTCGAGGTAAATGGGATTTCACTCTCTAATTGCATCACGAACAAAATGTTCGAATCTGATTGGTTCTTAACAGCTGTCACTTTCTGCTTAATTTGGCTGGTACAGCACCAAACTGTCCGATTAGACCTGTCCGATCATAAGAAGCTTGAAATCGGACAATTAAACGACCAATGAAAATGAAGTACTAAATACTACTAGCTAGCCAATGAAATTCAGCTACTCAGTCTATTCTAGCTGATAGACAGCACAGGCATTTTTCTGCTTGCATTGGTACTGACGTCATGTATTCACTTTGAGTTCTCATTGGTTCATTGAACTACTTGCATCGGTTGTGATTGGTTCAAGTAATTGCTTTAGGTTTCATTCTGTAACTGATGACAACATTCGACGTCATTTCAGATTTTGCGAAAATCTGCAAGGAAGCAGAGAAGAGGAAACTCGATCGCGTGAATGTGGTACTTGAAAGGGCGCCTGTGTGCAAGAGCGTGTTTGTTTGCGGATTCTCCGAGAAGACAACCAAAGAACAGGTGGAAGATTACTTTGACGGTATTGGCGTGGTAGAACATGTTGAGTTTAATGGAAGGAATGCAGGAGACAAGAGAGCCATTATCTACTTTAAAACCAATAAAAGTGAGTCTTGCTTGTATTAATAGAGACCTTAAGCAAGGACGACGCCAATGTCCACGAGAACGACTACGAAAAACATAAATTCGCATTACTGCAATGAAATTGCAATTATTTCAACACATTCTCCTTGTGAAACTCATGACAACTGTCGAGGAATTTAACGTGCATGAACGGCGTTGATGTTATCCGAGTAAATTGAACATTTCTCTACTTCTGCTCACGTCCTCGACAGAGCTTTAAATTTGGTCATTTCACGTCGTTGTTTTGGTGGGAACAGCAACGAAATGTACCAAAATACAAAACGCACGTGCTGGGCGTGCAGACACTGTTTTTGCTCATTATGCCTATTGTTTTTTTTGGCGTTCTCGTTCTCGTCGACGTCGTCCTTGTTTAGGGTCCCTAATATCAAAGTGTGTTCGCCTTTACTTGACACGTGATTGTCATAGCATTTATTTATCACTCGTTTATAGTTTAACGTCTGCCAGAAAAAAGTCAGCACATTTTGAAGACTTTGGGGGCAATCATTTGGTATGATCCGGATTTGGATTTGCAATCCGAGATCACACAGATCATAGCGTATCAAAGGAACCGATGAATCCATTTTGGAGAAAGACTTATCGGTTCCTTTGATGCGCCATGTTTTGTGTGATCTCGGATCACAAATCCAGATCCGGATCACACCAAATGAGCACCCCTGGGCACCCCTGGTAAGTAGGTAGCCTACCTTTCTGGATTCGTAACTCAATCGGCCTTGCAGCAGCAGATTTACCGTATGAACTCGTAATTCAATCGGTGTGACCCGACCATAGCTCGTGTGGGCTCGTAAATTATCCGCAACATAGGCATATGTTTTGTTTGTGTGAGAAAGAACTGCTTCTGGCGTTACGTTGACTGACGTTTCGATAACCTAAGGGACAAAAAAGTTCCGAGACTCCTGGCCTCAAGCAACGTTTCACATTTTCGTCTTTTTATACTGCTTTTCAGGCGTAGAAAACGTTGTTAGGAAAGATAACCGGCTGGATGACACGGCTTTGCACGTAGAGAGATTTTACCCTTTCCTTGGGACAGTGGAACCGGTTGACCAACGAACAAGAGCGCCACGCCCTTTATCTCGTGAACATGAAGAGGTTGATCGAGATTACTTTTACAAGGAAGTTAACTCCGACATCATGGAATTCATCATTAACCAGTCCAATCGAGGGATAACATTAAAGGACAAACTCTTCCGTGAAAGAGCAATTGTCAACTTGACAAATAATGATGGGTATGTGCTAGTCAAGTACAATGGCTCTAAGCTTGGCGACGAACTTGAGGATTGGAAAACCCGATGTTCTTCTATAATTGACAACTTTGTTGAAGGTTTTGAAGCAAGTGAGCTATTAGTCAACGAGGAGATCTGGGAGAGAGTGAATGATCAGCTACCTCAGATGGAGGCAATGTATCCCAGGTTCACTGCGCAAGTAAAAAAAGTCGACGAAGCAAAGACGCTGGTATTGGTATGTGAAAAATCGCAGCTCTTGGAGTTTGAAGAAAAATTAAAAGGCCGATTGCAAGGAATCGAAAGAGAAGAACTGGAGAAAACGTTTGAACAGAAAGAGTTTACTGATATACTCACCGAAAAACTCCAGCTTCTACAAAACGCTGGAATTGAGAAACTATTGAAACGGGACGTTGATTCCAATGTTAAAACGAAAATCGATTTGAAGACAAAGACTCTATTTGTGATGACTCCTCGAGGATTTATGGCTTCCGCAAATGCGCTTATCCGTGGCAGGTTGAACGAAATAGCCGAACACGCAACGCAGAATCCGCCAGAGATTCTCGATATCTTAAAAACCAAGGTAGGAAAACGCAAGTTGAACGAAAAATTCAAAGAAGCGGAAATAGGATGTGCTTTCAACGTCGATGAGAAGAACAAGATGATCCTGTTTCTGGGGAAGACCTCAAGTGACACTGAGAGAGGCAAACGTTTGGCTGAAAAAGTGCTGGTTAATGAAAAACTTCCTCTTCAGGATAGAGATAACGATTTGTTGCAGTCCCCAAAATGGAGCGAGCTTTGCAAGAAGCTGGAAAAACGTTTGAAGATTCGCTATAAGCGTGAATTAACCAGCATCTCAGTGTTTGGATTCAAAAAAGATGTCGAGGAAGCTCTAAGGAAAATGAGGGACTTTCGTAGTCTGAAACAGGCGACAGAAGGAGAGTTTCGGTGGGAATCAAATATACGTAGAAGGCTCTATAACGAATTCTACACAGAAAAGATTCAAGAAATTGAGGAAGCTTTATTAGATTATTCAGTAAAGATCACAGTCCTAAGTAACGGAGACTTACGCTTCACAGGCTCTGAAGAAGGCGTAAAGGAAGTGGAGGAATGGCTTTATGCTTTGCAAGACGAAATTAAAGAGAAAGATGTACCAATGATTGTACCAGGCATGCGCAAATACCTGGCACAAGAAGGGGGAGCTGATCTGATTAAGGCTACAGAACAGCAACACAAATGCGTCATCGAATTAGCAGAAGTATCCAATGCTCCGCTTGACTTTGAGGACACAGAATCGGACAGCAAAGATTCTTCGAACGACGATAGCGATGAAGGCGAACTTGGTTGTGAAGATGAACAAGTTCTTTTGACACCAGAGGGAAAAAAGCTAATATGGAAGACTGGAAATATCGCAGAAGAAAAGGTGAGTCCTTTTATTGGGGGATTGCTCAAACCTTTCATATATGCTCGGGACCCACTTTTGGGGAGGGGAGCAAGGGAAGAGACAAAGAGTTTCCTACGTGGGAGTACGAGGAGGCCAGGTGAGGAGCCACCAGTGATCTTGAGTGGACATGGGTGGGGGGGAGGGAGGGGGCGTGTTTTGGCAACCCACAGGTCTCTCAATTGTACATCAAATTCAGTCTTCACCCGAAAAATGTCAAAAAAAAAATGCTGAAAATGCTCATTCAGAAAAGAATCAAAGGGATTCTTTACTCCGGGTAATAGGTTAATTCCCAAAACAAGTTGCCGTATCTTCGTGTTCTTTGTTTATCACAGGCAGATGTGTTAGTTTGCTCGGTTGGTTCAAGCTTGAATCTCTCAGTTGGCGCAATTGCTCGCGCAATCAGAGAGGCTGGTGGAGCAGCGCTACAAGAAGAGCTGAATGCCAAGAAGGAAAAAAAACTGATGAAGGAAGGAGAAACTACTTACACGGGACCCGGGAACCTCTCCTGCAATTATGTGATATATGGAGTGTGCTGTCCATGGAACGATGACAAAGAAGATCCCGAAATGGTGAGACAAACCTCCGTTCGAGGAGGGAGGGCTTGAGGGGGTAGTAAACAAGGGTAGTGGATACTGTCTGTAGGACGACGAGAGTGGTGGGAGTGGATAAGCTGTCAATAGGACGAAAAGAAGTAAAAAGTGATTGACGAACTGGAACTCTTGACTCTTACGGGAAATGTTCGTGCCAAGGGACGGACCATTAGAAAAGTGATGGGGGGGGGGGGGCTGGGAAAAAAAAAAAAAAGCATGCAAGGGAAAATGCCAATATAAAAAATTCATGCAAAGAAGGTAAAAAAAAATTCATGCAGCAGGAAGGTCCAATTGTGAGTTTTTCACACGTAGTAAAAAAAATTCGTGCAGAGGGGTTCACCTGAAAAAAAAATTCCTGCACAAGCAGTGAGCGAAAAAAAAAATTCGTGCAAGCTGAAAATTCCCCACCCCCCCATCACTTTTCTAATGGTCCGGCCCTAATAAGGCGACGGAAAGGAGTTTGAGTTAGAAGTGATCCGGTGTCCACTGGATGATGGGAAGGAAGCGTTGACTAACGTTAATTGTGGGGCCAGTTCAAGTTCCATGAAAAGCTAGATCGTACTTTTGCAACAGGAAATAGCACACTAATTGGTGGATACCTGGTGAAATTAGACGTGATTTTACCTTTTCGATTCATAAACTCAGTTTAGTTACTGATTAAAGAAACATTCGCTGCCTGATTAATGATATACCAGTGTGTCTTCGTTGCAGATTCTCCGTGACCTATTGTTGGGCTGTTTTGACACAGCATCGAATTTAGGGCAACGATCCATTGGTCTCCCTCTCATTGGTACAGGTAACCTTGGTTTTCCTTATCACGAAGCTGTTCACATTGCGGTGGACACAGCTTTGGACTATAGCAATAAGACCCCACAGAGTTCCATTGAGGAGTTCCGATTCATCGTGTTCAACGGAAACGATAATCATTCTGAAGACGCCATCTTGGCCATTGACGAAAAGTTTAGAAAGGAACGATGCAAGAGTACTCCTCCAATCCGAAATTCTAAATGTGGAAAAAGAAAGATGCGAGCGGCAACAAAGGAAATTCCTCCTTTATCAGGATCAACACTTAAAGACGTTTCTGTTGGAGATCTGAAAGTAAGTGTCATAAGAGGGGACATTACAAAGGAGAGTTCAGATGGGATCTGTAATGTGATTGGCCAAGAGTTTTATAAGTCTGGAAAGGTAAGCGAAGTGAGTGCCAACGCGTGTGGCAGTTCAGTGCAAAATGAACTGGAGATGAGCGCCCAGCAACACGAAGGATCTGTTGTCACCACAACAGCTGAGAAGTTGTCATGCAAGAATATGCGTCATATGGTCGTGCAAACCGCAGAGAAGCCGAATCTTAAGGCCTATGTCAAGGACGCGCTTACACAAGCTGATTCTCAGGGTATGGCATCGGTTTCCATCCCTGCGGGTCATAGCGAAGCACTCGGACAAACACCCGAGGAATTCACTGAAGTGATTTTTGGCGCAATTCAATCATTTGCCGGGAGCTCTCATTATTCCGTGCATGAGGTGCGAATTATAGTCGGCGAGGACTCCATTATTCAGGCTTTTTTAAAATCCCCTTTCTGCAATAAAGAGATGCAAGATCAGAACAAGAATACCCGAAATTTGGATTCCTGCAAAATCCCAGGCACGATGTCCAACGTTAACGCACAAGTACGGCAACACAAACTAACGGTATATGGGAGGAAAGAAACACTTGATGCAGCCATAGCGGCTCTGCGGGACGGTGTGGCAAAGAGGAGCGAAACCTCTGAGGTGACAGACAGTTTCATCGCTTGCTTTCCTAGACGATCCTTTCGCCATCTAAAACGAAAGGCCCGTGAAAGAGATGTTCTCATGGATCATTCCAAGGAAGATACAATTAAACTTCAAGGTCTTCCTGACGATGTGTTACACTTGAATTCGGAATTGTGGAGCCTAATTCGAAGACAAATGACGAAGAAGCACAAAGAGGAGCGAGCGGAAATGACGTCCAAGACTGTTCAATGGTCATTTACAACCACAAGCAGACAAAATAAACCATTCAACAAAATCGTGAATGACGATATTGAAACAGCGTACCAATCAAAGCAGCCTTTTGTGTCATTTGTTCACAAGGGATTTGATGCTCAGCTGAATTTCGAGACAATGCACCTCAACATCCTAAAGACGAATGCGACGATACCTGTCTCTCGGAATCCCGGTAAGTATAGAGGATAGTATCTAAAGCTCTGACGATCGACTAACGCTCGAAACATTAGCTCCCTTTAGAACATAGAACATACTTATTTTTCTTGGACAATTCTGTCCAAGGAGGAAAGGTGCAATGAGGTTATCCATATTTCAAGGGCCAACCCAATGGCCAGACCTACTTTTTACGATCACAGTATGGGTTCTTGAACGTCCCACTAAGTTATTATGAACAAGTGTTGTGAAAGGGCTTTGGCAGGTTTCGTAGATAACTAAATAAGCTCTAGCGAAGGTCCATTGAAGCATAGCAGATTTGGCAAAAATGGCAGATTTGGTGAAGTTTCGCCAAGCGTTTTGACAGATTTGGTAAAGAAGTAAATCAGCTTTAGCAAGGTGTCTTTGGAGAAATTTCGCCTAATCTTAGTTTCCTTCCTGGGTGCATTTCTGGCCATAAGTGGGAAGGAGGTCATCCGTTTGGAATTAACAGTCTGCATTGTTAACCTGACCTAGATCGACGAATAGTTATAAAGTTATCAATAACTATTGTCTGGCAGCTTTAAAAAAAATTTTCAAATTGTGTCATGGAACGTATCTTCTCCGAGAAAGAGTTCCATACTTTTGCACTTGCAAAAGATGTAGAATTTAAGCCAAAAGTGGTAGTATTTTTGCACGGAGAGGTTTATGTGCGCCTCATAAGTTCTTCAATTCGTTGTGTTTTCCAAATACAGTTATTCCTGTTCCAAACCACTGGGATCCACAGCCATTAGACCAGCTCAGGGGGCAAGAAGAGACAGTTCATTTGGTTAGTCTTCAAGAGGAGTCATCGGAATTCCAAGAAGTTAAAAAGCAGTTCCTTGAGACTGCCGGCCCCGGAAGCCCTGCGAAGTTTTCCATTTTGAGTATCCAGAGGGTGCAAAACCCATCGATGTACCGTTCATATGTGGTGAGAAAACAAAGTATGGACGAAAAGAATAGCAGTCACAGAAACGAGAGGAAGCTCTTCCATGGAACGAAATATGAGAGTGTCAAAAGCATTAATGCTCAGGGATTTAATAGAAGCTTTTGCGGTCAACAAGGTAGGAACAGTGCAAAACATTTAAACACGCTGCATAAGTAGGGAGGGAGGCGAGGGTTGAAAAGGCAGGTAGATAAGAAACCTAGTAAGGTAAATAGTTTGAACTGATGCGTGGAAATACGCTGCTCCTTGCAACTCAATAGGCCGCAATGGGAGAGGAATTCCCTTCGTATCGTCTTCTCCTCCCCCAATCCTCCCTTGCAGGCCTCCAATTTGGCGTCCAATGAACCATCCAGTGGAACCAAATTTACACATCAGGCCCAACGAGACTCCCTGTTCACAACTCTGAGTTACCTGATTGGTATGGCATACCAACCAGATTACCCCTAATTTCATGGATAAAATCATAGTAGGTCCCATATCATGCCAGGCAACAAAAAAGACCACGCAATGAAGACAATGGGTAGAAATAGATTGCCATATATGAGTATATTTATGGGGTACGCTTCACATGAGCACTATAGCAACCTACCCCAGCTACTATACCTGCATATTAATTCCCGTCTCCGAATTACTGGTCGATAGCGCTGGCAGTGAATTGGGTGGTGCCGAAACTGGATCGATGGAGTTGGGATGATGTTCACCTGTGGGCCAAACTTGGCAGGGACAGTTACTCAGGTGGCAGAAGAGACACTGACCTCCCAGTCCATTGGCAACCCCTTAAAACTAGTATCCAGTGGAGTAGCACTGTTCTGGAGTAAACTTTCTAGGAGTTTCCCATTTTTTGATAGTCCATTTTATGGGGGGTGGGTCGCATTTTGGAGGTAATCCATTTCAGGAGTAGTCAGTCCATTTAAAGGATGTTCCATTCTAGGGTAATTTGAGGTTAGTCAATTTCAGGCATATTTCAGTTTAGGAGTGGTCCATTTTAGTTGTAGTTCATTTTTCAAGCAGGAGTCGATTAATATTGAAAGACTCCATTTTATTTCATTTCAGGGGGAGGCCATTTATGGGTGCTCCATTTGGGATTTTTTTTTTTGTTTGAGGCAGTTCATGTCCATATGGATAATCTGTAAGGGTAGTTCTTAAACTGGGCTCAGTATTGGCTAGAGTTTTTGTACCTGGAAATTCTACGAACAAAGTAGAGCTAGGTTTCTTTATGCTAACAGCAAAGCATTGGTTTAATCTATGTAGGTGCTGCCTACGGGGAAGGTGTCTATTTTGCAACAACTTCCCAATATTCGTCACAGTTCTCGCAAGCAGGACCTAAAGGAGACCGCTGTATGTTCCTAGCAAGCGTTCTTGTTGGAAAGTACACGACGGGCCAGGAAGGACTACGTGCTCCTCCACCGAAAGACCCGACCAACAGGGAGCATCTTTACGATTCTGTGGTGGATTCAGAAGATAATCCAGCTATCTTCGTTGTTTTTAATGATTATCAGTGCTATCCAGATTACCTTCTCACTTTTAAGTGAGGAGCGCTTCGATTCAAAAACCTGGATTGCTGCGACCTTGGAGATTTTTTTGACACTTTATTACATTAAGGACAAAAATGCCATTGTTGCCATGTTCAAGCCCGTTGTGTGCCCGGGGATGGGGGGTGGGGGGTGGTATTGCCATGTATAGGTATGTGCCGCTGTGAAGGGTATGGTTTTCAAGCAGTTTACTCTTGCATAGGGTATATAAATCAGAGCGTTTAGGTCTAGAATAGGGTATCATTTTTCACGAAACTGACCAGTTGGTTGAAGATTTTATCTGGACTGGGACTTGATGGAAAAAACAAAAAACTGAAAAAGTATAAATAAATCTTTTTTGAGAGAGAAACGATTGTGGTATAAGGTTTTGTTTTAGCTAGACTGTGTTAATGACCTCAGTTTCTGGAAAACAGCTACTCTAGGATAGGAGTGATTTGGGGGGTTTTCTCTAGTATAGGGTAGCAAAATTCAGCTGAACCTGCTCTGGTATAGGCTAAGGATTCCAGGGTTCCAGCGGCACATCCCCACCCAGAAATTCCTAAGGTACCCCCCCCGGGGGGGGTGTGCCCGGTGTGTGTGCCAGCTTACTCTTGGCCGTTACTTGCCGTACAAAATGTACACGCCTTTCTCTTGTTTTATGGTGCGCGGCATGGACTACTTGTTGAGATTTTGGACATATACAGAAAATATTTTTCAGGTGTAGGTTTTAAGAGGATTCTTCACACGTTTTTTTTGACATCGATTGCGCAAAACTATCGAGATAACCTTACGAGCTATCCCGTCAACCCTCACCGTCCATATCTACCAGCGATTGTTGTGATCTGTAGGTTAAGTTTTGGTATTTGATTTTGTAGTCTTGACAGCTGAATTCTACCGAGTCTATGAATGAAGCCTTTATTTAAAAATAACTCAGGGTGGTCCCGTCAGGAGCTAGATTGGTCCTGTTATCAATGGGAGCCCTGAGTATAGCTAAATTTACAATATTATAGAAACATATAAAAACTATGTATACTATTAGCTATGTAGAAATATTCACAATTACACTATATACAAGAAATAATAATAATAATAATAATAATAATAATAATAATAATAATAATAATAATAATATACATGAAAAAATTGCTCGCTTCTGATTGGCTGAGAGCAGTGCAGTTCAAGTGTAACACCAGTGCAAAAAGAGTAACACCAGTGCAAAAAGTGTAACACCAGTGCAAATTACACATCGAAATTCTGGATTATGATATTCTTTATTTTTAAACGAACCGCTTTGAGTTCGTAGCGTTATCAGTTGATCTTCATCAGCCAATCAGTAAATAAAGTGTCAAATCCGCGTCAAATGCTCACGTCCTGTCCGCAATGAGATCTTCCGGCACTTCCTGCAGGCGAATTTTTTCATGTTTATATTATTAATAAGTAATCATACGGTTTTTCTCGCTCAATTTGGAATTAATTTGCACTTGTGAGTTTTTCAAAAAGCTGAAATTGCACGAGCCGCTTTTTGAAAAATTCACTCGTGCAAATTAATTCCAAATTGAACTCGAAACCGTATGATTACCTTTACTAATGAAATTAATAAATAAATTACAAATAAAATTAATTAAAACTACGTATTAAAAACTATACATCCATGATAATAAAATGAGCGTTTAGCTGCCTCAGTTCTGACTGCAGGCGGGTGAAGCTTGTTTTTCTGCCGATAGCAAACGGCAAAGCAGTCCGAAAATAGACCAAGTATAAGGTATTTTTTGAGCAATCTTTATAGAGATGAAGAGTTGCTCAACGATCGCGTTACAGAAAAGTTACGTGAATTGCGTTACGCGACGAGCCAGACAACGGGTGCGAATGAGACTGGTCCCTAGGGATTGTTGACCTTGCTAAAAATAGACATTATGCCAAGACTATTTTTGCCCGTTCTGATGCAACAGTGGTGTAAACAAACATTATAAAAGCGTTCCACTTTGTTTAATAGTTTTATCAACAAGCAAGCAATATTTAGTACAGCGAACATGAAATCCACAGAATTGTTCCGTCGACAAAAGAAGAAGAATTGTCACAGCCGAAATGGGTGTCGCGTTCAGGGGAATCGGGACGAAAACTTTTTCACAAACTGTACGACATAACAACTTTAAGGCTCATTTGAAACGTCAAAATACAGTCGAGGATCCACTTTTAGAAGATGGCCAGGTTTACATTGGCGAGAATATTGTCGTAAAGCACGGTAATCCGTTTTATTTTCGCAACAAAGTGTGTTCTCGGAGCTGCGCTGGGGTTGTGTTCACAATGATGAAACAGCTTAAGCCGATATCGAAAATGGCGCTATCGCAGGGTGCAAGACGCATGTCTACGTCTCCCAACGCCGGGGGTAGCTCAGAGAAAAGCGAAATTCTCAGCTTTGAGTTGTTAAAGAGGTGCTTTGGAGCTAATCTGCAGAAAACCGAAACGGAAGTGAGTTACTTTCCGACCGGGGGTTCTATTACAGATTACACATGTACCATGTTCAGTGTCAAGCTTGGAGTTTCTGTCACGCGAGCATTCAGATATCGTGGCGAGTTTACGGTTGAAGATGCCACACGATTGCTGGCTAAAAAGCTTAGTGGAGTCGTAGTATCTTCTAGAAACACCATTGAAGAGTGGGACAAGCAAATTTTGCATGTTTGGGCCGCGTCACTGGCCGTATCTGTACTAATAGCAGAGGCTTACATTCAAATTCCAAAGTACTTGAAATCCAACACAGTTGTTTTAGTGACTGTGGCTGAAGATGACAACGAAGTTTTTTCGAACTGATTGGACACTTAAGCCCTCCATTTCTCTCAAAAAAGACATAAAATGAAAACAAAACTGAAAGAAACATACAGCAGGCATTAATTTCTGCATCAAATATTTGCTGGTAGTAGATTTTGTTTTGGTTCTTGCATGAAAACCGTCTAATGATGCAGTGTTCGTTATCCACTTTTCATCTTTGCAATTCAAGACAGTTGTACTGATACTGTTTCCAAAGCTGTTACTGATTTTTCTTTTTGCAAACAGTTTCAGTACATTTTGTACTCGTTTTATTACCCTTTTGGCGGTTTTCCTTTACTGTGAACAGTGCTAGTTTAATAAATAACTCTAAACGGTATTTATACATAAAAAGGCTTCATTACATACTGCATGTGATATTACATTGTTAAGGAACCATTTCCATCCTGAGTGACGTGTTTTGTGGCATAGGTTTTTCTCTAACATTTAATGTGTCTTGGTGCACAAAAATGTTGAAATATTTAGAAAGAATCTTGTGAGGCACTGGATTACATAACAACAGAATCCTCACTGTCCCAGCATGTTGTAATAAAAAGAATTCACATCAATCTTACATGATGCACAGGGAAATTCTTTGGTAAAAAATGGCTCATACCTGTACAAGAGAAAAATAATCATACAAAAACTAGAATAGCATTTTTTACTACGCCTTAGAAAATACAGCCAATCAGAATGCAGGAAAGCCTTTGTATATTTGTCTGTATTCCCCCGTAATCTTCCCATTGGACAGTGCAATTCAACGGCATCACACCCAACCTTCCCATCGCGTGTTGCAATTCTCTAAAGTTTCTTTCAGCTATTGTTTATGTTTTCTATGGCATAGTATGAAAAGGTGAGTGTGTATATGTTGTGGTTCAATTTTATCCATGGTTTAAATTTTATTTTCCTTTGTTTCAAACTCATTATCATACATAACCATACCAAAAGAACAAAGGAAAATAAAATTTGAACCTAAGAAAAAATTGAACTACAACATATAAACGAAAGACTAAGTGATTCCAGGGATATTCCATGGTATACCACTCAAAAGCGTTGCATAACTAGTATGTACGACTCAAATACCAACCATCTACCAGTAGCTCTCTGAAAACCTAGTATATTTGTATAGCTAATCAAAAGACTTCAAGTGCAAATTGAAATATATATATACACAAGTACATTTTCAAATAACATACATGTATGCAAAATGTTTTGGGATCAATTGACCTGTTCACAGCCAACCAGCGCATTGAAATGTCGGCATGACAGTGTACATTATTAGGTGGGTGGTAAAAATCTGTACTTACCAAAAGTTTACAGCCACATTTCTCGGCTCGGATTCACTGGGATAAGACTGCACTTCGTGCCACCAAAATGACGGCATGAATAGCACATCACCCTCATTTATAGTACAGTTCATGGCTTGTGCTTTTCTAAACTCTGGAAACCTACTATAGTCTGGGTGAAGAATGTCAACTGGTGACATAACCATAGATGTGCTATCCAGGAGTCTCTGGCGGTGAAAATCCATGCTTCCTGGATTATAGCTCAGTGTTGCTTCTTGGATGTGGGCTTCATAGAGTTTTGTGTTATTGTGGGGTTCATAGAGAAACAGTTGTTTCTTTCCACTGATCTGCATGTATAGAAATGAAATTTGACAGTATTATAAATTATGAAAGTGAAGTCTTAGTGTTCAGTTGACCCTATCAATTCAAGAAGATCAGCAGTAGGTGGTCAGAACATCACAATCCATATCAACCAACCACATTGTGAGATGAAGAGAAAATTTTAAATAACGGCATCATCCACTGTGAATAACACTATATATTCTATATATAGCACAGTGTGTTGTTTCCACATATATAGAAAAGACAATGGCATCATGCATGTACACCAGTTTACTTCTGCTAACCTGAGTGCACAAATGCCACTTTAGGTACCAACAAGATAAAAACTGGTGGAAACACTGTTATATAAGTTATATAATATTATTTTCTTTTTGTATCACTTTCTTTGGTTAACTTTTGCAAAATAGATGGTGATTGTGTTAACAAGTTACATTGTCAGATTTGCGATAGAATGAAGGTTGGTTTCCACTTATAGTGATAAGAGGAACAAAAAAAAAATATAAATTAAATATAAAATGTCTCACCTGACAGAGAAAGTTATCAAATGGGTCGAAGTGCAGCTTACCAAGAGTATTTCCATTACTGAGCCAAATGTTAAGGTGCCTTCTTTTTAGCTTTCCAGCAACAAATGGCATTTCTCTAATATCTTTTTCCAGCTCCGGTAACAAACTAGGAATGGATGAGTATTCAAGATAAGCAGAAACATTAGAGTTATTTAATGACTGAATGATTTCCATGAATTTTGAGAAGGGAATTTCAAGAAATGCAGGTCGAACAACCACTAAATCTGGAAATGGTAGCTGGGATTTTACAATTTCAGGAATATTAAACTCTTTAAAGTTGTTAAAGTGTTTGGCTTGGTCACATCCTTCGTATTCACCATTTGGTGCAAAAGCAACTCGGACAATCCTATTGCCAAAATTGGTCTTGAGAAATTCACTGCTCCATTTTTGTATTGCAGGCCACTTTTTCAAGGCACCTATCAAAAAATATAGTAATAATATTACTCCACAATCAGAGAAAATATAAATAAAAACCTTAGATACATAGTCAACCAAAAGAAATACTGCATATAACAAAAGCATCATTCAGCCTGAAGATGCAAGAAACACCTCTTGTAGGAATAAATTATGGACTTCAATGACAGAATTATGGGAGGGGGTTGTTTTTTTCCTTGAACCTACGATATTTAAAGAAAAATGACTACAGTAATTAAAATATAATATTTTCTCAGAACCATGGGCAAATAATTCCTATTTCCCAAGACACATTGTTGTCACTTCTTATCAGTAGACACATATCCAGAATACTCCCTATTCTCCCTCTGTGAGTAGGGTTGTTGATGGCTTGAATAAAATATTTTATTTTCTGAATAAACTTTATTAGCAGTAGTTAATACAAAGTAACAGACTGTGCAATTGTTACAAGGAGAACCTTCTAAAACCTAATACTACTCATATAATTGTGTATGTCATGCAACATTCCTTCTGGAGAGTTCTAGAACACACTAAAGCGTGTTAGAAAACAGTCCCAAGAAAATATGCGTGCTGATTTGTTAGAATTCATGTTTCTATAACTCGATAGAAACACAGAACTAGCATGAGCTGTTGACGTAATGATGACGCGACCAAAGAGAATTTACATTTTGGTCATCAAAATTAAAAAGTTGTTTTCCTTTTTTTTTCGTCGCGGTGTTCTTCATTTTTCTATCGAGTTATAGAAACACTCGTGAAAGTTTGGGAGAACTCAAAAAAGCTGTGGAAACACTCGCCTGCAGCTCGTGCTCCCACAGCATTTCTTGTTCTCCAAAACTTCGACTCGTGCTTCTATAACTCGATAGAAACATGGTACATGTTTTCTATTTCTTAAATGTAACCAAGTTAAGTAATCCTTCTATATGTAGTTATTATTGTAATCTTCCAAATGTTCTTAAACTATCTGTAAATGTATTTAAGGAGCATTATTGCTCAGCTCTAGCACTTTCGTACGAATGCTCGTTAGTAGTCGGGCGTTGTTTGAAGACTGTGTTTGCAGTGACTGGAGAAGCTATCTGAAGGAGAATTGAAGTTGTTTCCCTTTAAGTGGATATCTCAAAGGAGCTCGTAAGTTAAACTGTCAGCGGCGACTAAAGTTATTCAGTCTTAAAGTTCAGATTGCTTGTTAGTGTATAAATAAGTTTAGCAATCGCTCCCTTCGTAGACTACTCAAGTTTCAGTTGTCAGTTTCAAATAAATTGTTGAGTTTGTAGCGGAAGTATGTTTGTCATACTTTTCTGTATGGACAGAGTACAGGCTTATTTATTTATATTTGTTGTCTCGCAACAGCAATAATTATCAGGAGGGGGGGCCAAAAAATGAGCCTCGCAAAGAGAAATATTACACAATACCCCTCCTCTCAACAAAGGCAAATTAACTCTGAGCCCCCTCCAAATCTCCCAACAATTATGACGAACCTCCCCTCCCCCAACCACTACCTACAAATATAGTAAATATACCTGAATCCTTTACTTGCTTTGTACTGTAACCCATTCGACATCAGTGTCTGGGAAATATCTTTGGTATTTGAATCTTAAAGTCAGTTTTTCAGTTGTCTCCTGCCCACTTTCCCAGAAATTTACTTTTCCCCCCTCCCTAAGGCTGTGAGTTTACATTGTGTCCCCCCTCTCGTTTTACTGCTCCCCTCCTCCCCCTCCTGATAATTATTGCACAGTCCCTAATTCATTGCTATTCTTGTTGGAAATTCTTTTTTCTTTCTTACCTGTAATAATCACTGGTTTGGACCGAAAAAAGTAATCGTTAAAAAATTCTTCTTTGGAGGGAAGTGGTATTCTCTCGCAAGTTGCTCCAACATTTACTGGTGTACTTGTTCTGTCAACATCAAGACTTTTCGGCACGTAGTATAAATTTTGTAATATTCTCTCCCTCGTTTCACCTGCAGCGGATAAACGTCCGTCTAGTTCTCTAAACGTCTCGCATTTAGAGTTAAGAAACGAGAGCAATTCTAGCGTAGTTCTTCCTCCGGGCACGTGTTGGGCTTTCACCTTTAGTGTCTCCCTTGAACTTGGTTGGATAAGACAAGTCCTGTCCAACTTTTTTTGATAAAAGAACGCAAGATCCTCATCTTCCTTTAAAAAAGCGCTGTTAGAATTATTCCAGGGAATTCCTTCAAACTGCTTTAAAATTCCAATATTTACACGACTTTCCATCACAAAAGCTTTAGACAATTCTCGCAGCGTTGCTAACAAGGTAGGACTTTTACCTGGTTGTAGCGCAACCAAAACACAACCCATTTTCACTGCTACCGTGATATTGGAAAAAGAATATTCGTCAAGTTCGACGGAGATTCCTGGATTAAGAGAAGTAGAGGCAATAAAAGTGAGAAAAGTGAACAATGGTAAGTACATACACGTGAAAGAAAGCGACGCCATTTTGATTATAGAATATCGACTGGGACTGGGGCGAACTTACGTGCTTGCTATGTACTAGTCTCCTTCGCAGCCGTTATTAGGGTGGTCACGCCACGCTCCTCCCCACTAACGGCTGCTCACGAGAGAGACACATTCCTTTCCCTAAAATTGACCAATAAGAAACAGGCTTCCATATTCTGGAAACCTGGTCCAAGTCGTTTCGCACGTGTGCATCTGTCATGTTTTGTTTTCGCGCGCACAGCAAGCGCCCAGCAAATATAACGAGGAATTTGATTGGCGTAGCCGATAACAATAACGTGCATTCTATTGGTTCTCAAAAACAAAGGGAAAGGAATGTGTCTCTCTCGTGAGCAGCCGTTAGTGGGGAGGAGCGTTGCGTGACCACCCTAATAACGGCTGCGAGGGAGACTAGCTATGTACTGGCGGGAAAAATGACGTTCAGCTGTACACAACAGCAATTTTCACCTTCTTAGGGACGGACCATTAGAAAAGTGATGGGGGAGGGGGGGGGTGGTAAAATAAAATAATGAATACCTCTTATTAATCAAGTTCGAGGTCCGTACTGTAAAATACGGATCCTCGTTTTTTCCCGTCGATTTATGGTCCGCGCTTGGGCCATAAATCGACGGGAAAAAACGAACTCGATTAATAAGAGGTATTTATTATTTATAGCTGATCTATGCGCCACTGAAATTGAAAAACAAAAAGAAAAACACCAGCTCATGTAACGGAATGGTTTATTTATGTTTTCTCAAGCAAATATTTTTGGTACAATTATGTTGTCAGCCTTATTTGTAAATATTGAACGCGTAAGCTTCCAGAAAGCCATCAATCTGTCTGCTTCTCCATAGTATCTATATTGCACTTCTTTGCCTGCGCAAGTTGGAAAAGGCCTGCGTTTATTATCAAAAGGCTGAAAGAAGAAGAAAGACGTTGCTTTCTTAAATCAAGCTGAGTGATAATAGGTTACTACTACAACCAAACAACCAAAAATGCAGTAGAAGGAAACATTGGACTTGGTTAAACTGTACTGCGTTTTTAATCACATTTTTAGTTCTTTCTGTAATGTTATTTAGCAATTAATGAATGAGGCTAAGTAGGATATGAAGAATTAAGCGGATCGAGGAAGGTGTTATCCACCGAGGCTGTAGGTGGATAACACCCTTTATTATTGATGTTTTGTGTAAGCCCTCCTAAAGAAGCCATGGTTCGATTTTTTTTGTGGACGGTACTTAGCTTCATATATATATACCTTATTTCTTCCTTTTCGAGATGCACTTTAGTAGGAGTCCAGTAATGAGCTATTGGCTTTAACTAGACCCAAGATAACCCTCATGCTCTATTATTCAATCGTGTGCACCAAGTGCGGAGAAACGTGTACCGGCTCGCACGTGTTGGGAAACTACAGAACGTAACGAAACCGTCTATGTCGATCCGGGGGTAGACGTTTGCTTGTAGATATAAGTTATCAAAACTCCAATATAAGCTATCTGCATCTTACAGTTCCTGGAAATTTTCGTGCGATAAGGGGCAAGAATAATTAGTAGGAGTTCAGCTTCATGCCTCCCTCTCTCAATCCCCCTACCCCTCCCCCAAATACCCCCTCCCCCTTCCCCTTAGTCCTCTCTACCTTCCCTCCCTCCCTCCGCCCTCTGTCGCCCCCCTTACCTTACTGACCACATACTAAGCATGTCCAAGGGCAGAAAATCAGCATTAACTTCCGCTTCGCTGATTCATTTGATGTACAGAG
The DNA here is from genome assembly GCA_949710005.1 of Ricordea florida. Lineage (NCBI taxonomy): Eukaryota > Metazoa > Cnidaria > Anthozoa > Corallimorpharia > Ricordeidae > Ricordea > Ricordea florida. The sequence continues at coordinate 32,676,773 of OX453276.1, read as the reverse complement.
ATCTTTGAGTCCAGGACAAAGATACAGTTGATCTCGACAACCTGAATGCAAAAATGAGCACAAGAGAAAGTCTGCAATGGGTCACCGGTCGGGATACTTACTCTTTTTACATTATGTTTATTGTACTGTTCTAGTTTTTCATCTTTGAATCAAACCATGCAGTGTACTGTACTGTGGTACTGTTTGTTTTAATAAACAGTGTGGTTCTAACTTTTTCATCTGTGGATCAAACCATGCAATCTGACCATTCTTTGGAAAGCTACTGAACAGTACTGTACTGTGGTACTGTTTGTTTTAATATACAGTGTGGTTCTAACTTTTTCATCTGTGGATCAAATCATGCAGTGTGACCATTCTTTGTAAAGCTACTGAACAGTACTGTACTGTGGTACTGTTTGTTTTACTATACAATGTGGTTCTAACTTTTTCATCTGTTGATCAAACCATGCAGTCAGCGAGTATTTTTTTGACGTTTGTTCCGTGACATAGTACTACTTTATAACATACAGCAACGAGCCTACATACGCGGACAGCCAACTCCCGGTTTCTTGTCAGCGGATTTTGATGGGGTCATTGCATCCCAGCAACAGCGGAACTTTGTATTCATGCATCGCAGATATTTCTTAGCCCACGGTTCTTGTGGCCCTGCGGGGAAAAAGTCAGCCATGCGTACAACTTTAATTGGTGTCCTTGGCCCGGGGAAAGGGAATTGGGGTTAATTTTTGCTGAGTATGTACCGTTGGCCTCGCAGAACCCCTGCCCCATTTTGGGAAAATGCAATTTTCGCGATCCCAACTAAGGCACTTTCTCTTTATGCAACTACTTTATCAAATCTTTGAATAGGTCATTCTAAAATGCATTGACACATTTATTGTTGTGGTTTCAAAAACGGATTGTAATGCGAGCTGATTACATCCATGATAAACAACAACGTTCTGAACTTTTTAACCATTTTAAATCCCTACTTTCTAGAATTTTTTTACCCCGAAAATTCGAAAATGTGCGACCCATTCTAGTAACTCTATTGAAAATGCATTCCCAATATAGTCAATCCAGCAGTGAAAATGCGACCCAATCCGGCGGCACATAATGTTTTTTGCTATCATGTGTACAAATTGCTCTTACTACAGAAATCGCAAGCCATGGCGCACTGAAGTTTCATTTGTTCCTTTGTTTTGGCGTTGAAACATTCATTTTTTTGAATTCCACGTCGGATGCACTCATCCTTCGGCAGCTGATTATAACAAAGAATTTCTGTGGAAATGAAGAAGAGAAAAGACCTTGTCAATACAAATTTCCATTTTGCTGAATATCCGAGATGAAGCATGCGTAAAAGAGCAAGAGGCCAGGACAGAAGGGGAGGGAGAGAATAAGGGCGCTCGGTCCATTTATCCTGGCTAATCTGATTGGCTCCATTAAACGTTTTCCAACCAATAGAACAGCCCCGTGCTGTTACTGTACTGTTTGTCGCGAAAATGCATTTGGCGGCCAAACGGACCCAGTTTTTAATACAAGCAGTGGTTAGGGACGGACCATTAGAAAAGTGATGGGGGGGGGGGTGGGGAATTTTCAGCTTGCACGAATTTTTTTTTCGCTCACTTCTTGTGCAGGAATTTTTTTTCAGGTGAACCCTTCTGCACGAATTTTTTTTACTACGTGTGAAAAAGTCACAATTGGACCTTCCTTCTGCATGAATTTTTTTTTTTTACCTTCTTCTTTGCATTAATTTTTTTTTGGCATTTTCCCTTGCATAAATTTTTTTTTGGTTTCCCCACCCCCCCCCCCCCCATCACTTTTCTAATTTTCCGTCCCTTAGACCGAACAAACGTAAGGACCCTAACAGAGTACAAAACCTATTTTACCTGCACATCCCTTTTGGTTCAATCCTTCTGCCTCAGTTAGACCGTCTTTCGCACAGCATCCATACATTCCTCTTTTACAATCTTGGAGAACTGTTTTTACGACCAAAAAGATTTTTTATTTATTAAGAGTAAAAACACAAACCCACGTCTTCTTTCAATGAAGTGATTACAAGTTTCTTTGCCTTGTAACCACCACTTGTTCACTTCAAAGCTTTAAAGCCGTCATAACCCATTTATTGGAGACCTTACGCAACAGGACGGCTGAAAGACTCAGGACCGCAAAATGATGAAAAAATGTCACGTAAGAATGGGAATGCACAGTCTCGCGCGACATTTTTTCGTCATTCTGCCGTCTTGAGTCTTCCAGCCGTCCTGTTGCGTAAGGTCTCCATTATCATTTTATGTGAACCCATTCAAAATATAATCCTATATCATTCAATCATAATCGAGCTCTCGTGTCAAGATAGCTTTAAGGTCTGTACAATGAAATGATATGATTGAGGATTTGTATTGTTATCGACGGTTACAAAATATCAACAATTGTCTTACGATTTTTCAATAATTTGAAGTATGTCTAACACATTAGCAAACACCTCACGTTCTTTATTGAAACTTACAGTGGAGTCCTTGAATGCTCTGAAGGAGACGAAAATATAGAATGATCACTGCCCATATCATCTTTGGAGTCGATAAATGGCGTAGCGCAAAGCGATATAGCCGGGACTGAATTAAATACCGTTCTTTTAAATAATCAATTATACTGTCGACGAGTTGCTGGATTAAATTTGAACGGAAAATATTAAAAACGTCACGGTCTAGTGACGAAGGAACTAGAAAAGTCAATAGTAAATAAGCGATGCTTCTCCCGTGTGCTGCTAAACGGGCGAAGGGGGCATGCGCAGTGCGCGGGACCCGTTTCCACCTACCAAATGGGCGTTTTAAGTCTGTTATTGTGTCACGGTCATCGATCAGGAGGCGAATTTAGCTTCATTGTATTTAATTCTTGAAAATTTGTTCTCGTGATCGATTTTGAAATATCTGTTAATTCAGGCAGACTGTTTCTCAATTTTCGCATCCTGTTTGCATTTGTTTTAAGATGACTTGATTCTTGAAACGATAACTTATAGATTTATCTTCTATGCTAGCAGAGGTCTCATGGGGAAAGAGACCTCTGCTATCAGGGAAAGGTTTATCACTTTTGAGGGTGAAATGGTGAATCCAGTGATATTGTCTGTCGGTTGCCAAGTAATGAAGTTCGGAAGACATAAAAAAGGCTTAAAAATGCTTAGGCGAATTATTAGGAGTTCAGAAAAACTGAAACTGGCAATGCAAATGAAGCTTTGGAACATATTCAAAATCTTTATTTTCTCCCGTACTTATAACAAGGTTGTCTACATTTTAATTTTTCTTGATTAACTTTAAAAAGGAGAAACAGAATTGTCCACGTGACGTAAGGTCGACATCTCGTCAGCTGCTCACTACTCCTTAGTAACCAGGCCTGCCATGTAAATACAACCCAATGAAAAGTGTTGGTGGCCGATCTTCAGCTCCACGCATGCTCCAATGTGGCCTGGCTTCAGCGATACGTTTGTCAACTTCAGGCACACCTTCACTGACATGTGAAAAATCTTGAAGTATTTGCATATTGTAGGAGGATTCTCCTCTGCGATTAAAAGAAAATATACCTTATTAGAAAACAGTCCTAAGAAAATACGCGCGCTGATTGGTTAGAATTCATGTTTCTATAACTCGATAGAAACACGGAACTAGCACGAGCTGTTGACGTAATGATGACGCTACCAAAGAGAATTTACATTTTGGTCATCAAAATTAAAAAGTTGTTTTCTTTTTTTCGTCGCAGTGTTTTCTAAAGAAATAGAAAACATGTTCTTCGTGTTTCTATCGAGTTATTGTCTATCGAGTTATAGAAACACGCGTGAAAGTTTGGGAGAACTCGATAAAGCTGTGGAAGCACTCGCCTGCGGCTCGTGTTCCCACAGCATTTCTCGCTACCCAAACTTCCATTCGTCTTTCTATTAAACAATTAGATTATGAGCTCGATATTTCTACCGCGTGATAGTTGACGAGGGCGCAGCCCGAGTCAATTATCACGCATAGAAATCGAGAGCGAATAATCTAATTGTTTTAGTATAAATGTACTAGTCGTTCAAAACTTTGTCTGCATATTCATCCGAATTGGAATCACTGTAATTGTCCGCCATCTTGAAAAACGTGCAACGTGATACCGCTGACCTTTTGATAAGGCATCACAAAAATCAACCTATGGGGGGGGGGAGGCCTTAGGCCCTAATTATTGTATTTTAGAATAAATTGAATAAATGTCTATCGAAAACTGACCAATATGGCTCAAAACGTGAAGAAAGTGGCTTCAAAGAACCTCAAAAAGCCCAAAGTTGCCTAAAATTCTAAAAGTTGCCAAAATTCTAAAAAGTTGCCGAAAATCTCAAAAGTTGCCGAAAAGTTGCCGAGCAACTTGTGGCTAAGCCTACCTACCCCTCCCCTAACCCAAAATTAACACTAAGTTTTTAACTTATTATAATTGTTAGGTTAGGGGAGGGGTAGGAGCACAGTCGGCCCAGATACTTACACTGATCCGATTGGTCTTGGAAAGTCGGGTTCTCTTTTACGTCAGTTATGTTTCGCTTTTTTTGTTCCGTAACTTACCGGAAATTCGTTTCTTGAAGATGGTGACATCATTGATAGTCACGGCCAATACAAAACTCTGAAATATAAAGACAGAAAAGCAATGAAAAAGGCGTCTCGTTAACAGCAGAAAATAACGAAGTAAGCCGGAGTCAAAAATGTAAGTACCTAGACAACTTTGCACCTACCCATCCCCTAACCCAACAAGTTATAATAAGTTATAAGAGCTGATGATAGGAGGGAAGAAATGTTCGTTAGTTTAAAGCAGCGGTTTCCTCCCTGAAAGAATAAATAACGCGAAGAAGGCTGGCTGTCGACATGGGAGTGGTAGGGAAATCTAAAAGGCCAGCCACTTTCTTTTAATGTTTAACTTTTCCTCTCGAAAAAATCGTGCAGTAAGAAGAAGAGCGCGTGTCCCAAAGAATTCTGGGAGTTTGTATCCTCAGCCTTTGGCTTCAGTTCTATTCAACCGTTTTGTTTCTAATTGATTCTTCCTTTATCGAGAGATATTTCGATAATGAAAGCAGTGGTTTATATATAGCGCATTACTAAAAGGACTGAGACGCTTTCTGAAGGTAAAGAGGAGAGTGCTCGAGGCTAGTCGCACCCTTACCGTGTGGGCAAGATCCGCAACCCCATGGACACAAGCTGAAGTAAACAACAACAGAAATGCGATTAATCATTCTTTGCCTGACTGAGATGTCAACTATGATGCCTAGTGAACATAAGTATAGCCAATGTTTTAGAATTGAAAGCAACAGCTACTCTTTCCAATTACACTTGTAAGAATGTTATGGAATTGACTCCAGTAATATCAGCACTAAAACACTGGCGCGCGCTCATCACTCTGGCTAATGTATAGTGGGAAAGCGCGGCTCATTTTTTCAACCAGGTTTCATCTTAAAACCAATCCTCAAATGAAAACAGCAATAAGTAAATTGCTAATCAATCAATTAATCATTAATTTACGTCAAAACGTAGTAAAGGTAAGTTAAAGCCACACATATGCGCACTGAGGGAACGATGGTAGAGGGGATAAAACCCGTTATTGATATTTATCATTAATTATATAACCCTCACCTTGACATTCATCATGTTGGAATCCAGAGCTCATCTGCTAGCTGTGCCATAGTGATGAGGCCTAACAAGGCCGAAACAGCTGTCTATGGCTGCTGGCTTTTGAGCTCAATTTTTTCATCATTTCTTTTTTTGTAGCAATAGGGTTTTATCCCTTCTACCATTTTCGCCTCAGAGCGCCTAGGAGCTGCACAAGCTCGTTCATAATACGTACGTGCAGTGTGTGAAATTACCTTCACAAAGGCCATACCACAACATCGAACAAGAGTTTGTGAGACGGGACCTACGGTTTATCGTCCTTATCCGAGAAGACTTGAAAGTCTAACCATTTAGAGATATCATTACAAAGGCAGCAATTTCTCCTCAGTTTTCTTAAGACTCTGATTGATGGTCCGGACGAGGTTCGAGCCCACGACCTCCCGCACGATAGCCCAGTGCCCAACCAACTGAGCTAATCGGTCGGCGGTATAAAACAAATGCTTTTGTGTAGTTTCATATTTGGGGAGACGGTACTGTATCAGTTACGTAAGATTAGATCTTCAAACTGTGGTCTAATGGTTAGACTGTCGGACATCCGAGTAGAAAGTAATGACACCCCGTTGTTTCCTAAATTAGACAAAAAGAAACTTAACTCCTGACTGTTTCTCTCCTCCCAGGGGCCGGTTGTTCGAAGGTCGATTAGTGCTAACCCAGGGTTAAATTTAAACCCAGGTTTCTTTTCCTCTTGCTAAAAAGCGTTTTCACCGACAACTTTCTCTAATTTATTCAGAGCATACAATCATCAAATTGTATTCGAAAAGAATTATACTCAATGTGCTTTTTGAGCTCTCATATCAGCAATTAAATTTCGCAGTAACCCCCGGTTACCTTAACCCTGCTTCGAACAACCCGGCCCAGGTGTATAAATTGGTACCTGCGATATAACGCTGGGGTTAACCCTGCGTTGGACTAGCATCTCATCCAGGAGGGGACCGGGGGGAGGGGTCTAACAATACTCCCAAGTCATTGGCATAAGCACTGGAACTTGTGTGGGCGCGTGCGCAGTTACCGACCAATTAATTACGCTGTTCGGCTCAGGAAAGTTGTTGTCTCTATAGTAAGTGCCACACACTTTCTTACATTGTAGCTTAAGATCTGAGAAAACAGCTTCAGATAAATTTAATACCCTTAAGTTGTTAAGTTTCTAAATTCTCATCATCTGTTTGCTTCACAATGTATCAAGGCTGTTGGGAGAAGTTACGTACTGGTTACTTCTCCGAGGGAAAAATTGAGAAACTGGCCTCAGATCAGTCCAATACCATTGAGTTTGTAAGTTTCCTAATTCTCATAGCCTGATTGCTTGACAAAGTATTAATATATGTATTAAACTGTCTGCCATGGTTCCTCCTGATGACTTCTGAGCTGGATCCAGGTTTGGAGCTGCTGGCTGGGAAGCACATAGCACAGGAGTGTTCATTACTTCTCAGTACTAAGAGGGTAAGGTCAGGAGCCCATTACCCGGAGCTTCCATCTTCCATACTGACCCTCTGAGTCAACCCTGTCCCGTATCTTTTTATTTTTAGAAGCACCTCCCACGGGGTTTTTCGCGGGTGTTTACATAATAGCCAATCATAAGAGAGCTGCGGTCCTTTACTGTTCACGTCACATGTAGGCTACACGAAACGATTTCAATAATGGCGGAAAGCGTTGCTTTCGCGGGAAATTAAAGAACCCCCGAAGATATCTCAGTTCTAAAAGTAAAAACATACGGGACAGGGTTGACTCAAAGGTGCAATTGATATGGAAGCTCCGGGTAATGGGCTCCTGGTAAGGTCTAGTATTTAAAGGAGTTACCTTTGATTGGGAAGCGAAAAAGTTTGAACTGGACACAGCAGTCACAATGGGGCGGAGACTTTTCGCATTGACAACCGCCTTTATTGACAGTCACTAACTCGGTGACGTCATCACCGTGTGGCACCTGGTCATCCTTATTTGGTAAATACACGAACGAGTCGGGATTCTCCATTAATGGATTTTTCTGAAATATATGATATAAAAAAATATGAAATATAATATATATATAGAGGATATTACATGGTGGCACGAAGATACGAATTTTATTTTCAAGTGGCAAAACAATATTTTACGAACGAGCGCAGCGAGTGAGTAAAATATTGTTTTTGCCACGAGAAAATAAAATTCATATCTTTAAGCCGCCGTGTATGTAAATGTTCGTTAAAGCCGCCGTGTATGTAAATGTTCTTTTTATTACATAGACAAAAAGAAATTATCAACAAATTACGTCCTCGATAAACTCACGTCAGGAGCCCATTACATTACATTGGTAATGGGCTCCTGCTCACGTGTGAGATTATGGAAAATAAACCACTCGGGTCCCGGATGTAGTTTTTATGAATTTTACGAGTGGTATATTTTCCAGTAAAACACTCTTGTCTATATAATAAATATATATAATTCCGTAATTTTTCAGTAGTGTTTCGAACATTGCCCCGCTACCAACAGCAAAACCGTCTTCCAAATAACATGGGCTCCGATTGCTCTACATCCCAGGTTTATATCAGGCTATATATACTAAGAGAAAATGAGGAAAGAGAGCATAACCCCGCCTGATATGATAAGGGGACAGAATCTATTTTTAGCGCGGAATCTATTTATATCTCGTTCCATGGCTGCACGGTTTCCACATTTCATCAACCATGTGATGAGAAGGACATCAGCCATTGGTCAGTTAAAATAGTTTCCGGATCTAAAAATAGATTCTGTCCCCTTATCACAGTAAGAGAACCCAGCATGGAAGATGCGTTCTCTTACCTCATTTTCTCTTGTATAATATGCGTCATTGACCGAGCTTGTTTGGTCAAGATGGCTGCATATTGGCTGGGTTCTTTTTATTTGGTTTCATTGACTGAGGTCCACAACAATAATCAACATAGCCGAGGTCGATATACAGCCATCTTGACCAGACAAGCTTGGTCAATAAAAGATCTATTATATTTCCATTTTGTTTCGCGGGTCAGAAATCCAAAGCGGGTATGATAGGCCCATCCAACCAATCAGAACTCAGCACTCGCCTCACCTTTTCCGCTCGCTCAGCCAGCCATATAATAAAACGCATTAGTATATACTAAAACAGTGGATAGCGTTGAAGGTGCGCTCTGATTGGCTAGTCAAACTCTGAATATCCTGTGCTATTTACCTCCGAGCAACTTGCGAATTTTTCGCTCCGCCGCGCGAAGATGGCGGCCGGTTTGTATGCATGACAAGCGAAGAAATCATCCAAATTAACAACGAAGCAGTCCCTGAAAACTCCAAGAAAGCGACTAAATTTGGCTTGGCCGTGTTCAGAGGTAATGGCTTATGTTTTTAACCCGGAGTTTAGCGGTAAAAAGCAACGAGAAAGGTTTTGTTTACAAATGCAAATTAATCTTGCATAACCAAATTTGATGTCGCTTGTTTACTTGAGAACCAAAGTTGAATTATATTTTTTACAGAATGGTTTTAAATACAGAAAGGGTTTGCAACTCCATTTGATGAAATTTCGCCACTAGAACTAAACAAAATTTTTTCTCTCAGTGAGAAAACGAGACGTACGGCAGTAATTAGTAGTTTTAATTTCTTTCAGGTGTACTAAGCTTATAAAATGGCAGTGTCTTCGAGCAAGGCTTGTAAGTAAGTCACGATCTACAACTTCAAAAAGTGAATGCAAGAGTCTTCTGCATACTTTCCTCGTCTCTTGTACCGTTACATTTCTCGATTTATTGCGTTCATCTGCCGCTTAAAGCACATTTAAGCTTTGTGTGTTTTTATGATCTCTTCTAATAGACACAAACAGAGCATTTCCATGGATATTTCTGCGAAAGAATTGCTGAAGAATCACGCTGATAAAGAGCGTTTCGCAGCCGCGTCGTATTGCATCGCGCCGGGGATCTTAACTTAACTTTTTCCGCGCAAACGGCGACGTTCTAGTTCCAGTCCTTTGACAGCCACCGCGTTCTAGAAGCCGTCGCGGCTCGGATCTAAAAGTCCCTAATATCCACCACTAGCCACCTCCACTTCGGTGAATAGTTGTTAATTATTACCTTAATTTTGTAACTGAAATAGAAAATGGCTGCTTTGTGTTACCTCTGACTGCATCTCATACATATCTTCCAGAAGTGACAGAAATGATTCAGTGTCCAGAAATGTCTCCATGTCGGGCACTCCGTCATAATTTGCTCGGAAGAAGAAGCAACCAAGTGGGATATCCTTATGGAAACCCAAAGCTTTAAACTGCAGCGCAGCACATGCCCCGATATGGCCCTTTCTTAATGAAATATTTGTGAATTTGACACAGGCGTCGATCTTCAGATGTGGAAGACCAAAACAGATGGGCTTTAGATGAGCAGCTAAAGAAAAAGAGAAATCAGAGTAACACACCAATGCCAATACAAACGTATAGAACTGTTCCACAGAAGAGTACTGTTAAGTAGCTTTCCAAACAATGGTCACACTGCATGGTTTGATCCACAGATGAAAACTGAGTTAGAACCACACTGTATAGTAAAACAAACAGTACCACAGTACAGTACTGATTCGTAACTTAATAAAGAATGGTCACACTGCATGGTTTGATTTTACACTGTGTAGTGTAACCTTCTGTCGTTCAAACTCGAAACTACAATATTCACTATAAGATATAGATGGAAAAGTACTTAAATACCTGAAAGCGTTTTGTTGAACATGACCTTTTTGTTCCACAGGAGCATGAATTCAGCACTCTATGGAAAATTGAAATAAAAAGATAATGGAGTTAGGGGAGTAAATAGCCTATGTCAGCGTTTCGTTCAACGGAGCAAACCAAAACTTCACTGCTGTGTCCCCTTCCTTAGCCTGTTAGAAGTTAGCGACACTCTGAACATTTTCTTAACAGAAGGGCTATACTAAAAACCTAGTGGCCTGCAAACGTATTAACAATAAAAATCAAGACAAAGTACAGAGCGTCGTCCTCTTTACTGGCTCCTGACAAATACGTTATGGCATAATTATAGGATGTTATGATTATATACTACTTATTAACCAAGAGTGAGGTCATTACAGGGAAAACTTGGACCGAGGCCTTGATGTATTAATACGTCAAGGCCGTGGTCTGAGATTTCCCTGTAATGACCGAACGGACGCGGTTAATAAGTTATTTATTATATGGACGTTTTAGCTCTGGAAAAAAAAAAACACGGAAGGTTTTTTCAACATCTGCTTGCGCGCGCAAGAGGTCATTTGAGGTCGTGTTCACTGAACCGAAACACACCTGACCATGCGATCGAAACCAGAAGTGACAGAAGAAACAGTTTCTTTGAAAATGAGACAACTTTTGTCTTTATTAAAAAAAAAATTTCATAATGCCCGGTCATTACAAGAAAATCTTGCCCGCTCAGCAGCCAATCAGAGCGCGCGTAGTATTGTAGCCATATAATAAAAGACAATATAATTATAAAGCACTTGAAGAAAAAAAAAACAAAAGGAAATGGACGTAAAGGGATGTAGCTGTTTCGCATAACAAACGGAATCCCTGCTTTCATTTACCCAGGTCTTTAGTATTTAAGAAGACATAATTTCTGTTAATTGGTAGTGCAGTAAACATCGAACTAGACAAATTTAAAACAAAGTACGTATATAGACGACGTTGATTTATACCAACTTATAGGAAGGTAGCGGGTAGGGGAAAGAAGTGTTTTGCAAGATCTGAACAGCAATTCTCCTTAAAAAGTGCCATCTACTTTCTTATTTACTGGCTTAGAGAATTTGGTATTTCATCAACTCAGTACTCGCAGGTTGATCTCTTGCTCAATTCTCATCATCCGTTTTCTTGGTATCGCAATCATTTTGAAAGGAGAATTTGTGTACTGATCGCAACTGGGGGTGAAAGGGTTAAGGTGTCAAAATTGCTCACTTACCGGGGGCTCGGACACATATGACGCGTTCATGCAAACTGTTAGAAAAGCAGAAGCATTTCGTGTGTCAATACGCGACGAGGAGACGTCAAATTACATTCACTGTGATGGTAAGGTAGGCTTTTGTACATTATGCTAACATTTTTTTGCGCATTTTAGTGATGCAAAAGCATTGAGCATTATTGGAGCATTTTTCCCGGAAAATTAATTTTTTGCGAGAAAATAAAAGAGAAACCAACTTTTTTCAGGAGCCCATGGCCATGATCTTCTTCTTAATTTAACGAAAATGAAGACTAAAACTTAAAATACACGAAAACGTAATACAGCTGAGTGAAGACTGATCATGAGGACAAGTCAGCGGTTTTACCTTGCAAGGCTCAAGAGTTAAGGGACGGACCATTAGAAAAGTGATGGGGGGTTGGGGGGGGTTAACCAAAAACAAATTAATGCAAGGGAAAATGCCAAAAAAAAATTCATGCAAAGAAGAAGGTAAAAAAAAATTCATGCAGAAGGAAGGTCCAATTGTAACTTTTTCACACGTAGTAAAAAATATTCGTGCAGAGGGGTTCACCTGAAAAAAAAAAATTCTTCACAAGCAGTGAGCGAAAAAAAAATTCGTGCAAGCTAAAAATTACCCACCCCCCGCCCCCCCCCCCCCATCACTTTTCTAATGGTCCGTCCCTAAGTACTTTCTGTACTTAGCCTCAGATGATTTCGAGGATTATGTGTTTTTTTGGCTGCACGTATTTGTAAGTGTAAACTTTGAAGTTAATTAAAAAACCCTTAGTATAATTAGCATTATCCGAGCATTTTAGTGACTTTTTGGAGGAGACCGAATATTTTAGTGGGAAAAATGGAGCATTAAGACGGAGCATTTTAGTGGGGAAACAAAAGCATAATGTACAAAAGCCTACTGTAAGGTGGTTATCATGACAAAGAAGAGGCTCACAATGCGTGCAAGTAGCTAGTCAATACTGGTCCTGTTGGTATAATTGTATACCCTAATCAGATATGCTGGTGAAGATAAAAATAGGATCAATAACACACCAAAAATTGATGTGCCGCGAAATAGAAGGATTAGCCTTTAATGCAAAAAAAAAAAAGACAAAAGAAAAAAGACAAAATACAGGAGGTTTTGTTTAGCGTGCATTTGCTTACAAAATGTAAAGAAATCTGGGCAGGGGTGTTATGGATGTAACCATCAGAGTTCACACATTTTGCTAGCAACAGAGAATAATCAAAGACCATACATTGTTAACAATGGACGACAAAGGGCAGAAATAGATTGCTATACATTAATAAATCTGATGGATTATTACTAAAAACCTTCCGCATTTAAATTTGGAAAAATAGCCTCACAATTTAAGATCAACTTCTGCCCTGGTTATTTTTAAGCAGGTAATTTCTTGTATCACATCTATGTGCAATGTACTCCACTAGATTCCAGTGGAGTACATTGCCACTCGCGAAGAGAAAAACTCTGATTCTAGTGGAGTCTAGTCATCTGTATTGCACAACCATCTCGTACCGTTCCATTTCGTTTTAAAGCTTTCCTTTACTTTGTGTTTCCCAGCTCCAAACGAGCTAAAACGGACCTGGGAACGAGATGGTTGATTGGTCTATTTGTTGTCCAGTGCTTACCGTCCGCATTGATACGATGGTGCATCGGGTGAGCTTTTATCCTAAGGCAGCATCCACATTGATGATGATGTTTGGAGCAGCTGCAGTGGCGACCGCCAATACCCAATTGACTCATGCTTGAATCATCTTCTGATAAAAGCAAAAAGGAATAAAAAAACTTTCGTCAGTGTTGTCACAAGGGGAACATGGTGACGTCATGGAGTCGCAATGCATCATGGGAGCTTTCATTCCTCCTCTGGTATTGACCCTAATTAGGTGCAGAATTTTCATAATAACCATGACAAAGGGTCCTCACCACCAAAATCTTAAGATGCAGAAAATTCTAGATAACAAGGAGTTATAAGGAAATGGCGAACCTTAAAGTCTTGTATGAAGTAGTTACCAAACAAAGTTTGCTGTTAATAGCGTAAATGGAACCGAACTTTTTGACAAAACTTTGTATGCTTTTGAAACAAGGAATAAAGATCATTTTCCGCTAAGAGTTGCCTTTTTATCGGATCTTTACTGGGCGCGTAGTGTCGTTTCAAACTTGAGTGGAAATCGTAGACTCTGTGGCCCAAAATCCGCTATTAAATGCAGCTCCCAAAATTTTGACAACTTTGCCCGTTAAATAAATCACTAGAACTTGCTTCTGCCTACATTTCCTTTAATCAGTTCAGTAAATGTGATCACGAAATAAGAATAATTGAATTTCAATAATCGCTGGCGAGCCTTAGCGAGACAGCACACTATTTGAGAGGGTCAGCGGTGTTCCATATGATATCAGCGGTGAAAAATCTCGATTCTTTGGATGTCAGATTCAGGGCATGCGCAGTTTGGCGTTTTCGTTCGTGTTACGTTCGTTCGTGTTTCCATGTTTTCGTGTTACGTCACAATGATTTCTTCTGCACGTTTCATCAAACTTCACGTCTTGCTGGCGGTTGACAAGTCCGAAAGAGTTGAAAGGTGAGGGATTTTCCTTATTTCGATTGCCTACATGTTTCTAAATGCCCGGGGAAGTATTCATCAAGGTCACGGTCAGTTAGGTGATGAACGACAGGAGGTTTTCATGAGTTTGTCTGCCTTACTATGAGACCAGTTGTGGCCAATTCAGCAATGGAGATGTGAAGAAATCGATTGCGTCTTGCTTCATGGATATGATTTGTTCCTCGATACACTTCAAACGGGGCAACCACCAGATAAAGAGACTTTCCCTCTGCCATTACCGCCTCCAGCTTGCCTGTCTTCGTAGATACTCGTGAAAGGTCAATTGGAAAACAGATCTGTCGCTGTACTGAGTTCTGAGCGCGTCAAGGGGAAGCACGAGGTTACTAGCTCGCCCGTTGAGACTAAATCTTTGACCGTTGAGTCAAAAAGTCTGTCGCCCGTTGAGGCAAAATACTCCACCGCTGAGTCACAAAGTCTGTCGCCCGAGGAGGCACAATAGTCGACCTTAGAATTTATGCAACTGTTTTGTTCCCAGAATAAACTGGACTTCTTTGTTATTGTTTCTACCTTCTTGAAGTCGCTGTTACCTTAAATATCTGAGAATTGTTTACACCAAGAACTTACAGTTACTCTTAGTTCCTTGCCCCCGAGGGGGAAATCAATGCTCGTCATCTGTCCCTATTCTTGGCCACAGCTACCGCTGCGGCCCACGATGTAAGTCCCAGCTCAGCACGTTCCTTCTCCACAGTTCTCCGCCATGTTTCCCTTGGCCGTCCTCACCTTACAGTTACATTCATTGTGACATTTAAGCGCATCTTACAGTTACAGTTACGCTTAAATGTCACAATGAATGTATTAATTAAATTGTTCATTCTTTTCTAATACTGATGTTGCAATTTCCATTGTGTCCTAACAGTATTTCACACCCTTCACACTACATACACTTTTTTGAACTCAGACCTTCCCTTTAAAAATTAACATGATAATTGTAGAAATATTCCAAATACACGATTTGAAAACATATAAA
This sequence comes from Ricordea florida, assembly GCA_949710005.1. NCBI lineage: Eukaryota > Metazoa > Cnidaria > Anthozoa > Corallimorpharia > Ricordeidae > Ricordea > Ricordea florida. The sequence goes on along the minus strand of OX453276.1, from coordinate 32,661,648 downwards.
AGCGTTAGAGCATAAATTAACAGTTGCCACCATATCTCCTTCCAAATACCACCATCTTTTTACTACGGGAATATCCAGAGGATCTTGAACTAACCTAATTTTCTGCTTATCCCTCCTCTATTACAAACCACTTCCCCTTGCCAGCACTCGCTTCCACATTGAAATTTCTAGTACATAGATTAATAGCGGGGCTCCCGCGCGCGAAGCGCGCGTGGAGCAGAGCCCCATACTCATGGAATATGGTCAACCTCTTTTCTTTTGGTTGTCACGTGACTGACCGAGCGTACGTACGTACGTACGTCCGTACGTCCGTACGTACGTACGTACGCGTCTACAGATTGTACGGGTAGGGTAGGGGAGACTATCAAAAGGAAGGGAGGGGTATCTCAGGCTTGTCTTGGCAAATCCACATCTTTTATATTGGACATCCACAATATGGTCAATTGACAGCTGTCAAAACGGGATAGCCACTGACCAGCATCACATGACCATATTGTGGGCTCATGTGTCAACTCATCGAAGTGACGTGATTTATTTGGAAGCTGTTCTGGTAGCCCGCATATTTTTGGCGGGAAATTGCGTTGACGACTGAAAAAGAAATTTTCAGTTCATTGTCGTTTGAGACACAATATTACTACTCTACACTGTTAAAGTTTTACTAAAGGATACACGAAACAATTTCTATTGCTATGTCAACAAACAATAGCACAGAAAATATAACTTGCAGAACACAGGGTTCAGGTGAAGAGCAACGGGAAAGAGAGCAAGAATTAACTGAGGAATAATGAGCGAAGTAGATCGCCAAAGAAGGCGCGCTCGGGAAAGAGAAAGGAGACGAAATTATAGCGAAGAACGCCGACAAGCAGAAAGAGTCCGGGCTCGAGAAAATAGACAAAATGTTAACGAAGAACGCCGAGAAGCGGAAAGATTCCGTGCTGTGGAAAACAGACAAAATTGGAGCGAAGAATGCCGAGAAGCGAAAAGACTTCGTGCTGTGGAAAACAGACAAAATTTTAGCGAAGAAAGCCGAGAAGCGCAAAGACTCTGTGCTGTGGAAAACAGACAAAATTGTAGCGAAGAAAGCCGAGAAGCGGAAAGACTCCGTGCTGTGGAAAACAGACAAAATTGTAGCGAAGAAAGCCGAGAAGTGGAAAGACTCCGTGCTATGGACCACAAATTTGCATAAGTTTTGTCTGCATAATATTTGCTCACTGATGCGTGACTCAGCACTCGCACTTTCCACTTTCCCTTAAACTTGACACTTGACTTGGAAAACCGACTTCTAAACAAACCTTCTTCAGAAAAATGATCTTCTGAATGCACTACTTTTGAATGAGAAGCAAACTGATGAAAGATTTCAAATTTTTATGTCCTTTAAGTAATGGTCCGCGTAAGAACTGGGCAGGTCAAACGCAAAATCGATTAAAAAGTGTGAACTCTTAATTGTTAATATCAATTAAATCGACGAATCTGATTGGTGGACGGCCAAAAATCGCCGAAAAAACAATGAAAAACCCGACATAAACAACATTTTTCTCCTTAGTTTTCCCCAGGTCCCTCCTGTCTACCTCACGGTCAAATATTAGCATTGTTCTATGCGCCAATCAAAAGTTAGAGCTATTGCACTAGCCTATTGTTCTTTTGCCTAGTTCTTACGCGGACCATTACTTAATCATATAAACATCTCCCCTGTCGACGGCTAAGAAATACTCCCGCGGGAATTTTCTCTTGGCGGCAAATTGCAGAATGTAGCGCTTTCACTGGCAGCTTTTCGCGTTGTCGACGTTGTCATTTAGTGTGTCGATTGAGAACTTTGGTTTCAACGCCGTTGTTTTCGTAAAAAAATGTTCTTCTAAATTGTAAAATGTCTCAAATGTATGTTAGTCATTCACGTGTTGCGTTGGACCAGGTCTACTTATAGTTCACACTTTTACGGTTATTTATTTCTTTTGTTAAGTAATTACAGCTCATTGTAGTGAATAAATGAAGGCAGTAATTTTTTAAACTTACAATGTAATTAAGAAAAGAATAATTAATAATTATTTTTCATTCTCGTGAAAAATGTTTTTCGGGCTGGTAGATGTTGGTTACAGCTTGCCCGAAGGGCAATCTGTAAAATTAATTTTCTTTGCACCCTGCTTGGAGTAAACATTTATTTTACCGAGGTGTTCGTTTTAACACGAAAATGACAAGAGTTGTGTCCTGCATTTCCCAGTAGCGTGTACAAATCTTTTAAATACATTAACGCAAATAGAATGGTTAATTTCATCAGGAATAGAATACAGTACATTGATAATTTGTGTTTTTTGTAGAATATACTCCATGACTTTGTAGGTAGAAAGACCGTACTTATGGCAGACGAAAGTTTAGACAAAAATCATAGCAAGTTAACCGACCTCGACACTTAACTATAGTTAAAAACGTTTGTGAATTCCTTCGCAATATTTTAGAATGCTTTTACAGTTTAAAGTGAAATGAAAGTACTAACGGGAGCCCCGCTTTTAGGCTTGGCTAAATCTATTTAGTATAATTTTAGAGCTGAACACAGTGTTTCCAGTAATCTGATTGGTTGAGTGTACTCGCCATATGACGTTATATTCACCGCGCTAGGCGGTGAATATAAAGCAAAACAAAATGGCTGCCAGCAGCCGGTTTGTAAATGTTTCCGACGAGGAAATCTCAGAAATTAAAAGTAGTGCAGTCCCGAAAACAACGCAAAATGCAACAAAATATGGTGTTAAACTTTTCAAAGGTATGTCAGCCTCTTCCGTTGGGCTTATTATTTTACTTTGAAACTTTACAAACAGAAACAGTACCGATAACAACGGCTGAAACAGCTAATTAACTGTCGTAACTCTTAATTTACCTTACACAGAATGGTTCGCTTAACAAACCGAATTCGAAACAGAGTTTAAGTGCATGGAAATCAAAGAAATGAACAACTGTCTTTCAAAGTTTTATTTATCAGCAAGACGACAAGACGGAAGCCATTACAAGAAAACAAGTTTGTTGTCAATCAGAGCAGCCCTAGATCGACCCATGTGACATTTATACCGGAAATAAAATGTGTTGAATCCCGATTTCTCTGTTGTTCAGCTCTGAAATTATACTAAAACAATTATTCGCCTCAGGCTCAGTTAATATTGGCGAATAATTGTTAAATATTATATACTAAAACAGTGGATAGCGTTGAAGGTGCGCTCTGATTGGCTAGTCAAACTCCGAATATCCTGTGCTATTTACCTCCGAGCAACTTGCGATTTTTCGCTCCACCGCGTAAATATGGCGTCCCGGTTTGCATCCACGACAAGCGAACAAATCATCCAAATTAACAAAGAAGCAGTTCCTGAAAACTCCAAGAAAGCGACTAAATTTGGCTTGGCCGTGTTCAGAGGTAATGGCTTATGTTTTTAACCCGGAGTTTATCGATAAAAACTAACGAGAAAGGTTTTGTTTACAAATGCAAATTCAATCTTGCGTAAACAATTTTGATGTCACTTCTTCACTTGAAAACCAAAGTTGAATTACATTTTTTGCAGAATGCTTTCAAATACAGAGTTTGTAACTCCATTTGAAAAAATGTCGCCACTAGAACTAAACATATTTTTTTTCCGTCAGCGAGAAAACGAGACGTACGGCAGTAATTATGATTACAACAAAAAATTTCTTACGGCGATCCGCGCTGCGTTGGATTGTCACTTGAGAAGTCCTCCATTTTCCAAGACATTTTCTTTTTCTGGTGTACATTATCTCACTGTTTTAGTATATACTAAAACAACTATTCACCACAGTGTCGGTGGCTAGCGGTGGATATTTACCTCGCCGCTTCGCGGCTCGGTAAATATCCACCACTAGCCACCTCCACTTCGGTGAATAGTTGTTAACTATACGTATGTTGATAATAATGAAAAAGAATAATTAAATTCTTGTGAAAGTCATGTGAATCTAGACATTCTCGAATAGTCACTCTCAAGACTGAGATTCAAAGCTCACGAAAAGAATCAATTTTGTACCATTTTGGTAGTCTGACTTCGTTAAGAGTATTTTAACTCACCATTTTCCCAGGCTGTCATTCCACAAGCAACGCTGATGAACGCGAGTACAACAAGGAAAGTCGGGGCCAGCTTCATCTTGTCTCAGCTTGAACGTGATACTGTAGTGTGATTCTGATACAATCATCCGTGGAACGAAACTCTTTATTCTATACCACAGAGATTGAACAGAAACAGATGTTGACATTTTTAAAGCCAATCACGCAGAAGCGAAAAAAAAACAAGTAAAAAATTTTACTTTCTTAACTATGACAACGGCAATATTTCGGATCGATTATACTGGAAAAAATATTTCTTTTTCTATCTACGTTTTTGTCGTAAAAAAAGAAAGTTAAGTTTGTTAGATGAAAATCACTTTTATTGCCCTTAAATGAATAGGGTTCCATGCATAGACACGTACATTGTGTATGTAGGATGTATACAAGTTACATATTCTTTACCACGGACTGATACATACACAGTATAAGACAACGAAGAGACCTCTAGGAACAAAGCATTGGATAGTATCCTAATAAGGACTCAGAATTCGTGCTAAGAAAGGGAAAACGAGTATTAGCTGTAAATAAGTTAGCCAACTCAATCAACCCGCCTTTTTTTCCGTTAGGGTAAGACTTAGAAAGCGAAATGATTTTTCTGGTAAAATGTCATCAGCGACAATATTATAGCCTTTTATGGAAGTACAACGGTTTGCGGTCGTTTTGCGGACACAAAACCTCCGGGGGTTTACAATCACGGAGCAATTGAAAGTTTTTTTTCTTGTGCGAACTATATGTGTCGTTTCGATACATGTTCTCTTGTTTCCGACGATGCGAACAATACCCTCTTCAAAACAAACATTTCCCACCGTGAAAGGTGAATCATGACACAGAGACGGTCAAATCGGAGTGTATTTTAGTACTAAAAATCACGTCCTAAAATTCCAACTGCGCGTTAGCTTTAGTGCTGGAAATAAGGACCACACAAAGCAACAGAAAATCCAGTTCTTTTAAAACTCGATGGGAATCGAACCCACAAAACCTTCAACCGTTGGTATCCCGACGAAGCTTCAAGGCCAGAGAACTTAAGTCGAGATTGATTAAGTGATAGCAATTTTGTAGTGAAAAGAGAACATTCCTGACAGTATTAACGACATTTTATGACCTTGCAGTCATTAAAACAAACGTGATATAGAGCCAATACGGTGTTTAATTTGGCTCGCCAATGGGCAAATCTCTGAAAGAAACTTTTCGGAGGGTGAGAAATGTTCCTAGCAAACTGAGGTCCTTCTTGCACCGTGCGTCTATATTCTGATTGGTTACACTTCCGCACCCAATCAATTGACAAGAACAACGCCTTATTTGAGCCGGGTAAAAATAAATTTTGCGGCAAAAAAGAATAAAAAATTCATTATCTTTCGAAGTCAATCTTCCCTGCCCGCACGAGGAACCGAAAGCAGGGAAATTTTTGTCCCTGTACTTTGTAATTAGCCGTATTTTTCACTAAAAATAGCTCACAAACCAGGCCGAAGACAACCAACTGAGGTGGAAGAAGTTGTCACGTTGAGATTCAGCACCTTCATCAGAAAATTGTCCACTACTGACTTGATTTTAGATCATCGATTAATTACATCAGTAATAAGAGAACAAGAGGTTCAAGTGCACAACTTGTTTGTGTTTTAGGAAATTTTTGGCGCTGGCACAATTTTTCGTCGTCAGCAGCAGATCATAATTCATGATTTAACCTGAAAAAAAGAGCAAAAAACGGAATTCCTCGTTTGACAAACCGGGACAAACCCAACATGAGAAATCAAGTTTTTGTGTTTTAATGTTAAAACTAGGGAGAGGTTTTCGAATCCATCCATATGAATATAACAAATATTATAAATCTAAACCTAAGGTATCTTAAAAAGTTACGCAGACTCGAACGAAATGTTGCATGCACATTAACAGTCAAATTATTTCGTCCTTCTATGGAACGGCCGCCATCATTCTCGCCCATCAGTCATTCTTTTTAACGAATTGAATTTAGGATCGGTGAAATAACTTGGTCAGATCCAAGGAGGTTCACAACTTTAAAACTGTCCAGAGAAGTGCTTTTAGTTGATAGCTCAGTCAGTAGAATTGATTCCCTTGCAGAGCAAGTCGGCTTGTTTAGATCTGTTTAGCTCAGCCATTTAGGTTCTCGTTTCAGCGCCAGCCAACTTTGTCCCAGAAGATTTCTTCACGCTGTACTTTTCTCTCGTGACCTCGTTGTTATGTTCGTCTATGACCACAACTCTTGGTTTGGCGTTAAACAGAAGCGGACGCTTGAACTCTGCCGAATTTTTCCCACAGCAATTACCCATCTTCAATCTTGTAACACCTATCGAGTACAAATCAGATGCAAACAATTCGTCTTTCTTTGAGGCTGTCGTTTTAAACCCTGCACTGCTGAGCAAAGTTCTCACCTCACCATGAAAATCAAGTGAATTTAGCCTCCTAATAACCTGTCCCCAGCGCCGCAGGAAACGTTCAAATTCAACCGGAAATGAGCATAAGCACGTGGTCGGAGTTAAACCTTACAATAACGTGAGAAACGCTTGCTCAAACTCTTTCAAACAATGAGTAGCGCACAAAAAAGTAAAAGAAAAGTGAAAGACCACCTGATGTGTGATTATGGGGATCCTGGCACATTTTCCATTACGATTTCATTACGGTTTTAAAATACGTGCGATCCTGGCACATTTTGCCGACAGGCGGAGCGAGCAGCGCGAGCGGAGGGCGAATCTATATGTGAAAAACGCTAGGTTTGTGCCGACTGCAAAGTTGGGCCGACAGGCGGAGCGAGCAGCGCGAGCGGAGGGCGAATCTATATGTGAAAAACGCTAGGTTTGTGCCGACTGCAAAGTTGGGCCGACAGGCGGAGCGAGCAGCGCGAGCGGAGGGCGAATCTATATGTGAAAAACGCTAGGTTTGTGCCGACTGCAAAGTTGGGCCGACAGGCGGAGCGAGCAGCGCGAGCGGAGGGCGAATCTATATGTGAAAAACGCTAGGTTTGTGCCGACTGCAAAGTTGGGCCGACAGGCGGAGCTAGCAGCGCGAGCGGAGGGCGAATCTATATGTGAAAAACGCTAGGTTTGTGCCGACTGCAAAGTTGGGCCGACAGGCGGAGCGAGCAGCGCGAGCGGAGGGCGAATATATATGTGAAAAACGCTAGGTTTGTGCTGACTGCAAAGCTGATACAAAGCTGATACAAAAACTATATGAAATTTGCTGGGCCGGGATCTGGCACATTTTGAAAAATGATACTAAGACTATGTGAAGCCCATAAAATTTAATGATGAGGATCTGGCACATTTTGAAAAAATGATTTTTTAAAAGAAATAAAATTCCCATTTAAAAAGAAGAATCAATATACAAAATGGAACAACAATTACGAAGATTGAATGTGCCGCAACTAAAATTTATTGCAAAAGAGTTGAAAATTAGAGGAAGGACTAGAATGTTTAAAGATAATTTAATTAATGAGTTGGAAAAATTTACAGACGAGGATATTGATAGGTTAATTACAAAAGCCATTATAATGTATAATTATCCTTGCGTACATGGAATCAAAAAATATTTTTGTAAAGAATGTGGAGGGTCACAAATATGCGTTCATGAAAAAATAAAGTATCAATGTAAAGAGTGTGTTGGAACACAAATATGCGTTCATAAGAAAAGAAAGTCTTACTGCATATTATGTGATGGTTCCCAAATATGTATACACAACAAACAAAAAAGTTTTTGTAAAAAATGTGGTGGATCACAAATATGTATACATAATAAACAAAAGTATCATTGTAAAGAATGTTGAAAATTATGTTATGAAACTAAAATAGGGGTTTTCATAACAGAAGAACTTAACGAAATAGATATTTTTAAAAATGAATTTTAATTTAAAAGATAAAATATAAAATAAAAAGATGGAAGGTCTAACAATTCAAGAATTTATTGAAAATGGCATACTTAAATTTAAGTATTTTAATGAAAAAGAATTAGAAATTGGTGATTTCATTGATTCAATGAATAAGGATTTGTTAAAAGTAATATCAAAAAATTATGGTTTTTTAGATAAAGATAGTCCGCCCGATATTAAAATTATATATTTTAGTAAGAACGACGGAGAAATGTTTATCTACTATTGGGAAGATGAAGAAATAGATTTTGATAAGGGTCTTATATTATTTGATGAAATTTCTGAGTTATTAATAGATAATGCTGGTTATGAAAGGTATCAAAAACAAAAATATTTTATGGACAATTATAATGATGAAGATGATGATGATTATTATGCCGATAGTATGAATGATTTTATTATTGATTCAATTAAAATAACATTATACAAAGATGCACATAAGGTATTACACAAAAAGAAATTCTACAAATCATTACATGACGAATTAATGGCTGCAGCATGGCACCCATCTAGATATTTAGATTGGTGTATCGATTTTGAGGAATTAAGAGATTTGAAAGAACGTTGGGGTGAAGAAGATTAATATTATATAATTATGTTATATAACCCAATAAATGGTTACATAACAAAAAATTTATCTAAATCTTAAACTAAAAGTTATTGGCAATCCCCTTAAATCAAGTTTTTTCCATTCATTGTCTAAGATAGTTAAATCAAAGTGGTTTATGGGGTTCTCATATTTTTGAACCGGAATTGCCGGATAATCCTTTGAGGGTATGTTCGCGAGTAGGTTTGATGGTGCGAGTTTCACAATTTCTCCATATTTGGTGTTATTCATATATGATGACTTATTATCCACTATACTACACATAAGTCTCAAAGGTTCCCTAATCTGTATATTTATGGGGTATAATTTACCAGGATTTAAAACTATAGGAACTCCTAAACTAATTGACAATCCTCTGGTAATTATAACTTTGGAGTTCTTATTTGAATAAAGATAGTCAATAGTATCAGTCTTAATTATTGTTATTTTTTCCAGACCAGGGTCATTAAGAAAGATTGATTGAATGCCGCTAAGAGTATATGTGCCCGGTTGGATTATGAAGCTCTGATTCTTGCCATATAATATTGTCTGTTCGTCCTTGAAATTAATCAATCTTTTGGTTTGTATATTACAATCCAGGAGTTGTATCTCACGAAGATTTTCCAGCGGTGGATCTAAATAAATCCTGGTTTCTGAATCATACATTGTAATACTTAGCATTTTGTTTTGATTACATCATATTCATCTTTAGATTTATATAATCAAAACATTAACGAAATAAAAACCAGGATAATAATCCTCCGGCAAGCATTAAAACAATAAGATTATTTTGATGAGAAGATGTTTCTATATTACTAACTTCTTCCTCATTGTTTGATTCATCTCTATTGTTTAGTTTAGGTTTCATTGGTTGGGGATTTGTATTTAATAAAACCTTTGAGGATCCTAAACTATGATTTATTCCAACAGTTTTTGTCTCAACATTTATTGAATTATTTACTCCAAAGGTCATATCTTCTGTTACCTTTTTCAAATCATTATTGTACCCAATAATGCTTTCTGTATTTATTATTAAATTGCTTGGCATTAGCCAAACACCAGGAGCTACAGCCAAATCAAGGCGAGATTTTGATTCTTGAACCGCTGTTTGGTATCTTTGAATTGATTTGGATATGTCATTTTCAATCACTGAACTTTCAAATAAAGATATAAAGTTTTGTTGGGTTTCAAAACCACCGCCCCCTTTACTAACAATTGAAGTTCTAGTATTAACTTGTGAGCCTAAAACACAATAAACAAAAGCTTCAATTGATCTATTTATTCTTCCCAATCCAGCCTTTGTTAATCCATGCCCTGATTCTGCTATAAACCAAGCATATTGAAAATCAACAAAATGATCATTTCGAAGCATTGATACTAAATCTCCTTTATTTTTTCTACCCCCATCATCGTAAAATTTATTTTCGCTGCTTGGCCAAATATTAGCTTCTTTATCATAACCTCTTATAATCCTGACATTTTGGTATCCACCACCCGTTGCTTGCGCGGAAACGCTCCCAGGAACGCTTTCGGGGTCTGCATATCCTTTCCCATAATCAATAAATACATCCCCTAAACCATGATTTGTACCACCCTTAAATCTAAAATCGGCTAAAGTTTTATTCCATCCCTTGTAATCTTGATTATTACTTAAATCAAATTCTGCGCATAAACGATTATAAGCATTTTTGTTGTATGGATTATTTTTTAAGGAAAAAGTTTTTTCGCCGGGTAATGGCACGTACAATTCATATAATATTCTTCTTATTGTAAAGTAAATGTGAAATACAAAAAAACTTCTAATAACTTTCGGGTAACTAAAAATATCACTTAAACTTACACCGCATCCAGACGTTGCACACCAAACCGCCATGTTTAATTGTTGCGGCCACTGATTAATATTTGGTTTACTCAACCAAGCTCTAGCTTCTTTTCCACTAGTAAACCCCACAGTTTGATTTTTAAAAACATTTTTCATTGATGCAGTGAAACTATCTTTTTCTGAAACATATATATTTAGATTGATTAATAATTTTGTTACATTAAGAGCAAATTCATCGAATTTAATCCCAGGTATTGGATATGTTTGTTTTGTAAATGTTAAACTTTTTGGAAATGAACTTACCTTAACTTTATTTTCTAAACCTAAATCTTCCCATAATAATGTTTTCAAATTACCAGGAAGATCATCAGTCCATGTTTTTCCAGTAGGATCATCATCGGACATAATTGTTGTCCCATTAACTTTCCATTTAATATATCCGCCAAACGAGTCATTCACAAATGTAAATTTTTCAAGGCTTGCTTTTGGGTAGCGGTTTCTGAAATCACCAAATAACATCTTATTCTTTGTTTACCAATTTTTCTGATCTTTAGATTAAGAATAAGATGTAAAATTAATTAACCTCTCTTCTAACCCCAGCAAAACAATTACACCCCACATCAGTTCTTTCAAAAGAAATTTTTAATGAGCGGGATTGGTTAATTCTTTTAATAGATCTTCTCGAACTTTCTTCCTTATCATACTCATGTCGAAGTTTTTTTCTGAATCTTTTCTGAATTTTTGCCGTATTTCTTGTTTCAGTTTTTGAAACTTTTCCAATTCTGCTAAAATTATGGAAAATTCTTGATCGGATATAACATTATCTTTCAAAGCTTTTGAGACTAAATCGCTAATTGTGTTTAATTTTGATTTTGCAATTGCTACTGTTTGTTCGTGTTTACTAACTTTACCAGAAAGACTTTTAGAGGCAAAACCAAATCCAATTGACAAACCTCCAAAAACACCCCCAACCGCTCCCAAAGGAATACCGACAACAGCACCAAAACCCGTGAGAGAAGTTCCTAATCCGCTTGCTGATAGAAGAACTGAAATAAATCCGACAGAAACACTAATTTTAGTACATATTCCTCTTGCCCTATTATATTTTTTCCTAACTTCTTCGTAATGTTTAATTTCCTTCTCGAGATTTTGTAATACCTCGCTTGATTTTTGAAGTCTGAAATTAATCAAATTATCTCCACTTTGTGTTTGGAAATTATTATTAGGTAATTGAGGGTAAATTCCATTGTATTCGCCCATATTGTATTTACTGGACGTTATGATGTCTTTAAATTTGTTACTTTCTCTTCTTTTTTATACTTTCCACAAAATATAGAACTACAGCCATTATCAAAAGCCAAGCATTCTCACCTAAAAATCCAATAACCTGGCCGGCGGTTTTGAAAAGAAAGCTAACTATTGCTCCGACCATCCCCGGTAATATTTCACCTAGTTTTTTACCAAGAGTTTTTAATCCATTTCCAACTCCCCTACCCAAAGCAGATAAACCTTTTGAAAGATTAGAAACTATTACCCCAATGATGGCGCCTACCGCACTTAAAACAGCAAAAACTGTAAAACCATACTTTTTGAAGATATACTTTAGTTTTTCCCGTAAAGGTAAATTTTTAATTATTTCATCTTTTCGACCCTCAATATCTGATAATTGTTCTTCACTTGAAATTGTTTTATTACTAAGTCGTTCTTTTAATTTTTCAACCTCAGATTTTAATCGATCATTACCTTGTTTTAATTTTGATTCATTTGATTTACCCTTCTTATATTTATCTATTTCTTCTTTGTATAATTTTACCTCTTCCAAAAGTTTCTCCGCTTGTATTTTTAATTCCACATTCTGTTTAACGGTTTGATCGAAAAGACTTTTATTTTCTGCTTTTTGTACCTGTTGTCTCTCAATGAATTCCCTAAGTTCTTTTTCTCTTTCCGCATATCGTTCAATCTCCAGAGGATATACTTCTGCTGTTGCTTTCAATCCTTGCAATGCATTATCTAATTCATTATTTGCTTCAATAGATTTCCTCAATTCTAACTGGGTATTATTATATTTTTCCAACATGCTTTCATAATCAGCACCTAGAGCTTTTCTAAATGTTTTTGGCAAATTTTCTGTGTTACGAACACCATTTTCATCAACTAATGTATGCCAAACATTATTACCGGCGGTACTTAATTTTCCTTCTATGCTACTATTTTCTCCGAAACGCACATTAAATGCGCCGTCATTGGGTTCGTAATTTGGGTAATATCGTTTGAGTTCTTGCCTAGCTTCTCTCATTCTATCATAATCACCATCTCTTTCTCCCAGGTTCATTCTTTCTGGTGGCTTATCCCATTGAGCCCTGTCTCTTGATTGGTTATAATCATCATAACCAGGATAATCTTGTTCAAGGGTTGTAGATGTGTTTGCGGTTTGATAAAATGGGTTATCATCCCAATCAAAATCATCATCACCAGCATCATCAGTTTCTTTTGGTAAATCTTCCATTGGTATATATTCTGCCATGATTTTTACTCATCAGTAAGAAATCTTTAGATTACCTAGAGTCGGAAATAAAATCAAAATTGATTAAAAAGATAAAAGGAATAAATAAAAAGAAATAAAATGATGAACGAAACTACCCAATTAATAGATATTAATACTTATAAACCAAAAGCAAGCATGATCTTTTCTAAACCAATTATTGGTCAAATTCCTGGAAGCAAACCCAAGGTTGAATTCAAAAGAATTAAAATATTTACAAAAAATGATGATGGAACAGAAGGAGAACTTGTAATTAAAACCGGAAATTTATATTCTTTTGGTGTTTCCACAAATACAAGCCAAGAAACATGTGCAATTACAGGATATGTATTTCCATTATGTTTATGGAGTGGAAGCAGCCCAACGCCCGAAGAAGAAAAATGGATTGATTTATTCAATGAAATTGTCGACAATTGCATTGATCATTTGGTTAATAATAGAACAAAAATTGGGAAATTTGAGTTGGAAAGAAATGAGCTTGAAAAACAAAAAGGAGGTTTAAATCCTCTATATTGGAAGTTGGAAAAATCTTCGATGGTTAGAGTTCCAGATAGAGGCCCCACCTTATATGCAAAGTTAATTTGGGATAAAAAACAAGACCAAATTTTAACTAAGTTTTATAACTCCAAAAATGATAAGGAAATTGTTCCATTAAAATTATTAAATAAAGGTTGTCGAGTTGAGGAAGGTGTAATAAAAATCGAATCAATATTTATTGGACATTGTATTGCACTTCAAGTAAAACTTTATGAAGCAGTTATAGAGCCAAACAGAGAAATGAAAAGATTAACTAGAGTTAGATGTTCAAATAGTAAATCTGCGGCTGAAGAAATGGAAAAATCTGAAGATGAAGATTCTGATGATGGGAGTCTCATGTAAACCAAAATAATAAATATACTTGTGTTATATAACCCAATTACTGGTTACATAACAAAATAATAATTTATAATATTTTACTTACCGCGTAACCTAAACCTAACATTCCAGCTCCGACATATACCATTTCCCCAGTCTTTTGATCATTACTTGGTTTGTAATAATCAGAGAATTTTGGTTCAGTCATTTGGCCGTACAATTCAAAAGCCTGATTTGTAGTAGAAATATTTTTTGATGCCTGATATTTTTCATCTTTTTTCTTCATTTTCCAGTCAAGCATTTTTTGTCTTTTTTCCTGATATGCTTCGTAATCTCTTTGATATTTTTCCATTGCTTTATCGTGTCTTATTTTTTCTGTATCCACATTGCGTCCAGATAAATATTTTGCAAGAATATTTCCTCCGGTAAATGCTGTCGCATTCAATACTGCTCCTATCGCCATCATTGCTAATGTCGCCATAATTTTATTTTGGTAAAATCTTTTGTTCCTCTAAATATGTTTTAAGATAAATACTTCCGGATAATACTGCAACCCATTTTGCATAATTTGTAATACTTGAGGATGGATCGCTCAAAAATGATTCTTTCATTACCTTTTTAGCCACATAACCAACTCCAGCTCCTAATCCGATAAGTACCGCAGAATCAGTTACAGTTTTCACAAGTTTGTTTTCGGTTGACATAATTTTTTTACTACATCAGTAAGAAACTTTTAAATAACTTTATGTAGTAAAAAATAATTTATAATTATTCCATTCCTAAAGATTTTGAGGACAATGGAATTTTTGAAGGTTGGGGTATTTGTGGAACTTGTGATAAATCAGCTATCCTACTGGAATATTCAACCCTAGCTTTTTCCTTATATCTCATAAAAAGATCAAATGCTGTAAACCCCAATCCAACAACAGATAAAACAGTAGTAAAAGATAACTCTGGCAGCCATGATTTATATTCATTATTTGTCTTTTCTTGATTATCCACATTTTCATTTTGCGCCTCTCGTTTCATCTCCCTAGCTAATGCTTCTTTTGCTTTTTTATTATATTCAGCTAATTTCTTACCAGCTGCGACTTTTTTAGGATCTTTCTCCCTCTTTTTAGTATCTTTATTTTCAGGTGCTGGGTCGGCTGTAATTTGCTCCACATCTCCTCCTACACTTTGTTCAGATTGTTCAGACATTGTTATTTAGATGCTACAAATAAGTTTTTAGATCTGTTTAATACACAGTATCAACACCTTCAGTAGATTGCTTAGTTTCCTGATCAGTTTTGTTAGAATTTACTGCTTCTTCTCTTGAAAATTGTTGATTTTTGTTGAATTTAACGTGTTTAGCTACTTGAAATAGTCCGCTAGCAAGTGCTGCCAATCTTCCTGCTTTCAATGATAATAACCCAACAATGTTTGTTAATTCGCGATTAACCAAATCATCATTCTTCAAATCATTGCAAAGAGATTCTATATCATCAACCGGAACTAAATATGAAATAAGTTTAGAAACTAATTGCAGGGATGAATCTACTAATCCCCCATTAATTTTCTTTCCCATTACTGCTTGATAACGATTAAAATACTTTTCAACATCTTTTGCAGATAATTTCTTTATATCTCCCAGACTCATTTCAACCCCCAAATATTCCTTTGTTGTTCCCAAGGCTGCGAGAATGGCAAGCGATTCTTGTTTTATTTCAAGTTCATCATTATCTTTTACCGTTTCTCCATTAGGTTGGCCGGTATTTTCTTTAATATAATCTTCTACGTTTGTCATATTTTGTTAAATCACTTCGGGAATCTCTAAATAGCAATTAAATGGGTAACGCAAACTTAAACATAACCTAGAATATTTTTCGGTTTTCAGGAGATGCATAAACTTTTTGCCCAATTCATAATCCAAATCACCGCCATAATCTTCAAAAAACATTTTCATGCCTTTCTGGGAAGGATTATGAAAAGTAACAACGCAGGCTACATTTTCCCTGAATGGTTTTGCTATCGATGTCAATTGCTGAGTTAAAACCCACATTGATAATCCATGATGCCTTCCGGAGAATGCTAAATCTATAAACTTATTGGATCTTTTCTTCAGATCAGAGGAAACGGCGCAATCATCTAAAATTATTAGTGTATTTGTTCCAGAGAATAAAGTTTGGCAATCATTTAACAATTCATTGATCTCATCTGAATTACTTGCATCTGGGGATAATACATAGAAATGTTCATCTCCTCGAGCAAAATTATGATAAGTTTTATTTTTAGAATAGGTTGGACAAATTAACACAATATATTCAAAAACTTTCCGGAAAGGACCTCGGAGCTGTTCAATTAAGTACTTTGTTTTTCCGCAATTTGTGGGTCCTGTTATAATACAATGGAATGGTATTTTATCTCGTAAATCTTCCATGATTTTTTGTATCATAACACTATGTTTTTAGATTCTCAGATTCTTCCCTTCAGTCCGCGAAGCGGGGAGGTGCGTAAGCGCCGATCAGTACTTAATTGATCTCAAACTTGAATTCATAATCTCCATCATTGCATCAGCTACAACAAACATATGACAAGTTATTGTTCCAGTTCCGCCTTGTTTCCTTTTAATTTCTATTTTTACCCCGTCATGCGTATTATTTAGAGCAAGTCCGCCGCCATGAATACCATTATCTGGATGAGTTCTAGTATCAACCCAAAGAGCAAACTTATCCGCGTAAAATTCTTTTTCTTTCAATGAAATTTGCAAACCATCATCCCGGTGAAATCTTTTTTTCACGGATTCCCAAAGATCGGACGGAATCATTCCTCTAGAGTATATTCTATTTGGTACGCCATCAACATCAATTTCAACGGAAGATATGCCTGGATTATAAAAATTTTCTGAATCTCTTGTTCCTGCAGCTTGAGGCAATAAAAACAAAAATAATACCCCAGTCATTGATCTTCTCGGTAAATTAATATGCTGATTAATAACACCATCACCACCAATTGAAAATGTAAAAGTTTTGTGCAAGGTAATATTTTCATAAAAGAATCCTTTACCAACTTGATAAGCTGCCTGTGCCTCGCGGGCTAAGTATTCACTAGAAATTGAAGAATATTCTAACTCTAAGTTTTTGATTGAATATGATGGTGCTTTAGTTGTATCAGAATAAATAATAATATTAGCGATTGGGGCGAGTGTAAGCTCAAATATAAGATGATTTTCCAACGCTTTCGGATAAAAAACTCCATGATCGTTTAGAATAGGATGATTTATTGGTATTCTATACTTTGAACCATGAACATTAGCGAGAGCAACTTCTTTTGTATCTTGTGTTTTTGCATCCCCAGATTTTGTTCTAAGTTTTCTAATATTTAACGAAGAAATACCTTGTTTTAATCTATCTTCTCGCTCTTCTTCAGTTAAGAATAAATCATGATATGTTTGAAATAAATCATATCTTTGAGTATCTTGCAATGTTTCTCCTCCAAAAAGAACTTTCAGTCTGGTTACGAGATTACGGCCCACGTTATTCACAACTGTGTTATTCGCATGACCCTCAACATCTAAATCAAATAGAAGAGATACACTTCCGGGCACAATCACTAAATTCTCAGAAAGTTTTGGAATATTTATGTATAATGTTTCTCCTGGACTGGCTGAGGATGGATTTAGAGTAATTCTATTCAATGTTGATTCTGCTTTCAAACCGAATGGTTCCTTGGGAATTCTGTTTGGATTAATTTTTTCAGACGTCATTGTAATTTATAAGATACTTTGGTTAACCTTTAAACCTGTGTTGTTCTATTTTCTAACTTGGAAATATGTTTTAATAAACCTTCTCTTGCCTCAGGAATTAAAATTAAAACATTAAAAATTTGATCGCCATCTTCCATATATAGAATTTTTTTTCTAATAATTTTTTTCATAATGTTGATTTGGTATTCGGTAAATTTTATTTTTTCTTCCTCCGATACCATTTGATTTATAAGATAATTTTTTTATTTTTAAATGAGCAACGAAAATATTCTCTCAAAAATATATTATTCCGCCGAAGGATATTGGAAAGGATATTCCGCAATTCCTAAATTAGCAGAGAAAGTGAAAGTAAGTGAAAATGAGGCAAAACAATGGTTGCAAAAACAAGCAATATGGCAAATCTATCTTCCTGCTCCAAAGTATATTCCAAGACCTCATTGGACTGTGGATAAACCCAATCAGATTCACCAAGCAGATTTATTATTTTTACCGCATGATAGAGTTGGAAGAAAAACATATAAATATGCGTTAGTTGTGGTTGATATCGCCTCGAGATACAAAGATGCGGAGCCATTAACCTCAAAAGAAAGTCGAGAGATATCAGAAGCTTTTAAGAAAATATATTCTAGAAGATTAAAATATCCCAAAACATTAATGGTTGATCCTGGGAAAGAATTTATGGGAGAAGTTAGTAAACTCATGAATTACCATAATGTGAGAATACAAAGAAGTGAAGCTGGTAATCATAGAGCCCAAGCATTTGTGGAAAATGCAAATAGAATATTAGGAGAAAGATTATTTAGTCATCAATATGCGCAAGAAATGATTAGTGATGGACGATCGCGTGTATGGGTGAAAAGATTATCAGATATTTTGAAAACTTTGAATAATACAAAAACGAGAATAACCGGTAAAGAACCTGATGAGGCTATAAAAATGAAAGAGGTTGATATTAAACCCAAAAATTATCAGCGAGTTGTTGGGCTTGATGAGGTTAGATTGCCTCCAATGGTTAAAGTTAGATATCTATTATTTCCGGGTGAACTTGAAGGCGGCGAAAAAAGGAGGGCTACAGATCCTATTTGGAGTATCAAAGTTTATGATATTTCAAAAAGTATGATTACACCTAATCAACCAGTTTTATATTATTTAACTGATGGTCCAAGGCGTGGTTTTGTAAGGGAAGAATTACAAATTGTGCCTTATGATACAGAACTTCCACCAGATTCAGTTTTGGTAAGATAATGACCATATGGGAGAGTATGTTTTCCATCTTTACAAATTATTCTCTTATCATCATCAGCAGATAGTGCAACTTTATTAACGGTTTCAGTATAAACAAAATGTTTGTAACTTCTTATTACTTGCATCTCCCTCATCTGCTTTACTTTATTTTCTAAACAATCCTTGTAATCATCAAATCTTATACTATTTTCTACAACGGATCTTTTAATTCCTTTATCCTTTTTTACCTCTTTGCCGTCATCCATCCTGAAAGCATATAGCTTAGCTCGTAAACCAACAAATTCGGTTATTATTCTACCACCAGCCTCATCTTTAAACTTGCCAATTACTTTTTTGTTTTTATCAGTCCAAATACCTGATCGATGGTTATCAGGAAAATTAGAAGTGTCAAACCTTTCCATCACATCTGGGGCAATATCCATATAAAAATCCTCAGTTTCTATATCATATACAAGACTATCTGTATCTGTCATAAGTAATTTGGCTTTTTCACCATATTTTGGTTTAATATAATTATAATGAAAGTCATACATCATTGACTTGCTTATATCTAAAATACACATTCCTAAGTAAATAGGTTTGTTGTATTTTATATTCGTTTTATTCATATGAATGGCCATAAGATTTTCAGAAAAAATAGTACGGCGATTATAGTTGGCTTTTGATATTAATTTTCTTGCTTCTTTCTCATTAGTAACCAATCTTATATCAACCCTTTTTCTAAGATTTTCCATTGTTTTCCCAAATACAGAGTTGTTCATGAGTTTGAAGAAATCTTTTTCAAAATCATTCTTTGCTTTAGCCCTTTTTTCGGTATTCAAATCTATGTAAGATTTCAACCATGCTGATTCTTCAAATTTAATTCCTCTATGAATCTTTGTTACTTCTAATCCTAGACTTTCATATTTTTTTAGTGTTTCATGATGAACAACATAATTTTTCTTATTATTTAGATTTGGTATTAATTTCTCAACCCTATTAACCTTAATTCTTTCCGGGGCAAGCGGGTAGTCACTATGCAAATCATGAAGATGTTGTGGATATTTTAAATCAACCTCTACTATACATGAAATATTTCTCCAATTTGTTTTCTCATTTTCACTCATCCATTTTAAACCATGAGTTGGTAATGCTTTACTCATTGCCCCGCCATATAAGTTGTTTGCATCAAGATATTCTATATAATTTGCTACCATTTTAGGATCATATTCTTTCATGTATTTGTTATTCGCTTTAGCATATCTGTTTGATATCTGGGATATACCCCCTCTAACACCTTTCTCAATCATAATTAGCATATCAATGTCATTTATCATCTCCAATTCAACCTTTGTTTTTTTCAACATAGCATCCCAAGCCAGACCTGGCGCTGTATAATACCAAGCAGGATCTAATCTATAGGTATTTTGACAAACATCTCTAAAGTTTTCAAAAACATCAGCCAATAATAACACATCAGACTTGAGATATAGATTAAGGTAATCTCGCATTGTTTTCATATTAAAGGTTTTCCATACCTTTTTTGCATGTTCATAATCTTCTTCTGAAATATCTTTATCACTAAGTTTTGAGTAAAACGATTCCTTTGAGGGAAGTTGGGTTTCATTTAATTTATCAAAATCATCAAGATAATCATATGGGAAAACCCCCTTTCTCAATAATAACTTTAATTCTTCGCCTTCAAAATACTTTTTAATTTCATGTAGGTTTTTATCTGTTGGATTAATGCACCTCCCTTTTATTTCTCCTTTACAGACACCACACTTTCCACATTTAGTAAGATTGCCAGACAAATTATCAAGACTGGACGGCATAAATTTTAATGAATCTATGAACCTGATATCCCTGATAACATCTTTCATCTCGCCGCTTTTTTTATCTTTGAAGGTATCAACCACAATCTCTTTTGAGAAAGAAATATACTTTTCCTCATTATTTGGTATTAGTTTTATTTTACCTTCTGTTTTTGCAAGATTATTAATAAATAGATGAGAATCATACCCCGAAAGATTGTGAATTATGACAGGGAAGAATTTTGGAATCTTATAATTTAAATTGCAATCTTTATGTGCCGCACCTCTATACTTTCCTGTAAGGTGACAATGATCTATTACCTTATCTTCGCCTAATTCTTTCTCACAGATATGACAGTTAGTAGCATTTTCATAATTTATTTCATCAACTTCTGTCATCATTTTCTTACTAAATTTTTTGAATCTTTTTTTATTATAACTTATGCAATCCTTATAAATTTTCTTAAATTCTTCTTCAATATATTCCACAAATTTCTGCGCCACATCATCTTCCGGAGATTTAGCAGTGTATCTATAAAATCTGGATTTGCATATTTTTTCATTAAAACTCTTAATATAGCAACCGAACGCAACCGGTTTGTGCATCTGATATTTATTAGTGTAACTTTTATTTTTATCAAGCCGACCCGTTTGTTTTATTTTATTCAAAATACACTCAAAGTCGGCATATGCCACAAAAGGTATCTTCATTTTTTTAACAAAATTTCTAAAAGAAAGAAAACATGGACTGCCATCTTTATTTTTTAGCATATCAATCCTTACTTCATTATACAAAAAACAATATCCTTCGTGCTTTTCTAATGATCTTTTTAAGTAAAAAGGATTCAAACAATTATCACAAAAGTACAACTTACATTTACGTTTAGTAAATTGTCTTCGTATAAGTGCACTAATATTCTTTATTAAAACAAAGTGTTTTTTCGGTTCTTCATCTTCATCTTCAGTTTCTTCTGTTAATAAAAGTAATCTGATCAATTTAAATCCTCGTTTACCACTTCTTTTTATAGGATATACCCCTATTTTCTCATCATATCCATATATAGCAATATCATAATCATTTTGGTTTTCAAAATTAACAATATCTTGAATTGTGCTTGGGAAATTAATTCCATTCCAATTAAAATTCTTTGATTGTTCTATCAATTCTTTAGTTATTCTTTGTGGATTTTTATCGGTTGGATAAACTGCTCGTGAAACACACCACTTGAAACATTCATCATCATAATTCTTTAGGTTAATAATAGCATTCCTGTTTAACAATTCTTTTGGTAACGGAATATAAGATCCACCTAAAAGTGGAACAAAACGATCTATGAAAATGTCAAAAAATAGTACGCGTTCGAATATCCAACCAGATCCATTATTTATAAAATTTTCAAATAACACAAGTTGTTTATTTGTTAATCTGTCAAATAATTCCGATAAATCTGTTGCCTCGAGAACAATTTCTGATTTTTCAGAAGGAAAGTTAACATCATAGTATTCATATTTATCTAATTCTCCAAATAATTTCATTTTGAATCTGCATGCAAATATAAATTTAGTCTTTAATGATTTTTTTGATTCAACTCTCTTTCTAATTAAATCAATAACTTTTGGTTTTATTTTATGTAAGAATGTTTTTTCATCATTCTTTTCATTTCCTTCAATCCTATGGCTTATATAATTACCATTAATGGCCGATTCATATTCCCTTGGTGTAAAATTTTCCACATTCTCATTTCTTTTTGTTTTTGGTCTTGCTCCCTCCTTCTCATAATCTCTTTTAGGCGGTGGTTTTATTTCTTTGGGGTTATTTACTTTTTTGTATCTTTCAATAAATTTTTTGGCTAATTCTTCTGCTTTATTTTTTGTCTTTTTTGGAATATATGGTTTCACAAAATTCCAAAACTTGTTCAATACATTTCCCAAAAAAGGAGTTTGTTTTGTTTTTGGTTTGGGTGGTGATTTAGATTTATTAATATTTATTCTAGGTTGGTTTGGCGGGGGTGGACCCGGAGGGGTTCCCGGTCTAAATCTATCTGGTGAGCCTGGTGGTGTTCCAGGTATTGGTAGGGGGATAGTTAAAGGGGGTAAATTTGGTTGTCTTCTTATCCTAATTGGTGGCGGTTCAGTATCTGGAATTGGAAGAGGTAAATTTGGTTGATTTATTGGTCTAATCGGCATATTACGCAGCTCACCAACAATTCCAGCAATATTAACAACTATTTCTTGAATATTATTAGTTATTTCGGGTATATTAATCAATGCCCCAATAAGTTCTGCTTTATTAAACGCCGATCGTCCGCGAATATTATACCATCTAACTAAAGATTTTAGTTGTGGCACATTCAATCTTCGTAATTGTTGTTCCATTTTGTATATTAATTCTTCTTTTTAAATGGGAATTTTATTTCTTTTAAAAAATCATTTTTTCAAAATGTGCCAGATCCTCATCATTAAATTTTATGGGCTTCACATAGTCTTAGTATCATTTTTCAAAATGTGCCAGATCCCGGCCCAGCAAATTTCATATAGTTTTTGTATCAGCTTTGTATCAGCTTTGCAGTCAGCACAAACCTAGCGTTTTTCACATATATATTCGCCCTCCGCTCGCGCTGCTCGCTCCGCCTGTCGGCCCAACTTTGCAGTCGGCACAAACCTAGCGTTTTTCACATATAGATTCGCCCTCCGCTCGCGCTGCTCGCTCCGCCTGTCGGCCCAACTTTGCAGTCGGCACAAACCTAGCGTTTTTCACATATATATTCGCCCTCCGCTCGCGCTGCTCGCTCCGCCTGTCGGCCCAACTTTGCAGTCGGCACAAACCTAGCGTTTTTCACATATAGATTCGCCCTCCGCTCGCGCTGCTCGCTCCGCCTGTCGGCCCAACTTTGCAGTCGGCACAAACCTAGCGTTTTTCACATATAGATTCGCCCTCCGCTCGCGCTGCTCGCTCCGCCTGTCGGCAAAATGTGCCAGGATCGCACGTATTTTAAAACCGTAATGAAATCGTAATGGAAAATGTGCCAGGATCCCCATAATCACACATCACCACCCTAGTCATCTCACTGGCGCTTTTGGAAATCTTCCCCATATAAACACCTTTTACTCGTTGCAAAGATAGCCAGTGCGGGTCCGTTTTACTCGTGGGGAACTCGAGATTTTGACGAATGAAAAGAAATCACATGCATCTCACCGTTTAGTCACCAATTCATCGACATAAACAACAAAAATAATTTTGCCTTCTCATTTAACGCCTCGCCACAGAGATCAATTACAAAAAGGGTATTCAATTTGAATGAAAGGATTGTTTTGAAGAATAGATCGTAGAGGATGTTTTGCGCATAATTGTAATACCAAGATAGTTTTGAATACCATGAATTTGACTTTTTCACATCAAAATCGCTAGAATAGCGCAAGCGGGTTCCGCCTTGCCTTTTTGAGGACGATGACAGGGTGCATCTCATATCAACGTACAAAAATGACTAAGACCCCTGGTTTTCGACAGGGTATATATTTAGTGTAGACAATGAAGAGGGTCTCCCACGGTCAAATCCGCTTACCAGCTACTCCCCCCCCCCCTCAATTTTCTCCCAAAAAAATGAAAAAAATTTGTTCCCCTGTTCCCAAAAATTGGCTAATGTTCCCTTGTTCCCTTCGATATTTTGCCAATGTTCCCTTGTTCCCCAAAACCCCTGGGAGACCCTCAATGAAATGGTTTGGAGTGCAATTTGAATTAAATAAGCAAGAGTAATATTTTTGAAGACCCAAAGGGCGAGTGCAATTTGTTGTCATTGAAAATTATACGACTGCTTATACAAAATTGCGCTCGAATTCGATTACTTGTTAATAATACACATGCAAAATTTTAATTTCAAATTTCTGCACTCAATCTCAACTTTCTGCACTGTTCAGGATTAATTGACGTTCTCTCAGCCAATCAATCCAATTTTTGCACGCATATTATTCCAGACGATATCACATGGCCGCGCGCTGATACGAAATTTCTTCTCCAGTGTTGGAAAATATTTCACAAGTAAGCGCAGCGAACGAGAGAAATATTTTGGGGAAATTTCTCATCTCCAAGCGAGCAAGTGATTTTCTTTTTATTATATACAGTTTGGTGGTATCACGGAGTAACGATTGGTACTGAGCAACTCGTTAGACACGTTACTCACCCGATGATATCACACTTATTTAATTTCAGTTTTGTACCTTGTTTTAGTTTTGTAGTTTAACCTACAGTCTTCATTTCTGTATAAAAATAATTTCTGTCATTCTGACCACAGGCCGTATAAGCCCCCGGCTTTGGCTCTACTGAGTTTGTACCATATGAGCGATAGAATAATAAAGAATACGAAATACATGTTCTGATATCATTTATATTAACGCGTGTGATATCAGATTTATCAATTTGCTACCACTCGGTATACGCATAGTTAACTATGGTATGCGCCACCCAGTTTTATATAATAACAATTTATAGATTATGACCTCGAGATTTCTATGGGGTGATAGTTGTTGAGGCCGAATCAACTGTCACCTCGTAGAAATCGTGAATGAATAATCTAATCGTTTCAGTTTAAATCATAACAAGACGATCTAAGATCGTAAGTCGGGAAACAGGTAGACGTGCTGTTATGAGTGTTGACCACTTATGATGCGGAGTGGTCCAGAAAAGAAATGCTAAGGGTACCAAGGTCCTGGTTTCCAATGTGGCATCTTTGTTGTCGCTTCCTCGAGTTTCATCGCGAGGCACCTTGTCTTTATCAGCAAATGCTCTTCTGTCACTCTGTCCACATTTTCTGTTCACTGGTAACTCGTTTGATTTCTGGTTTGATTCTAGTAAGACATTCGCTAAATCAATTGATTCTTTTGCTATTTTCAGTTCGCGGAACGACCCGTTTCGAAATATACGCTCATTACACACGCCACCGTTTAGATTGGGTCTACCGGAAACGATGTATGGGTCTGTATGTTTGAGCGTAGAAAAGATGACACCATTTGTTTTCGACATATTCGCCATCGACTTCGACATCACAGGAAGGTTGCGCCCGTATTACTTGTCTGCGGTATTCCCCACTGCACGTGACTGCGATTTGCGATGAAACTCGAGTGTAAACCTATAGTCGGTTGCCCGACTAATAAACGAATCATGTGTCGGTGAAAAAAATTACCAAATTACTAAATCTTACTGCGAAACTTCGCTAAAGCGCGAAGAAGTCGCCATTTTGAAAACGATCTTCACCAAGTGCTGCCGTCTAATGGCTGATAGTCTGCAGTAGCTCAGCCAATCAGTTTGCGGCATTTGCATAAATCAGGAACCCATCACCAGGAGCGTTCCTCTGTGATGAGTGGCGTCCCCAGCACAGCAGCAGGTGTGGTTACTTTTAGAACGTATCCGCCATTATAAAAGCGACAATAGAAATTCGCATCAGAAATTAACTGGTACGTAGCGCAATTTGATTGGTCATTGCAATAATATATTTGCTCTCTTTGCCACGAAGTAGAAGTTAAAAATAGCACCATCTACTGCTCTGCTGGGGCAAAGGGCTCGTATGGGAGAGGAAGGCTCCTGGTCATGGGCTCCTGCATAAATATACTTATAGATTTTTACTAATAAACGACAGACACCCATTGCGTTGGCACCAAAACATAGTTGTTCAGATTGAGAAGCTAATAGTAGACTGGGAAAGTTTACTCTGTATCAGGAATCGGAACATAACTTTATTTCTGTTTACGAGTTACTTGTTCAACAAACGCATAAACCAGCATGCCAGGCCACAGCTTGACCATGGTGACAGCATATTAAATAACTCGCGTTGGCAAGGTCTACCAAATAAATAACTTACTTAACTTATTAACCTGTACAGATGAAATACCCCAATTTACGACAATATTAAGGACATTGGTACACGAGTTTCTCTGAGTGCAGAGTGGGGAGGGGGAGGGGGAGCGTTTTTCAGGTCGATCCCAGGGGTAGCCTAAGGAGCATTACTGGTTCAATTCCCGGAATG
Organism: Ricordea florida; assembly: GCA_949710005.1. NCBI lineage: Eukaryota > Metazoa > Cnidaria > Anthozoa > Corallimorpharia > Ricordeidae > Ricordea > Ricordea florida. The sequence continues at coordinate 32,635,076 of OX453276.1, read as the reverse complement.
ATCAAAACTGTTTAAAGTTCATTTCTTTATGGTCTGAGGTGAGTGGGGTCAATCTCTGGAACACGCTAAGGAAGGGGGGGGGGGGGGAGGGGTGGTGTCAATAGGGCCTATCTTGGGGCGCTCTGGTGCAACTATTAGGTACTTTTCTAAGGCGGTCTCAAGAAAGGTCTTGAATTTAAACTCTGCAGGGGTAAGGTGGAGGAGGGGTGTTCAAGGCCCCTTTCTTTAGGGTCTGTGAAGTGTGAGAGGTACTTTCTTGCGGTACTCTTGGTAGACTCAAGGTTCTGACGTTAAACCCTGCAGGGGTGGAGGTGAGAGAGACGTGTTAACTGTTATCTCTGCGGTTGTCGCGGGGGCCGTTTAAGGTTGGAGGAAGTCTTGGACTGTACGGAGGGTTTCCCAGACTGCCAGTACGACTTCTGAATTGCGAAGCCATCTACTGAGATCGACACAGTTTTGGAATGAATCTTCACAAACTCTTTCCCACCACTATTGTACCTGAGAAAATAAATAAAATCAAACGGGCAAAATACTTTACCAAAGGGCGTCTTTTGTAATATGGATAAAATTCAGCAAACAAAATTTGCGAATGATTAAAAAGCAAGTACCATCAGAAAAAGGGCGGGAAAACAAGCGCGCGCGTACATCCGGGATACGTAATTATGAAGATGGTCAATTTTGAGCGTGGGAAATTTGTGAAAGATTTACTTATAAGAACTGTCACAGGCAAACGTGTAAAAAGAAAATCGGAATACTCCCAACAGGAGTTGAACCTACGATCTTCTGATTACTAGCTCAGGGGCCGGTTGTTCGAAGGTCGATTGGCGCTAAGCCAAGGTTAAATTTTAACATGGGTTTCTTTTCCTATTGTTAAAAAGCGTTTTATCCGATAACTTTATCTATTTTATTCAGAGCATACAATCATCAAATTGTATTCAAAAAGAATTATACTGAATGTGCTTTTTAAGCTCTCATATCTGTATTTAAATTTCGCACTAACCCTGGGTTACGTTAACCCTGCTTCGACCTGGCCCAGAGGCTTTACCACTAAGCTATAGGCGATTCACGAGAGCAAGGCCATTTTAAAAACTATATGCTAGAGTTGCAGAAAAGTAATAGCGTTACGGACATTGGTGTCCAGGAAAACACTGAAATTCACACAGTAACTAAAACTTATTCGCCGAAGGCGAAGCGATTATCGGTGAATATTCACGGATAATCACTGAGCCTGAGGCGAATAATTGTTTTAGTATAAATACACAGGTGATTATTTCAAAAAAAGAAAAGAAAAAAGCATTGTACAACACGAAAAAAAAAATGTTTCATCAAAAGCGTGCGAGCGACTGGCTGCCATTTTGTTCGTCGAGGTGATTATCGGCTGATAATCCGAGATAGCGAACCAATCAGAGCGCGCGATTTTTTATAATCATCTGAGTATTTATACTAAGTTCAATTATTTTCAATCCACCAACGATTTGATTTTTTTCTATATCAAGTGTGCAAACAGAAACTATCTTATGTCTTAAGTCTTATGAGCGGTTCAGTGCGGTATCCAACGATACGGTGGTATAAACGTTAGTACTTACTAATTAAAATGCCAAGAAAACACCAAAAAATAACATGTGGCAGAACTTACTTGTAGAGGCCTTCGATCATTTTGTTGGTAACCACACGAGGACCAATGCCAAATATTTTGTGCAGCTGTATAGAAAGGAAAAGAAATTTTGGACATCAAGCCTTTTCATTTCCAAGATATGAGCAGTAATTCTCCTTAGTATGTGCAAACCATTCTTTTAAGGCTAGTTTGGAGAAGTTGCTACTAGATCGATTCAAAACCCTTAAGTTAGTTATCTTATCAGGTCACATTATTTATTTGCCTGAGAACACGTTAACAAGAGAAAATGCATAGTGATCACCTTGGGAGTAAAAAGGTTTCGACATGGCGTACAACAAAGCTAGTGTCGCGAATTGCCCCCGTCTTCAATGAAATCCACAACAAGTCTCTTAATTTTAATGTAGATTTTAATGAGAAACGCGAACTCTCGATATCCCAAACAGAAGACAGTAATACTCGGTGATTACAGCAGCATTCTGTTGCACGATGGAATCTCAATCACTTTTTCTTTAGGTTACAAAGTTCACTCTTCTCGTGTTACTGTGGCTCTCGCTAATTACATCTCCATTTAAGGGACGATTATTTAAGTCACGCATTCTTCATGAACAATAACGTAATGATATATTTCCCAACACTAGCAAAACACTTACAGAGCAACGAACTCAACCGGGGCCACAAACAGTTTCAAACTTAAAGCAACGGTTCTCGTTTTTGATTGGCTAATGAACTACTGAAGTCAGACTTCTTTGTTGAGGCTGTTATTTTGATTGGCTAACAAACTACCGAAGTCTGACGCCTTTGTTGTAGACGTGACCTGTGATTGGCCGATTAATGTCGGATGGCCCCGGTTGACTACGTTGCACAGTAAGTGTCTTAAGACAGTCATGAAAATCATCGAGATCTTTGTGTTTTCTCTTTCTCAATGAATGTATAAAAGTAACTAAGTAACAATTAATTGATCTTAAACTTATTACTGATCATTTAATACTTGTTAATATTAATCCACATTCAATACGTATTAATTCACATTAAGTTAGTGGTAAGATAAGATTAAAAGAAATAACAAGTAAATCAAACATAGCAGTGACAGTACTGTTCGTCTGCTTACCTGGTCATTGTCAAGGCTGTGAACATACAGGCCTCTGAACTTGAGTCCATCTTTGAAGAGTATCATAAAATGATGGCCGTCAGATTCTGAAACGGCCTGCAAAAGATGCACAAATACATAAGTGGCGACAGAACATAGAACATAGAATATACTTATATTTCTTGGACAACTCTGTCCAATGGGGAAAGGCGCAATGAGGTTATCCCTATGTGAAGCGCTAACCTGAAGACCAGACCACAACACCTACTCTTTACGGTAAGTGTGTGGGTTCACTAAGTTATCGTGAACAGGGGTTGTGAGACGGGACCTACGGTTTATCGTCCTTATCCGACAAGACTAGAATGTCTAACCATTTGCAGATGTCATTAAAAAGGTAGCACTTTCTCCTCAGTTATTTAAAGACCATGAATGATGGTCCGTCCGGGATTTGATCCCGCGACCAACCGCACGGTAGTACGATGCTCTACCAACTGAGCTAACCGGTCGGCGTTAAAGTGTTCCACAGCATTCACAAGACCAGGTACCGTCACCTGTGTTCTTGTTCCAGTCCCTGAAAAGGAAGAACTTAAAGGAACTGACAAAGAGACCACGGCCTCAGTAACAATTATGAAGAACAAACCTGTAAACATTTGTCCTTCTGTTCCTGGTTAACAGTCCCCGAGAGACAGACGTGAGAAACAGCATTCACAATGATCTTCCTGTTGGATTTGCCACTCGGCTTTACGTAACACTGAGGACCTGACAACAAAGGTGTAAACGATCTTAACTACACAGCAAACAAGCAAAAGTTTTTATAACAAAATAAACAAGAACAGTGTCACGTGTACATTACTGACTAGGACACTTTTCAAAGTACTGCATGGCTTGATCCACAGATAAAAAAGTTGGGACAACGCTGCACAGTAAACCAGACAGTACCACAGTACAGTACTGTTCAGTGGCTTTACAAAGAATGGTCACACTGCATGGTTTGATCCACAGATGAAAAAGATAGAACGACACTTTATAGTAAAACAAACAATACCACAGTACAGTACTGTTCAGTAGCTTTACAAAGAATGGTCACACTGCATGGTTTGACCCACAGATGAAAAAGATAGAACCACACTTTATAGTAAAACAAACAATACCACAGTACAGTACTGTTCAGTAGCTTTACAAAGAATGGTCACACTGCATGGTTTGACCCACAGATGAAAAAGATAGAACCACACTGTATAGTAAAACAAACAATACCACAGTACAGTACTGTTCAGTAGCTTTACAAAGAATGGTCACACTGCATGGTTTGACCCACAGATGAAAAAGATAGAACCACACTTTATAGTAAAACAAACAATACCACAGTACAGTACTGTTCAGTAGCTTTACAAAGAATGGTCACACTGCATGGTTTGATCCACAGATGAAAAAGTTAGAACCACACTTTATAGTAAAACAAACCATACCACAGTACAGTACTGTTCAGTAGCTTTACAAAGAATGGTCACACTGCATGGTTTGATCCACAGATGAAAAAGTTAGAACCACACTTTATAGTAAAATAAACAATACCACAGTACAGAACTGTACAGCTACTTTTCATCAAACATACATACCACTAAATTCCGCAAAACCGGACTGCGTCGTGGACGACTGAGTAGGGCCTAGGACGAAGTAATTGCTGGCGTCGTCATCAACCTCATAAACTTGTTTTCTAGGCCCCGCGCGGTAAGTAGCGTATGTGTCTGGAACTCTAGCAGGCTGGACCTCAGCTGCTTGTCTTGCTTTCCATTCCCTCTCGGCATTCTGCCGCTCCAGTTCCTCAACACGGAGTCTTTCTTCTTCCATTTTTTGCAGCATCTCTTTCTCTCGCTGTTTTTCCTCTTTCCTGCAAGGAAATCAAAAGGTTTGGTTAGAAAATTCCCACAACCTACAATTTCTTCTAAATATCGTATACAAGTTAAAGAACTAATTATTAGTTGACAGTTGTCAGGGGGTTTATGCAATTTCCCGCCTTGTTTGGTCAACAGCCGCTTTACTTCGAGCGTTTTAGTGACCTTTGACTTGTTGAAAACGGCCATATTGGCAGTAAATGAATTGTTTTTTTTTTCTGAATTTTAAATAGATGTCCAATGCCCAGGCTAAGCCACGAAACGAGTCTGACTGTTTTACCGTGGGAACAATACAAATTTTTCAACACCGAGGGTCTCCCATGGGGGGGTCCTTCTTCCCTTCCAAAATTGCCGTATGTTTCCATGTTTCCGCAGCTTTTCCTTATTTTTTTCCCCAATAACACATCTCCTTGTCACGTACCCCTTACCATCAGAGTACTGATCAGCTTTTGTTCCCGTGTTCTCTAAAACAGGAGTCATGTTCTCTTGTTCCCTACGATATTTTACCTTCGTTCCCTTGTTCCCCAAAACCCCTGGGAGACTCTCACTTATAACCCCCGTGTTCCCTAAAACAGGAGTCATGTTCCCTTGTTCCCTACGATATTTTACCTTCGTTCCCTTGTTCCCCAAAACCCCTGGGAGACCCTCACTTATAACCCCCGTGTTCCCTAAAACAGGAGTCGTGTTCCCTTTTTCCCTACGATATTTTACCTTCGTTTCCTTGTTCCCCAAAACCCCTGGGAGATCCTAACTTATAACCCCCGTTTTCCCTAAAACAGGAGTCATGTTCCCTAAATCCCCACGATATTTTCCTCAAAACCCCTAGGAAACCCTCAATACTCTGAGCCCTTACTTCATTCCGTTAACAAGATGAATATAAACGAGTCCTACAGCAGAAAAACAGATGCACGAAAACAACAAGTTGGAAAAGTAATTAGTACCACCCTAAAGTAAAGGAAGGGGCTGCTGACGTTTGGAGCGTTAGTTCTTCGTCCGAGCGAATGAAGGGCTAACGCTCAAAACGTCAGCACCCCTTTGTTACCATACAGTGGTACAAACTACTTTATCAACTTGTTTGATTATCCTAATTTCTTGTGTTTCAATCCAATTCCCCACCGACGTAGCACCAGTTTCTTTAGAAACTATCCACACACACAAAAAAAACGGTTTCTACCCACCCTACCCACACAAAAACAAAGATGTACTAGTTATTTACCTCTTTTTCTTCTCGAGTTCCGCCTCTTTCCGCAATCTTTCCTCTTCTTGCTTTTTCTGTCTCAGCCTCAAGAACCTGTCTCTTTTCTTTTCTATCTCTGGGGTCATGCACTGGAAAAAAGGTTGGTGAAACAAATATAAATCAGAATGGTTCGTTTTAAGTCTTTGACAATAACTATCACTTCAAATTTTCTTAGTGGGAGCGGATAACATATTTCACTATCAAGCAAATAAACAAATGATTCGTTTGCTTGGATATTGGTTGACCAATTGTCTTGAGAGCAAAAGTCTCTTACAAATTATATGCGACACAAACAAGAAATCAAAAGTTACCAATTCTTCAAACTATCATATAAACAACACTGACTAAGGAGAATTGCTACTAAGATCGAGGAGCAAGCAAGTCACTGTTACCAAGTTACCAAACACTTAATTCTCCACACTATCATATAAACAACACTGACTAAGGAGAATTGCTACTAAGATCGAGGAGCAAGCAAGTCACTGTTACCAAGTTACCAAACACTTAATTCTCTACACTATCAAATAAACAACACTGACTAAGGAGAATTGCTACTAAGATGGAGGAGCAAGCAAGTCACTGTTACCAAGTTACCAAACACTTAATTCTCCACACTATCATATAAACAACACTGACTAAGGAGAATTGCTACTAAGATCGAGGAGCAAGCAAGTCACTGTTACCAAGTTACCAAACACTTAATTCTCCACACTATCATATAAACAACACTGACTAAGAAGAATTGCTACTCAGATCGAAGAGCAAGTAAGTCAACGTATATGAAACAATACTTTACCTGGTTTGAGGTGTTATCACCAATAAACATTGCAAGTCCCTTTTTACAAGGTGTTGGTTCATCCACTTCAATCTCAGAGGGTGCTTCACCTCCCTCGTGGGATGCAACTGGATGGTCTAGAGCAATATCCTTCTTTGCTTCAGCTGTGCCACGGCGGACGAACGGGGGTGGGGTGGGTAAATTTGCACCGCTCGTATCCCAGCACTTCCTAGGAGATGAAACTGTGTAGTGCACAGCCTCTGGCTCGTGCGACGATGGCCGAGCTGGCGTGGTTGGCCCAGGTGCTAGATCGGCCGCTGGCTCGGAAGACGGACGGACCACATTAGCTGCCGCATCTATTGGCGGGTATTCTGAAAGTCGATATTCACGTGTCTCGAAAAGCTGCGCATGAGCAGAGGATTTGACTGCAGATGCAGGTAAAGGGGAAGAAGCTGGTGACGACCAAGCGATGGGTGGTGACGGCTGGTCAGGCAACTCGGGCTCAGCCTTGTGAAGCTTGTTTTCAAAGCGGGAAACAGAGAGTGAGGGCCGGTCTGAATGCACCACCTTAAAATGACGGAAAACCACACAGCTTTTGATAACATTATCAGATACTTTCAGTCGCGTAACATCAAACTCACAAAACACAAGGAAAATAATGTATTAAGGCGTACAAAGAACATTGTTTTAAGGCTGAATTCTACCACAATTCATTTTTATCGTGACCTCAGAACCCTCCCATATAAACGAGCGTGACGAAACGTAAGCCATACAAAGCGAGGTTTCACTTGCAACCTACGGTCGAGAGCAATCAGTTAAACTCACCCGGTTACCAGTCTCCTCTCCAAACTCTGGTTCTCCTTGTGCCTTGCCAATGACGTACCAAAACGCTGTCTGTCCCAGTCTCCTTCGCTGATCCTCCCATTGCTCCTGTGCGCGAAATTTTTCCGCTTCGATATGACGGCGCTTCTCGTCTAGCTGCATACGAAGGTACGCAAGCTGTGACGTCATAACCTGTTCCTCTTCTAATTGCTCGGCTTTACATTCCTCAATTTCTCCTGAAAACAAAAAAATTTTCTTAGTGCTGTTTGCTTGCCTATTTTAAAGGAGAGAACCAAGACAGAGGGTTCTCTTTATTTGCACGGAAAAACCAGAAATTCCAGTTTTGGAAAAGAAATGGTTCGCGTCCTTTCGTTTGGGATTTTTTCCTGGCTGCAGTTTGAACCGTTAGCATCCCCTCCTAAACTGGCTTTAGATATGAAATTATTCCGCACAAAATTTTCAACTGGAGCAGCTGTGGCAAATTCTCGCACTTCACAAAACAAGGAAGGAAACAATAACACAGACAAAATAAACAATGCTTCTAGTCCTGAAAACAATGAAGCTAACACACAGAGAAAGGTACAGTCACTAGAAAAGGTTGCTACACTACTACCATTCTCATGATGTAAATGTTATCTGATGTATTGATGTTTTATAAAATAGGGAACTTAAGCACGAGCGTTTTTGAGACGCGGACGGCAACCGGAAGTGAGCTGTTTCCCCTTTTAACTTGTCTTAACACAACCACATTTACATTGATTAGTATCTTTTCTCCATTAGAGATGATCACTATAAAAATCTGGGAGACACCACTGTCCTGGCACGCGTAATGATCTCTTCCGGTTGCCGTCCGCGCCTCACAAACGCGCGTGCTTAAGCTCCCTAATAACTCGGATACTACGCGCGCCCTGATTGGTCGAAAACCTATGGGTTCTTGTGCAGGTAAACCCACTAAAGTCAGTTTATAAAAGCAATATACCGCACTTTCTATGGGTTTACCGGCGTAATAAACGACGCGGGTTGTTGGGAGAACACGAGAAAAGCTTGTAAATCACGAGCCGCAACCGAGTGATTTACAGGCCCTTCGAGTGTATATTAATTAAATATCGATTAAATAAGGAGAGCTTACATGCTATCTACTGCAGGGGATGGCTGGTGCTGAACAGGAGATGGGAAACCCTGTGATCAATTGACTGTTCGCCTTTCCTTTACCATGGTTTTCATTTGCGGTAAAAGCAACTGAACAATCACAAGCGCAAACTGACGAGTGAAATTCGAACGCAAATTCGCCTAGTATCACTATCCATTGCATTCAATTATCACTGGGGATAAGACTAAGCAGGATTTTTGTCGTTTCTAAAAGGTCATGATTATGATAATGATGGTGGCTGTAAAATTAAATTGTCTTGAAGTCTAGTCCATGAAATGCCGAAGTAAATAAACAGCATCAGTCATATTTTTTGGGGGAATTCAAGTGCCTCGGAGAGCTTTCAGTCATTTTAACACCAACCTTCCGTGTCACATGGTAAATGAGTGACTTCATTGCGAACGTCAGCGGGAGATATCCCACAATCCTCAGCTACGTCCATCAGACTCGCGATCTTATCTAGCACATTACCACTAGGGCGCCACATGGCACGTTCTTTGGATACAGCTGGAAGACCCGTGTCAGTCAGTACCATTGAATTTGGGTCTAGATTCAATTGCATACTAGAATCATCTGAGCCTTTGCCACGCTCCTCGAGAACCTGTAAAGCAGGTTTAGCTTGCTTGCAAACAGGTTCATCGGCATGTTTAGCACAAGGACCAATATGGGCAAGTTGCTCGATATTTTCGTGGTTTGAGTTGTTCACCTCATTCTGGTGGAAAGATGGCCCACTTGTATTAAGGATTGGATTACTATTGAGCTCTTGAACTTTGTTATCCACAATTTGAAATTTAGACGGCTCTTTTTCTGGACTTGAAGAAAAATACTCTATTACAAAAGACTCTGAATTAGCCTCCAACGTTTTTGGTTTCTTCGAACTGTGCCGCTTTGGTTTGACGGGTTTTTTCCGTTCGGATGAGCGACGCACGTCCGTGGAAGGCGTATTGTTAGAGGCCAGTGATATTTTGTCGGCGTCATTTTCCACAGTTGACGTGTAAGGAGAAAATTGTTCAGTCACTTTTGGAACCTTATCACCACTGCTTTCATTTTGACCAGTTTTGGAAAATAATCCTTGTAAAGTATCAACCACTGGAATGCCACGCGTTAACGCGTTATCAACGGAGCGTCCAACGTGTTCAAGAGTAAACGTTCTACGGTTCTCTTGTTGGTCCTCTGCCGAAAAACGAGGTGAACTTTCCATATACGGTTGAATTTTGTTCTCGGTAGAATCCGTTTTTCTGGTTGAATCGAGTTCTTCATTCGAACTGTCAACGACATAAGTATTGCTGCGGTTCCGAGATGACTCAAAGCTTTGAGAAACATCGAAATCAGACAAAGCAGACTGGAATCCAGAGTCAACTGATCGGGGTCTAATGTCTTTGGATGAGGACGAAGTAACCGGTTTAACAGGCTCGTCAGCAACTCCGCGCAAAATGTCATCCAATGACGTCCCAGACCTGAAGGCCCTTTTGACTGCTAAAGCAATATCATCCAATGAATGCGCTTTGCGAACCGCCGGTGGATAAGGCGCTGAGCAGGAAGAATGCGCTGATGCGGGCCTGACAACACCAACCTCAGATTTTTCCGTCACGTTTACAGTTTTGGAAAATTCCGCTAATTCGTTGGTTAGTTCGTCCAACGCCTGTATAACGGGTAAGCCCGCCTTTTTTGAGTTATCAAGCGTTCGAGAAACGTCTTCAAGCGAATGCGTGCTACGATCCGGCGCTGAATTCTCACCTCCGCCGTTTGAAAGCTCGGAGTCAGATTTAGAATTGAGTCGCATTAGGTTGCTCCTTGGTGGTGTGCTCTTTACTCTGGGGGTAGTAGACAGGTTTCCCAGAGTATCAACAACTGGAATCCCAGCAGCTTTAGCATCTTCGAGTGTTAACGATACATTTTCTAAAGAATAAGTGTTGCGGCTGAGTTGAGCAGGATGAGAGTCGCCACTACTTTTCACAGATTCCACAGTCTGGATCGAACCTTCACTTTGCACGAGTTCCGCAGTATTCGGTACATTTTGAGTGTCCTCTGAGGTTAAAGAGAGACGTTGTCGATCGGCGGCCTCCTTAGCTGTTGTCTCCAGCAAAAGCTCGCAAGCAGAAGTCAAGAAATCCAGCTTCTGTACCACTCCAAGTCCTCTGGCCTTGCTCTCACCATCGACGCTGCTTGAGCTAATTTCTCTCGACTTCATATGAAAACTAATCGGAGACAGCATTCGTCTCTGGCTGCCGTCATACAGATGTAACTTCCGGTCTTCGCCGATGGTCTCCAGTGGACTCGCGAGCGCATACGTTTTCCTATTGGTTAGTTTTCCTTGCCGACGATGTACGGCCTCGGCTGACGTTTGTCGGAGATGCGCGCCTTCTGGTCCAGCTACTCTACTCAAAGCATCCACCACAGGTAGCCCCCTTTCTTTGGCCCTCTCTAAGGTGTGGCTCACCTTATCTAGGGTGTAGGTACCCCTAATGGCAACGCCCCTCTCAGGTATTTTCAGTCGAAGCGATCCTTTAGGTTTCGCCTTTGACAAGGTGCCAAGAGTTTCAATCACGGGTATACCAGTCTTTTTAGCTTGCTCCAGAGACTGCGAAACTTCTTCCAGAGTGTACGTTCCTCGTTTTCCCATACTTGGTTTCGTGTTATCGTCGTCTGCTACAGTTCTTGCCACGTTTTCCAAAGCCTGCACCACAGGGACCCCTTTCTCTGAGGCCGTTTTCAACGACAGAGAAACGTCGTCTAACGTGTACGTTCCACGCTTTTGATCGGTTGGAGGGATCCGTTCAGCGCCGTCTTTGCTATCGCTACGTGTCCTTGATAAACGTTGGAGCGTTTCAGCAACGGGTACTCCTTCTTTTATGCTGTCTTGAAGAGACTTCGAAACGTCGTCAAGTGTGTAAGTGCCGCGATTACTCTGCGTTTGATGTTGTCTTGAAGACACTGCACAAGACTCATCGCTGTCGAATGTTTCGCATTCTTCCAGCTGTTCTAGAGCATTTTCGAACGAAGCCTCAATCTCGTCCCGATCTCCAGGGGATGCACTGTCCTTGTTTTCAATTTGAACGTGCCCTTGAACAAGTATGTCAGCGGGTAACAGATTTTGAGCACGCGTAGCTGGCACTGTCTTTTCGCCTTCCTGCGCAATATGGTTTAGCGTCTCAGAAATAGGAATCCCTTTCTCTACCGCTTCTTCAATAGCTTGGGAAACGGTATCCAAGGTGTACGTTCCCCTTGTTTGTCTTGATTTGTCAGGTAACGCATCCTCTGAGGACGAAACCGCCCGCTGGGTTGAATGAGCAGTTGCTAACTTGTCCAAAGCGTCTACCACAGGTATCCCACGCTGCTCAGCATCCTCCAATGACTTAACGACTGGATCAAGTGTGAAGGTTCCACGCTTTTCGGCGGACTCCTCTGATTTTCCAGCCTTCTCCACATCAGGCAGGTAAGATGAGCAAATATCTTGTCTTGTCAGTTGGTCCAATATATCCACCACAGGCAATCCTTGGTCGACTCCACTTTGCAGCGACAGCGAAACTGAATCCAACGTGAACGTGGATCGTTTTTCCTTAGTTTCGCGTTTCTCGCCTGATATCAGAACGTCTCCTTCGTTTTCCAAGAACGTGTCTGACGCACCGATACCAGTTTTGGCAATGTGTTGTTTCGTATAACTCTTCTGTACAACTCCTCTAGGTGTTTCAAACACCAACGTTTCTTTACAGTCTTCTTGGGAGCCTAATTTACCCAGATCACCATCCGTAGATTCATTGCCATTGGCACAGTCTACAGAATGTGATACTGTATCTAAAGTAAAAGTGTTTCTTTTCTGTGGATTTTCGCTAGACCGTCTTGATAATCCAAACTCCGATTCCACCGGGTTTCGTTTATTGTCCACTAAAGTTGCTAACTCCCTCAAGGCATTAACGATTGCAAGTTCGCTGCCACTCGCATTCTCCATAGAATTCGACACAGTTTCTAAAGTGAACGTATTTCGCTTTTGTGAATTGTCGCTTGTTTCGATATTACACTGCAACGCCTTTTGCTCATTAGCTTCCCCCGTAACCGGGTCACGCAATACAGAAGTAACGGCCGGTGAAACTGTGTCTAAAGTAAAAGTATTTCGCTTCTGCTGGGAAGACGAGGGTGTTGCATCCTCCAATGCTAACGTTCTTTGTTCATCATCTTCTGCCTGTGAAACTGTGTCTAAAGTAAAAGTATTTCGCTTCTGCTGGGAAGACGAGGGTGTTGCATCCTCCAATGCTAACGTTCTTTGTTCATCATCTTCTGCCTGTGAAACTGTGTCTAAAGTAAAAGTATTTCGCTTCTGCTGGGAAGACGAGGGTGTTGCATCCTCCAATGCTAACGTTCTTTGTTCATCATCTTCTGCCTGTGAAACTGTGTCTAAAGTAAAAGTATTTCGCTTCTGCTGGGAAGACGAGGGTGTTGCATCCTCCAATGCTAACGTTCTTTGTTCATCATCTTCTGCCTGTGAAACTGTGTCTAAAGTAAAAGTATTTCGCTTCTGCTGGGAAGACGAGGGTGTTGCATCCTCCAATGCTAACGTTCTTTGTTCATCATCTTCTGCCTGTGAAACTGTGTCTAAAGTAAAAGTATTTCGCTTCTGCTGGGAAGACGAGGGTGTTGCATCCTCCAATGCTAACATTCTTTGCTCATCATCTTCTGCCTGTGAAACTGTGTCTAAAGTAAAAGTATTTCGCTTCTGCTGGGAAGACGAGGGTGTTACACTCTCCAATGCTAACGTTCTTTGTTCATCATCTTCTGGTAAGTAAGGCCTGTACGCTTCATTATCTGCGAGGCATAACGAAGTATCTAAAGTAAAAGTATTTCGTTTTTGAGAAGCATCGCTTGGCGGTTCAGCAGTTTCACCTTTCGGAAGGAGCGGCCAAAGTTGACTTCCTTCAGCAAAGCCCGGCGATGCAACGTAACAGGACACACCGCTGGTTAAGTCATCTTGATAGTGTGGAGCTGTATCTAAGGTGAAGGTGTTCCGTTTCAGAGATGGATCACCCAGACTTTGTTTATCATCTGCGCCGTCTGCCACCAAGTCAGCCAACACACTCGAAACCTGTGGCCCTTTTTCATCCATGTCCTCTTCTGATTGTGAAACTTTGTCTATGGTAAAAGTACTTCTTTTTTGCAACGTTTGTTGTGGTCCTTGCCCAGTTTCTGTTGCGCTTTCTCCATTTTTCTTACCTTGATTATCACCACCAAGTCTAGACGCCAAACGGCGTGGCAGCCGGCTCGAAGACGCCTCGAAAAATCCAACATCAAACGCCACACTTTTATTGGTTGCTGCGCTTTGCACGTCCTCATTCCGTGCCTGGGACGTGTGTTCGTTCCGTGATGGCTTATCCTGTTTCGCCACGCCACCAAAGACAGCAGTTGTTTCTGCTCCAATAGCTTCATCCTTTGCAGACTGAGTTTCTGTGTCTAAACCAAAAGCATCAGGTTTCTCATAGTTGTCATGGTGCAACTTGGGAGGCTTTTCATCAAACTGTTGTGGCATCTGAGTGGGCTCACCTCTAGTCTCTTCGCTCTCCCGCTTGGCAACGGTCATGAGAGAGGGATTAGTCTTTGCAGAATACCCGCTGCTTGCTGGTTTCATTTTAGAAGTTTTAGAACCTGGTTGTGATGACCACGGGAAGGTAAACACTTTGTGTTTGCTCTCCAACCGCAATCTAAATTTATTACAAGTTGAACCCTCTTTGTCTGGGGCATCATCTACTGGGAAATCCGCGCTCATTTCGCCAAACTTTCCCATTGCATTTGTTTCTGTCGCTGTAGGCTGAGAAGGTTCAGTCGTTATCTTGGTTTTACCACGAGTTTTTAGGACCCTAAATGGAGACTGTTTAAGAACCGTTTCCTCCCTTGAGTGTTTGGCATTCGGTTCGCCCCCATTTAAAGGTAACTCAAACGTCGCGGCTTTTTCTAGTGCATCGCTTTCCGCCTCTACAACCGTAATTTCTGTTGCAACCTCATTATTTCTTTTTGCATTAGTACTGCCAAAACTTGACACCACATGAGGAGAAGGACGACTTGAAGCTGCCTTCATCAACACAACATCAAACGCCACACTCTTTTTTGTTGCTGCTTTCTTGTCGTTCTCGTTGATTTGATTGTTCAGTGTACTGGACGTTTGTTCCTTTCTGGTTGTCCTGTTGTTGGAGGGAGACGATGGAACAACTGAAACAGCTTTGATTAAAGTGTTTCTGATCTTTTCTCTGACTGGAGAGGACTCTAGCCCTGACACTCCAGCTGCAGCGGACAGCGCCGCTATCCGGTCTCGGATACTTCTTCCTGCAAGCCACTCCTGCTCAGTATGCTCGCTTGACACACCACAATTCCCATCTTCAGACATCTCCACAGTTAAACCTTCGGGACGAACACAGCGATTAATCACAGCAACCCCTACATCTGCTGAACTAGAGCTCTTTGACAATGACCCATTAACTGTTGTTTCCTTACAATGCGCCAAGGTTTCATTTCGAGAGGGCGAATCACGCAAGTCCAAATTTTCGTGCGCCCTCTTAGCACCTTGTTCATTGGTCCTCCACGTGTCACTCTCCACGAAGCATCCGTTTTGATCACGGATGACCAGTGCTCCTTTCAATCTCCGAAGGGCATCTGAGCTGTCATTCGTAACAAGCTCTTGTGTGTTTGTGTTTTCTTCTTGCATGCAACCTACAAACACAACAGAGGTTGTTCATTTAGCTTTTCTCTAGTCTTCCTGTTTAATAAAACACAACGCGATCGATGACCACAAAAACTAACTACACGTTCTACAGGTTCTAACTACACGTTGACACTTCACCCGCGCAATAATTTCACACAGTTGACAGCCTGCGATCAGGTGTTCGAACTTGCGTTAGTCTGCGGGACGCTCTTATCCACCAGTGGATTTCACTTGGAAAAAGAACGCTTGATCGCAGGTTGTGAGGCTGACGAAGACACGTCATAAAATTTCACAGTGAGAATATAGGTGGAGCTGCCGAGAGTCAATCAACTCTATGGTGCGTGCGGATCAAACTGTTCGACAAATCATTTTTCTAGACTCGAGCAAATGTGGTTATAAATAGAAACCGAGTGACACTGGAAGCAAGTTACTATGGGAATATTGATTACTTATGACCATAACGATAGACTGTTAAACAAGCAGACGAGGAGAAAAGAGCAATTTATCTACTTAAGGACTTCATCTCACATTCAATTCTCAAGATCTCACATTCAATTCTCTACATTAAGAAATGAAGTAGTGTATAAGACACAGTAATGAGATTTGCAACTTAGACCTTGGAGGTTGAATAGGGTTAGACACTCAAGTTCCTTTTAGCACAACTTGGAATCCTCTTCTCAAAATTAAAACCCTATTTTGCCTCGACAATGTCCCTGGAGACGTAGAAAAGCTTCACAAGAAAGACTTGCTGTTCAATGGCTTTACAAGAATGGGGACAACTCACGCTTTCATCAGCATTACATCTATTGCTTAAACCGCTCGAACACAAGAATCATCGTTGTGTGTATTTTGGAACAAACAACACCGCAGGAAAGTAGTATTTTTCAATAGCTAGATTATAAATGCTTAAGCTTCAAAATCATCCTCTAATTTACATAGTTGACTTGCACAGAGGGAAAGAAAAGTTGAATCATGAAACAATGGATTCGCTTGTTGGTTTAACCTAATTCCTTAGTGTTCAATGTCTTGTAATTGAAACATCCATTTGGGATAATTGTCAAACTACGTGACCTTTTAATCTACAGAGGAAAACAGGACTGAAATTGATGCCTGGTAATCGCTTTTGCTCCTCAAAAGTCTAGGGAAATAAATTTGTTTCCAATCACTGACTAACGTGTGAATTATCTGGTAACTTCGGTCTTTAAACTGAGTAACAACATGCATACCAAGCCGTATATTCAATATTGCTAAATATATTTGCCGATGGAAATTAAAACCATAATTAATCGTAGCTGTGTTTACATGTAGGTGAAGAAATAGTCGTCAGTGAAAGAAAAATGCATCGAATGTAAACATCGCAGACAAATTACTATTACCTCGTTATGTCACGACATTTTAAAAAATCATTTAGTCGACAAGCCGAGACGAATATGAACGATGGTTCGAATAACATACATACGAGAAAAAAAATACATGAACACGAATACATATATTTTAAAAACACTTGTGAAAAGATAAAATGGCCAATATCCACAGGAGGGATGCACCAACTGATCATGAAAAGGCAGTAAAATAGTAAAACATGACCAAAAAATCGAACTTAGAAATAGCTTTGTGATAGAATTCCAAGGAAAACACTTACGACAATTCAGAATCGAACAATATATCCTGAATAATAACAAAAGTATCACAACACGGCGCAGAATTTAGAATTTGGCTTCGGAAAATATACATGTGTATTGGTAAGGTTCGCGAACTACAAGTGACAACCTTGCTTAGAAACGTGTCAATAGATCAGAAGCAATTCTGCTGAGTTTACCTTGAATTTTAAGAGTTTTCCCACAAGCATTGAGTCACGTATGCTTAGACACAGTCAAGGATGAAAATATCCCAATGAAACGCGCCGGTTTCCGGTGGCAATCACGAGGAATAAATCCACCATGAAATTCACATACTCGTTCGCTTGGATCGTTCTTTGTGAAGTCTTTTTAAACACGAATTCCGCCAAGAGTTAGAATAGACAGATCACAATGATAACGTAGATCAAGTGCGGTTGTATACCGCCGCCATAACATTACATCGTTCGCCCGTCATAAGGTTCGCGCTGCTGGGGGGTTTAACTTTTGTCGTATCCACATGCCAAGATGGACTCAGTCTATTTCAAGGCAGTGACGAGTGACTTCAGCGCCGACTGACACGTTCCTAGAACATGACATCACACGAAACTGCTTAAAAACTGCTTCAACCCACACACACACAATTCTATCCTGCTCCACAGTACTACCACGATCAACAGCACATTTGAATAGCTGAGCGCTGTTCGCAGTATCTACAACAGCGTGCTTTCCATCTGGCTCAGAGTTTTGCGCGAGACGCGCGAAGGGTTTGGCGATCGACTGATCAGGGGCAGAGAGTGAAAACACACGAGAAAAAGTCACAAAAATACACAGTGCCACGACATAACGTATTCCGGTTCTGACATGCAAATTACGGTGGATGCGAGTTGTGAAGTGTCAACAATTACAAACCTGGTTCGCATGCATAATTTATCAGTGCGGTAAACGAAAGACTCCTGATAGACTCACCTTGTGTTTAGGCGGGTGGAAAAGCGTTTCTTTTCTCAAAAAGAGATGCGAAAGATCTCAAACTTTCAAAGCCACTTTCTTGTATTCCAGTCGGGGTCGTGTGCAGTCAAGCGTGTCTAAGTGACCGATGTAGCCACGCGACGATTAAGTGCCACTGAAACGCAACACTGCAGACACAAGAATCACGTGGACGTCAAACGCTCGCTTGATACGAGAAGCTAAAAATTTTGAGTAGAAATTTTGCCAAAATTATAGCTGATAAAAGTATGTAAATTTCGCTGGTCGTTAGACGAAGAGATGCTGCTCCCTGTCAAGGGAAAATAAATTACTTAGGCCGCGCCCATGAAGACGGAAGAAAAACAGAATAAGACGATTTGAGGGTCGAAATCACGGCGGAAAATGCAATAATCCAACGACTCAAAAAACCATCGTATAACACAAATTCTCGAAATTCTTCCAAACGTGGATTTTAACTGTACAGATATGGCTTCCTCGCTGCACTGAAAGATAGATAACAACAACCGAAAGGAGAAAGGAAACGAACCTTTTATAGGAAACGCTCAGTTTGCACTGAAACATTTAAACTCGGCCTTGGATAAAGTGAAAAAACGCAAAAGCAATCAGACGTGAAATAGGAATAAGAATTTTTTTAAACCTTTACAAGAGGATTGTTTAAATACATGATGCATGCATAAAAAAACGAAACATAAACAACCGAAACAAAATGCATTTTTTATGGAAAGCGTTCGGTTTTGAAATAAAACCGAAATTTGAAATTTTTCAAGAACTTGGGAAAGCTTAAAATTCAATTAGACGTGAAATAATGATAAAAATAATTTTTTTGAACCAGTGACATGAGAAGTATCCAAATATATACATGAACAAAACAAGGAATCTAATATCAAAACAACTGGGAGACAATACGAATATTATTGTCTGACTTGCTACAGAAAAAAACATCACATATGAAACGCCGGCCAATCGCTGGCCAAGGACCAGACTTTTAAACTTCGTATTTCATGGTCGGTTTTAAACAATTTGTCTGTGTGATTGGTTTATTTTAGGTAGAAAACCCGACACGCCATTCGACTACAACTATTAAGCCTTTAAGGGTTAAAATGTTTCTTAAAATATCAACTTTTTTGGAAGCCAAGGAAGGAAGTTGTTCTAACCTGCCAATAATTGTCTTGCTAAACTGTTTTGTAAATATTATATGTAAGCGCAACATTAGCGCAGTACGCTCTGTAATCCTTAATCCTCAATTTATGCAAATTTTAAGTTACTTTAATTGTGATATTAATGATGAGTTCTTACAGACTGCACGCGAAGGCCGTAATGGAAAATGTCAGCCTTCCGTCTTGAAGTTATTAACCCAGTGTTAGCTTTCCCTTCACTGTTCAGCACCAGCCCGGAGACAATGCCGCCACACCCTTCCCTCCCTATCAATTTACCTTTCTCGTTCAAGATCACCTGACCTCCTACGCCACTCTTTGCCGCAGTAAGCCAACTGATTCTCGCACCAGGACTGCCGCGGCCTGTTTGTCTCGGGCTGCCTGTTCTCCTAGGACTGACTGGGGTTATTACATCACTCTGGTTAAAGAAAGAGGTAACCATTTTGAATGTTACATTTTCCACAATTCCAATACTTCAACAGTTTAAAATAAAATGAGAGACACTCATAGTAGTTACTATACAGTGTGGTTCTAACTTTTTTATCTGTGTATCAAACCATGCAGTGTGGCCATTCTTTGTAAAGCTACTGAACAGTACTGTACTGTGGTACGGTTTGTTTTACTATACAGTGTGGTTCTAACTTTTCCATCTGTGGATCAAACCATGCAGTGTGACCATTCTTTGTAAAGCTACTGAACAGTACTGTACTGTGGTACTGTTTGTTTTACTATACAGTGTGGTTCTATCTTTTTCATCTGTGGATCAAACCATGCAGTGTGACCATTCTTTGTAAAGCTACTGAACAGTACTGTACTGTGGTACTGTTTGTTTTACTATACAGTGTGGTTCTAACGTTTTCATCTGTGGATCAAACCATGCAGTGTGACCATTCTTTGTAAAGCTACTGAACAGTACTGTACTGTGGTACTGTTTGTTTTACTATACAGTGTGGTTCTAACGTTTTCATCTGTGGATCAAACCATGCAGTGTGACCATTCTTTGTAAAGCTACTTAACAGTACTGTACTGTGGTACGGTTTGTTTTACTATACAGTGTGGTTCTAACGTTTTCATCTGTGGATCAAACCATGCAGTGTGACCATTCTTTGTAAAGCTACTGAACAGTACTGTACTGTGGTACTGTGTATTCCTACCGTTCGCTCTGCCTGGATTTGTCGGAGGTGTCTTGTGTCCTGTGATCCTGAATCGTCTGACCAACTTATTCTTTGTGGATGTTCACAACCTGCCCCTTCAGGACTTCCACGGACGTGCGTGACAGTAGTCTGCTGACCCGAAACATCGATGGCGTTTTGCGTCGATGGTGTCTCTCCGTCGTAACCCGAAGTGCTACTGTTTCGGACATCTTCGTCGATAATTTGACCGTCGGGTTTCTTTCGGAAAGTTCGTGACCTCACGATGTTTGAAGAACCCGATACGGGAATGTCACCCTCGTCAGCTCCCTTCCTCCCAGAGGAGTCAACACACCTCCCTTCTCCTCCACTACTGGGGAACGGTCTTACAGATATATCGCGTTCGTGCGAACTTTGTGCATGACTAGAATGCCGCTGTACCGCTGTATCGCCATAACGCATTCCGCCTTGTGAAGTCGACGACTTAACAATCGTATGGAAGCGATCCGCTTTTATCGAGGGTTCGGAAAACTGCGCCAGTAGCTCGTCCGTTGTTGTCGGCGCGGCGCCTTTTCTGTATGTCGTAAAACCGTCCGACCGTCGCACGTCCAACGCGGTTGTCTTAGCGCCGCTAACCTGAAAACGCCTAGTTTTAGCATCAGGTACGTCGGCATCTACGACAAACTCGTGATTTTCACCCGTTCGGTGTTGATCGGATGTTCTCTGCTGCGACTGTTCGTCCACCAAGTTGCTTGCATGATCTATCGAGTTTGGTTCTTCGCCAAGACCACGCCTTATCGGTTCTACAGAATCCTTACCCTGGGTAACCTGTGGTATCTGCTTGCTTCCTTTCCTATAAGTTCTATAATCAGGAGCGTCAGCCCCATGGTACTCATTAACAGCATGCTGGTTAAAATCAAACACAAACGCATCGGATTTCTTGGGTCGGATCACAGTTTTCCCACCACCCGGGGCGTGGTCAACCGCATGACCCCCGCGATCTCTTACCGCGCTGTCTTGCTCGTTAACATGTGACGCTGAGGATAACGATGCCCGCTCATAAATAACAACATCACCAGGGCTGTCTAAGGCTCGTAAGCTACCGATAGTAATCGACGATGAATGACGATGATCAATCGATTCCCGAGTCTCTTGATCGCGAGTCAACGAAGGTGACTGAGGGGGTGTACAATCGAGAGAGTCTCGCCGGTTAGTTTCGACGGGAATCTCCTCGGATTCCACACTCGCGCTAGTCAAGAAGAGCTCTCTGATACCCGACAGATCACGACTCGATTGGCTACTCTTTGCGCTGAACTTCCTATCTCCAAAAACATCATCGGAAGAACTCGTCCGTGAGTCGGTCATTCTACCGAATTCCTCCGAAGTCAACTCTGTTATGACGGGAATGCCGGCGGCTTTGGCCGACTCCACAGACACGTGACCAACCGTATAGCTCCCACGTGCAAGCTGTTCAAAAGAGCGACTTTTCGGCGAATTGTCCGCGGTTTTTCCTCTCTGATTTCTGGGTGTCTGACACATAGTTGGATCACTGAGATCCGCTGTAACAGTTCTATCGCCTTCTTCCTTGCTTACGGAGCTTCCTCTCTGTTTCTGTCTGTCAAGCGTGTTGGCAGGTGAGGTAGTGAAAAACTCTGGCATAAACGGGGCGACATCAAGCGGAGAACACGGGCTGCTTGGTGCGGTGGAATTTGGCGAGGAAACCGAGTTACGGATAGAAGCCGCCGATGAAAATGGTTCAGTAGTTTCTGTGATGGGCGATAACTGATCAACTGAGACACTGTTTGGTGCATTCTCCTGGACCTCCAAGCGCGTGCACTGTTGGGGATCTCTAGGACTGCTGACCGCGTTGTTGCGCGCCAGTAAAATAGGGTCATCATCGTCTTCCATTTCCGCTCCATCCGGGATCTGTCGTAACTTGTCCTTTGTGAGCCGCTGCAAGACTTCCAGTCGAAACTTGCTCATGTCGTCACTGCTGACACTAGTGTCCAGTTCGTCCTCGTCCTCTTGGGCGTTGTCACTGCTTGAGGTTTTGCTCCCCTTAACAAACCTGCGCGGAGTTTCCACACTCCTTCCCGCCAAAACCATGGCTTCTATTTCCTCGAATTGACTCAGTTCCTTTGCAGAAATGTCGCTTCTGCAACTGTCACGGGGACCTCGGGAATCAAACAAGACGATGGTAAAAAAGAATACGGAGACAGACGTGACTATAGGTGAGGATAGTTTCTAAAGAAACTGGTGCTGCATCGGTGGGGAATTGAAACACAAGAAACTGGGTAAATCAAACGAATCGATAAAGTAAGTTATACCACCGTAAGGTAAAAGTGAGGTACTGACGTTTCGAGCGTTAGCCCTTCGTCGGAGCGAATTCATTTGATTTACCCAATTTCTTGTAAATTAGACGTGGTTATAGGTGAGGATCTCCCAGGGGTTTTGGAGAACAAGGGAACGAAGGTAAAATATCGTAGGGAACAAGGGAACATGACTTCTGTTTTAGGGAACTCAGGGGGTTATAGGTGAGAATCTCCCGGGGGTTTTGGAGGACAAGGGAACGAAGGTAAAATATCGTAGGGAACATGACTCCTGTTTTAGGGAACACGGGGGTTATAAGTGAGGGTCTCCCAGGGGTTTTGGAGAACAAGGGAACGAAGGTAAAATAGCGTAGGGAACAAGGGAACATGACTCCTGTTTTAGGGAACACGGGGGTTATAAGTGAGGGTCTCCCAGGGGTTTTGGGGAACAAGGGAACGAAGGTAAAATATCGTAGAAAACAAGGGAACATGACTCAAGTGTTAGGGAACACGGGAACAAAAGGGGCTGAATTGAGCGTAGGGGGTATGTGGCAAGCAGATATGTTATGGGGAACAAATAAGGAAAAACAGCGGGAACATGAGAACACAGGGTAATTTTGGAAGGGAGAAAGGGAAGAGGGAACCCCTCCCCGCCCCTCCCCCCAACTGGAAGACCCTATTTTGATAGCCTCCCCGTCCAGACTAGCTTTAGCTATCTGCGGGCCAGGCCAATTGTTACAGAAAAAGTAAGCAAACGAAATGAAGATTATTGTGGTTAATGTAAAGCCTAAAGAAACATCGCTTTTCATATTGAGAGACACGGAACGATCTGAACACAGAACAGAGCGATCACGCTGTTACCTGACACAAAGGACTCTTTCGTTTCCATTTTAAAGTTTCCTGATGTTCTAATAAGCTGATTGTCTGTTGTCTTTGGACTAGAGCTCAGACTGTCCTGAGAAACATGTTCCTCTTGAGACTTTGACGATGGTCTCAGGTTTGACGATCTCACGGAGGCATAGACACCTTCCCCCTCTCTCTGGGGAGCACTTTTGCTTGAGTCTGGTCTGTTATGCAAACGTTAACAGCCAAAGAATTAATTCAATGTTGACTTCTACAACTTTTACCAGTAAAGTAAAGCTTGTGTTACTAATGTGGTTCTAAGTTTAAAATTGAATGTTTCTCTCAGAGTCACCTTGACTCTTTCCCAGCTGCCATTTTGCTTCTTAGTGATCAGTCATCCGCAATGTGTGACAAGACAAAAAACTGTCATCAAGGACTCTGAGACAACAACAACACTACAAGTATATAGTGTGGTTGTGGCTCAGATGCAATGTGCCAATGCAATTTGACCATCCATAGATGGATCCAAAATACTTGTTTGGTAATGTGAAAAAGATTTACAGTATTACAACTACTAAAAGGAACTATTTGAGCAATATAAAATAAATAAAATATCTGTACTGCGGTTGCCTGCTCCCAGCATAGCCCACCAGTTTAGCTGAGCTGCCAAGGTTCCAAGTTCAAATCCCATTCCAACCTCTTTTACCAGGCTAAATTGTAAGCTAAAATTGCATAATTAGGGTTAGAGACTAAAACAAAGATTAACAGAGTTACACATTGTTCATATGTAGAAGAAAAGAAACATACAGTAGATACATACTTAAAATCCAGTGATATCTTTTCAATTCTACTAGATGCAAGATTGGTGTCCGACAAACTCGCTCCAGTGTTTTCTTGCCAGGCATGGAATGACTGCCTGGGTTCCAGTCTGGCCTTATCAAGTCCTGTCAGGGACTGGGACCGCTGTGCATCCCTGAGGTGCAGTTCTGAAGGGCAGACACAAGAATTCCTAAATTACACTTCAGAGCCTTGCCCAATCACCCCTGAAGAAGACACTAGACAGGAATGTCAAAATGAGGGGTTGAAGGCAAGTTATTGTTACCTGTACATATAATAATTTATATTGTTATAATTATAGCCTGTGGCTTCAAACGGAAAACAGTTCACTGTTACCCGTGTAATAATATACATGCAAAAATTTCAGCATGCTCATTGGCTGAGAGCACGTCAATTAATCCCAAACGGTGCAGAAAATTGAAATTGAATGCAAAAAGTTGAAATTGAGTGCAGAAAGTTGAAATCAAATTTTTGCATGTATATTAGTAAAGGTAATCATACGGTTTCGAGTTCAATTTGGAATTAATTTGCACGAGTGAGTTTTTCAAAAAGCTGAAATTGCACGAGCCGCTTCGGCGAGTGCAATTTCAGCTTTTTGAAAAACTCACAAGTACAAATTAATTCCAAATTGAACGAGAAAAGCCGTATGATTACTTATTAATAATATAAACATGAAAAAATTCGCCTGGAAGAAGTACCGGAAGATCTCATTGCGGACGGACAGGAAGTAAGCATTTGACGCGGATTTGACACTTTATTTACTGATTGGCTGATGAAGATCAACTGATAACGCTACGAACTCAAAGCTGGTCGTTCAAAAATAAAGAATATCATAATCGAGAAAATCGATGTGTAATTTGCACTGGTGTTACACTTTTTGCACTGGTATTACACTTCTTGCACTGGTGTTACACTTGAACTGCACTGCTCTCAGCCAATCAGAATCGAGTAATTTTTTCATGTATATTATTATTAACAAGTAATCACATGATTTGTCTCGTACAATTTGGGATAAATCAGCCCTCGAAAATTTTTCAAAGACTACAAATTTGGTTAGCTTTTGAAAAATTTACTCCTGCTGATTTATCCCAAATTGCACTAGACAAATCATGTGATTACCTATACAAATGTTGACCCCTGTTGCACTTGAACATGCCAATAAAGGGATTATTTATTTTGTTTTCCACCAGTTTGACCCATTTGTCTTGCTATATCACTCAAATCTCAATGTTTCCCTTGACTTGCTCATGACTCCTCATAAGCAAAAAATTGAGTAAAACACGAATGCAAGCAGCCAATTACCCCAGGATTCCCAGAACAAAATAAATAAATATTTCCTGAAAACTCTACAAGTTCATTGTATGCGAGCCAAGTGGATTTTAAGAAAAGGTTGGTACAGTTACATATGGCATATTATATGTAGCTGTTATCATTCAAACATCTGGCAGTAACTGTTAGAGGTTATTTTTCAAAAGTAAATCAAAGCATTGATTAAAATTAATACATCATACCGTACTTTAGATTTAAGGTCAAATACTGTTGCATTACCAGTAAAAGATTTCACTTATTTTACAAAGTTGTACAGATACAGTAGCTTTAACAGCTCAAAATGGGCCTTTTAGCAGTAAGCCTGACTTAAATAGTAGCATAACATACATTCAAGCCAAAAGAACAACAAAATTACATTCCCTGTGACGTTAGGAGGAATTACAAATTCACAAAGACATTATATAGTACTTGAATTAACAGTAAACATACCTTGAAGAAATCTTTGAAGTATGCTTTTATCTGAAAAGTTAGATATTTAATTGGGTTTCAGCCTCACAATCTATGACTTGTGTTGCATTTCCAGTCCAGTTTAGGTCAGCTTAAGTTTGAGATTTTAGTGTTAACAATGTAAAAGTTTACCACAAACATATCTGTAAAATACTGGGCCCAATGCAATAAGTATCTAGTATTACAGCTAATATTTATCATTTCATTCAGTTTTAGGTCGAATCCAAAAATTTTTAACAAAGCCCAAACAATTTTTGAAGCTTTTATAATACCAAAAATACTATGTATTCACACTGTGTAAACCATTATACTGTACTTTGAATTCAAAATTCAATATTACAAGCAAAAATTAAAATAATTATTTCAACCACTAGAACTCAATATCAGGCATTCAAATTATTTTAAAGCATTACTCCAATTATTCCTCGAAATTGTCCATGAGAAAATTCATAGTGTTTGTATTTTGTTGCTGGAAAGTTCATGCTTATCAATTTTAAAAATGTCAGTAGACTAGCCCAATTAGTCCTGGTGTAAATTATGCATGCACAAAAGTGAGGTTTCACTTCAGTTGGCATGTCAATATGCCTGAAATTTAAGTCATTCATCACAAATATAACTTAAATAAAACTGCAGTAGGAAAGAATTAGATTATAAACTAGGACAACCATGAGTCATTTTTTGCTGCTAGATGTTTTAACTTTTTATTCCTGCCTTGCCTGTCTACAGTCTTGACGATAAAATATTGAAGCCTAAAAAACAGCTGTTTCTGAATATCATAGCATAAATACAGGCAATCTTAATATGCTCTCAAAAGAGCTTACAATTAATAGTGTTCTTCCTAACAAAATGGTTGGTTGGTTCTTTGCAGTGGTCACCACACTAAGAATCCGTGGGCTTTTGAAATTTCTTGTTTCTTTAAAACATAGTGTTCTCACTACAAATTAAATTCAAAGCATGCAAGAATAAAGCAGTAAGATCATTAAAAAAATTGAAATATGACATCCAGTAAAAGAGGAAATGAGATTTTGTTTTGCCTCTGGAAATAAATATAAAATTTAAAAAATTTTGAATTCTGTAAGAAAAATTACTGTAGATCTGAAAAAGAAGGAAAGAATATAGAAAAAAAAGTGATTGTGTTGAAACCTCTTTCTTGAACCTGTGTATGCGTTATTTTGTTGTTGCTACTCTAACAAGTACGTTCTTCCAAGTTGTCATTTGGTTTATGAAAGCCAGAAATTCAAATAAATTTTCTAGGCTCACAGCATCATTATCATACAGGTAATTATTATCTGAGTAGCTGCATACATTGAAAGGTAGTATTAGTAAAGTGTTTTGCTATTTTACCGTATTTACCCGTGTATAATACGTACTTTTTTACCGAGAAATTATAGCTCGAATTTGCAATGCGTATTATACACAGAACCCACTGTTTAGAAATTTTCATATCAGCATATTCTAAAGAACACAACAAAAGCTTAAATGTAATTGTTTGTTAATGACTACAATTCAAGTTACGATGACTAAAACGTTTTCCATTTTGGTCTGTGAAGGAACTTAAAGGACTTGAAACGAAACATCTAACAAGAATAACAAGAACAACAAAACAACATGTCTATCTTGAGCAATCAAAAGTTTAAGGAATGAGAAGAACCAAGTGACAGTAGGTGGTGTGCTGAGAAGATGGACAACTTAAAATCAATTATGATTTTTAACCAAAAACCTGCCTTTTTGTTACGCGTCCCAGGCAATCCTGACAGTGTTGTTCAAACCAGATCATCGATCAGTTGCCATCTTGGATGATATTACATAGAGTGGATTAGGACAAGCACTATTTGCCGCATTTCTAACATGGCAGCCAAGCACGATTGAACTTTGTTACAAGCACTAGTATTTGCACACCACAAAACGCCTGCTCTATAGGCTATGTTCAAATAAGGACACAAGCCATTTTTCTTTCAATACATGATTTATTAAACAAAGATCAACTACTGGTTTTGTTTGTGCAAAAACATTTTTTTTTTCCAAATTATGATAAAAAAATATAGGGTGCGTATTATAAACGGGCACATGTTATACACGGGTAAATACAGTACACAGTGTCTGCAGACCAAGACAGTTGGACATATTGGAAAACAGGCATCATGTAAGTTAGGATTACATTTCACTCATTACAATAACTATTACCATTTGTACAATGCGAAAATCTTATAGCAAGCAAACCTTTTTTTTTAAATTAGTATTTGGAAGTCAACGAGGAACTGCCTCATAAATATGCTGATTTAGGGCTCAGCTATCTTACGTAGCACATTTTGCACTACAGTCACTTACAGAAAATAATCATATCCAGGCTTGTCCATAAGCGCTGTATGAGAAAAACGTGATTGCTGGCTGAATTTTTGCCATTGTTCAACTTATGGGAGCGACCAAAGTCTATCTAAATCTATTGTCAGCCAGCTGAATGGGTGCCTCAACTAGTAGACAGTTTTCTTAGCTAAAACCCTGCCTATTGGTACCATAAAACTATTTATTGATAAATGTGAAAACCTAGCCTCACCTTCCACTTCTTCTTGTTGCATGTCCCATTCCTCAAGATCAAGAGTTCTCTGCTTCTGTTTTGTGCGTCGTAACAGAAGAGGGCTCTCCTGCCTGGGTGTGCTCCTTGGACTGCCTCCTCCTCCAAGCATATTGGGTAAACTGCATTTTCTCGATTCCCCTGCAAGAACTGGCCTCTGAAATATTCCACTGAAAGGATTTTCTTTTTTTTTATTTTTCTCAGTTTCTAGAACTTGTTTTGGTGTAGGAGTATTTTGCAGTGGTTGCTGAAAATCTGGATCAGCAGTAAAGTCCAACTGAAATGGAGATTTGAATTCTGACTGCCTGTTTGCAATCATATGGCTCTCACTTCTTGATCTCTTGTATTTACCTTGATCTCCTACATTGTATAGATCTGAGTTCACAAACTGTCCAGACAATGACGATGATCTCTCACTTCTAGCCTTTGTAACATCTCTTGAATCATCATATTCAGAGTTCTCAATTCTTTCCCCTGAGCTCAAAGTTGGAACACTAGAACTTCCATTGTCCATCAAATTCTCTTTGTTAGCACTAAGGCATTTGAGATGCAAGTCCGATTTTGAAGTTTGTATTTCATCCATTCCATTTTCTGACAATATTTCCTCCTCGCATTTGTAAAACATTTCTGATAAAAGTGCAACCACATTGGGTTTCATGGCAAGTGATCCATATAAGAGATCTTCAAGTTTAAGTGCGAGAACAGAGGTACAGATAAACTGACTACATAGTGAACGGAACAAATCCAAGTTGTGAATGGAATCTTTTGTGGACAGATCGTTTCCAAAGCGTATGTCTGCGACAAAAAAAGCCAAAGAACAGTTAATCATTAGTACCAGTAGCAATAATAATTATCATTAATTGCAGTAGCGTACGTGTACTTGAGCTGTCATCACTTTGGAATTGATTTCCGCTAAAAAAAAACAGCCGTTGTCAACAATTCATTCTTAACAGAACTATAGTGAAGAAATGAATAATAATTATCATTAATTGCAGGAGTGTACGTGTACTTGAGCTGTCATCACTTTGGAATTGATTTCCGCTAAAAAAAAACAGCCGTTGTCAACAATTCATTCTTAACAGAACTATAGTGAAGAAATGGTAAACGTGCAGCATGCAACCATTGAGTCATAAACACATGTGGGAGGTTGCTAAGCATGAAAGAAGAGTAAGAAAAGCTCAAGGTGCAGTCCAGAGCATCTGTAGCTTCTTGAGTGCTTAACAAACTCCTAAGTGCATCCATAACTCGATGGTTATACAGCTGCTATGTTTACCATTTCTTTTATAACATAAGACTTCACAACTTCACAATCTGACGTCAGCATGCAACCCATGGGCAAATGGATCACGTGTATTAGCCAATCCTAGTGCTTGCTTTCCCAACTTTCACCCATATGAGTGACCTCAACAAACAACCCATGACAACGTGTTATATACAAAATATACTGATATTCACCTTCAAGTTTGATAACTGATGGATGATAAAACATCAAAATCCCTAGCAAGCTCTGTCCATCACTTATATCTTTTAGCAGCTCATCTATAACTGGAAACATTGTTTGAACCTTTGGCTGCAGTTGGTCACGACGGAACCTGAATCTTTTGGCTTTGTCCTGATTCTGAAGAAGTTGTTCTGCATGCTGCCTTTGCTTTTTATGTTGATCCTCATTCAGTGCTGAGCAAACCTTGTTGATCCACAGAAGCACAGCATCTTCCAGATCAAAGGGAAGCTCTTTAGAGGCATTAAATGATGAAAACTTGCTGTAAAAAAATTTAAAACAAATCAGTGAAGATGTATTTTTCTTTCAACACTATCACAGACAAAAAAAAGGAAATTCATATGGAGTCAGACCTACAACCTTCCTAGAGCATCTGCACAAGTAATCGGGAGGATAAAGGTTCAACTCCTATAGAGAGAACTCAGCTTTTTTTCCCAGAGTTTGCCTGCGACAGTTCTGAAAAAACATCCTTCACAAAAACTATTTTCTTGATAAATAAAAACAAACCCTGCACTATCATTAGTTATCCAGGAGAAAAAAAATCACAGTAGTCATGGCTATCTTGCAACTGTATAAATGTATCATTAACATTGTTAAATTCTAACAACAACAACAATCTTTATTTGTACTCTTATTTGCCTTACATATATATCTCTACATTTGTTTACAATTCACTTGAAACAGGTTTTGAGTACATGCCGCCCAAAATAACCAAAGGAGCAAGCAGAGCCAGGAAATTCTGATAATACTCTGTTTTATACTAGATACACAAACCTAACACTGGCTACCACTTGTTCCACTGTCACCACTTGAGATGAATAGGCATTCATCAGACAGTCCATGAGGGCAAGATGGGTAGACTAAAGACAGAGTAAAGTGTAATGTTCAGTAGGTCAATACTGTCCCAAATATCAAACATCCAAACCTGCTGTAATCAGTATTTACCCGACTGTGTAATTTTACACGCAATTTACATGCGTTAGAGATGCAAATAAATTGCTTGTAATATGGTGGTTTACACTCATTCTATATGCTTTTAATGCGGCAATACCAACGCCCTGTACTGTAAATATATTCTACTTTCAATTTGTTAACAGTGCATAAAATCAATCATGAAACAAGGCATGTAAAACAGTTTCAACAATTGTGGTGATTTGAAGGCAATGAATAAATAATATTTATTTTGGTTAAATACCAAATATTAATATTGATTATTGACCATTGTAACTACATGCAGTAGACTAAGCAATTTCAACTTTCTCTCTATCTTAAAGCACTGAAAAACCCTGTATTGAATGTAACTGCTAAAAAGTATAAACTTATTTTTTAGCTTCTTTCTAGTGTTACTTATAAACCTATCATTGTAAAACAAATTTTTGGTGGCCAATATCCAACTTCATCAGAGTTAGAAATCCAAACATGGCTTGTACATGTACAACTGATCATCCATGAATAACATAAATGTACATGTATGTGTTGTAGTTCAATTTTTTACCTGGTTCAAATTTTATTTTCCTTTGTTTTCTGGTATGGTAATAATGTATGATAATGAGTTTGAAACAGGGAAATAAAATTTGAACCAAGGATAAAACTGAACTACAACATATGCATTTGAAGTAGATATTATACATGGATTATTGTAGGTCTATTACAACTTAAATGGAGTGTATTTTTTGTACTATTTTTTATAGCTCTCTAAACCACTGACACAAATCAAGAGAAAACTCTCCAAAGAGTGCTGCAGTGTATTTTACCTTTCTAAAAGGTCTCTTTTGCTGCAGTGCAGAGTCAGTGACCGCCAAATCTCCTTCTTCAACAACATAGAACCCATGTCGCGACAGACCGTGAAGAATGGCCCACTGTCCAACCACTGGATCCTCTGCATGGAAGATGCTGTTAAACACTTTACAGTATATTTCACCATTTGTAAGGAACTCTGTTACTTCTGGGCGAACTG
Organism: Ricordea florida; assembly: GCA_949710005.1. Classification (NCBI taxonomy): domain Eukaryota; kingdom Metazoa; phylum Cnidaria; class Anthozoa; order Corallimorpharia; family Ricordeidae; genus Ricordea; species Ricordea florida. The sequence goes on along the minus strand of OX453276.1, from coordinate 32,603,134 downwards.
TGATGCGCTTCTAAGAAGAAATAATTAACAATGAAGAAATGACACATACTTAGTTCATCATCAGTTACTTATAGAAACTAAGCATTATCATGTAATTTTAAACTAATAAAAATTCAACATTCAGAAACTATAATGCACATGTGACCTTGAAAAAATATACTTTTACTGGAAACACAATCTCAACTACTCTGTCCTTGAAGTAGCACAGCTCACAGAGAAGGAATTGACTTAGTTTGGTGAAATACCAAAACTTTGAGAGAATTATACCTAGATACTGTTAGGAAGTTTCTATACAAAAACTTCAAATTTGAGATACTGATATTAAGCATGACTTGTTCCACCAGGGCAGTAGACAGTTTTACAATGTTTGGTGTTAATAATTAATCAAAATAACATTAGATCACACCAAAACAAATAATGAGTATTGTGGGGGCACAGTAGTTTCTAAAGAAACTGGTGCTGCATCAGTGCATAGATTCCAAGTTGTAGGGAGAGGCTTGCTGGAGATTTAATGGAGTGCATTTGTACTTCTTTTTCTTTTCCTTCTTTGATTTCTTGGATGCCGAAGGTCCAGCAGAAGCAGCAAATATACACTCTTTACTACTAGAAAGTTCTGACAGTGACATATTTGACAGATCAGAAGACAGAACAAAGATGGCGAACGCTTGGAGAGAGAGAGCGTCACTTGTCACGCTAGACTAAGACATGCGCAAAAACAAGTCAAACCCAGGTCATTTCGGGAAAACAAACACGAGCAGTGAGAAGAAAAGGGCTCTGGGGTCTAGAATTTCTTGATTTCTCGTCAATTTGCCGCCAATTTCTCGTCGATTTCACAATTTCTCAGAACATGAACAGTTTTACGTTTGTGGAACAATAATTTATGTGATACATGTTTTACAAAATTTGTTAACCCAAGCTTAGCTGGAGATTTCGCTTGCTCGGCTGGAGAGCTGGAGATTGAGTCTGAAAGCTGGAGTCTCCAGCCGAAAGCTGGAGACTTGGAATCTATGTCAGTGGGGATTTGAAACACAAGAATTTGGGATAATCAAACAAGTTGATAAAGTAAGTTATAACAACATAAGGTAAATAGAGGCAGGTGTTAAACTTTCGAGCATTAGCCCTTCATCAGAGGAAAGGACGTTGTGCTAATGCTCTGATGAAGGGCAAACACTTGTAACATCAGCGTCCTCCTTTTTGTCCTTTACGGTGGTATAACTTACTTTATCAACTTATATGATAATCCCAGTTTCTTGTGAACAGAAAAAGTACCCTAGCCCTGAAAGCAAAAGAGCTACAACATGTAAATGCTGAATAAATTAATCACTTTAGAGAAGTATATGGAACAGCATTATCGTTCTAATACCTCAGAATCTCGTTGAACAGGGCTCGTCACTTGGGATGGAATATCCTCAAAAGTGCCATCCTCAGTTGCACGGAACACCAGCCAATATAATGATGCTGCAAACTTGGCCTAGGTCACAGGAAAAAATGTTTTAACAATTTAGCAATAAACCGTAGTTTCTATGTGGCTTGTGATTTGCAAGCTCTTCTCGTGTTCTCCTACACTGGTAAACCCATATAAATTGTGGTTTATTGCTTTTATAAACTTTAAATAAAAACAGAAAATGTTTCTCTTTTCTATGGGTTCACTGGCACAATAACCCATACGTTTGCGACCAATCAGTGCACGCATAGTACTCGAGTTATTTTATAAATCTGAAAAACAATATTAGAAATATCATTGCTCTTCAATATATAGTATGTTTTGAATAAGAGCCAACGTAACCAATAATTCGTTTGATTTTTAAAAGAGCTACATACAAAGTTCTACACAATTTGTTTAGAGCTGGTAGCTCTACTGTATGTTGAATTAAATAGCGTGTAATGTACAATCGTCACGTCAAGTACACAGTTGTGTATTGAGAAAAGCACATGCTTTAAACAGATTAAATCGCATAAAAAAACAAATTTGGATTGAATGACTTAATTACAAGAGAATGCGCCGTGGTTTTTGAGTAAAATCCCTCATGCATAATAAATTATTTGACAGATGGCAAGTGCGTGATGAACTTCACAAACTTCACTATAAGACTTACCTCGAAAGGATCATATTCGGTTACTGGGATTACGTTGTAGGCGACATTTTCCACATTTAAGTCATCCATCAGTGATAATTTGACTTCTCACAGCTTTAGTAAAATGGAGATGACCAGTATTGTATCTCCAATGCTTTACGAACCTGCCTCATGGCTAAACTAACGCGTTTCGGCGATTGGACAGATGTCAAATCTATCACCAAAAAGTCAACGAAAATTCTCAGTTATTCACCTCTCTTGCAACAATTTGAAATTCCATCTCGGTAGCAATGCATTACACGCCACTTAGATTCCGTGCAAACAACAGTGCAGTAGGAAATGGGCGCAAAAATGCTTTCAAATCATTTGTTTTTGTTAACTTCTGCTTTCAATTCACAAGAATCGAACCATTCAAATTAGCCTCCACGCCTGCGCAAAACCTCTCGTTACCACTTCACCTCTGAAAATAGTTTTGTCCCCTTTTTAGACCCTCTCTTTGAGTCACAAAAGAGCCCACCTTTTTACTATATATGGTGAAGAGCTATTTTCCAAGTTCCCTTTTGGGCCTAACCATATTAGGAGGAAGGACGTCTTGCATTTGCAGTGTCATTGTCATGTGATTGTCACAGGTCTTGTTTCGCGCCAAAAAGGGTCACAGATTGGACAATACCCTTTTATCGAGCAATCTGATTGGTTGTATAAGTTTTTGTTTTGGCGCCTGTTGCCAACGTTATCAAAATTCTGTCCAACCGCGTACTGAGTTCAAGCTTATTTACTGTCAATCATACGAGGGAAACATTACATCACAATGTTTTGATAGAGGGAAGTGAATCTTACCACGTACGACCGCAAGGGAGGAGAGAATTCTAGAAAGGATTTGAAGAATTTTGTCGTATTTCCTGCTGACTCAAAGCCTTGCATGGCTTTTTCCCCTTCAAAGTTTGAAAAGGAGAAATCTTACGAAGAGGAAATACTCGACGAATTCAACAGTAAAGAAGAGCAAAGTGCAATGAAGTCGTGGACCGGAGTCCGTCGAACGAAGCATGATAGTATTTCTTCTGTTGAAAGCAACTCTTCTGCCGATTCTCCTTTGTCAGATTCTACTAGTGCTTACTCTACAAAGAGACAATCTGGAAGGAAAAGGGGTCGAAGGCCCTCGAAAATCGATCTTGAAGCAAAACTTGAGCGAAGCAGGCAATCGGCGAGAGAGTGCCGAGCAAGGAAAAAGTTACGGTACAAATGTTTGGAGGACATGATAGCCGATAAAGAGAGATATGTTTACAAGCTGCGGGAAGAGCTGGAAATGGTAAAAAGAAAATCTTTTTCTCTTTGCTGTTTTACCCCCTGGATTTAAGAGTAATGGAATTAACTCGATCACAATGAGTAGCATTCGAATCGAGGTGAAATTTGCCTCAATGTGTTGTTTTTCCTCTAATAGCAATGATGAAGAAATATCCTTCCCCTTCCCAGCTGGATACTAATTCAGAGCATATGTCTCTACAAAGCTATTCAGTCTCTTTGTAGGAAAAGCCAGAACGAAGGGTGATCTTCACGAGTGCTTACAACCTTTTGATCTTACATTATGTAACGCCTCTCGCCGCAGTTCTTGGAACGCCTGCTTTGCAAGCTATACATTCATAAGAAACTCTTTCTTTACTTCCCTTCCTCCAAGCAATGTTGTTATGCTGTTGTGTATAATGTGTACAGTCCGAAAGATTCCAGTTGCTATCAACATTGCTGGGGGGAGAGGGAGCTTTTTACAAATGGCAGTGAGAGCTTGAATAATGTTATGGAGACTGGCTATAGATATGTAGAATGTACACTTGCAATACAATGCTGTTTTTTGGCCTGGATTGTAGCTCTCTCCCTGTCAAATTTTTTACTTACATAATATATGTTTATGTCTGACTGTTCGTCAGTTTACCTCCAAATATAGCACAACTCAGGATCATTCAATAATTATGTATATTATGATGCAATAAGTGACTCTTATTGATACACTGTTGAAAGTATTTTATGGGGAAATTATTGTCACTGGAAAATAATTACGGGTATTCACAATTAAGATCCAGGAAATACAGTTTGTTGAGTCAACATTGTAGTTATAAGTAAGGCTTAATTACTATCAAGTCTGTTGTTTGCCTCAATAGTATCGTCAGTGGTGCAAAGCTGTTGATAAGGGGACTTATCCTACAGAGCTGTTACAGTTTATTGATGATCATGACCAATCTGGAAATTAAGCCGTATTGCCTTACCATGGGTGTTAATGGATGGTGCAAATTCCACTGGTGATGGTAAAGCTTAAGGTGGCTCTCTTCATCCCCGATTTCGCCATCGGTCATCTGACGTACATTACCTGTCCTGTGACATGGTGGCTCTATTAGCTCTGACCTCCAACCTTTGGCTACATGTAGATTGGATTAAAGGTTTCACTTTTAACATCTGTTTGCCACAAGGTTTTACAGCCTGGTTTATAACAGTGTGGTAGTGGAATGCAGTGGAGTCTTCAAGTACTTTCATAGCATTGCACGTTTGGTGGAATCTTGCCTTGTTTAAGGACAATAATATTAGTACCTTACGATCTTCATCATAGGCACAATCTTTCAGTTGACTAGGGTTTTCCCAAGCAATACCTTTAATTTTGGTATAAAAAACATCTCGTTCATGTGACCATTACTATATATTCAACTGCAATATAATTTTTTCCAGCCTGTTTAATTCAGAATTTGCAGTTAAGATTTCTGCTGAGTTGTTGAAAAGTCAGTTTTATGTGATCAAGAAGAGCCTGTGTGAAAAACTGGGTAAACGCAGGTGGAAAATCAAAGGATAGAGTTTTTAAGCAGATATACATTTATGGATTTGTGATTGAACTTGGTTTGTAATGCTCCTTGTGTAGATTATTGTTAGAGTTGGCAAGGATGTTGGCAAACAATATTTTGTCTTGAGGAGATTCAAATACTGAAGTCTCATTTTCATAATTTCAGGAGTTTGTAAATCCAATGTTACAATTAAGCATTCATTTTTATGAAGCAGTTGGGCAAAATAGTTGTCCTGATGTCTAAAATCTACCAGTTGGTAGAATGCTATATATTTTGAGGCATTTCATTCTGTTGAAAGGGGGAAAAGAAATGAGTTGGATGGGTGTCAAAGGTCTGGGCAACAATTTTCTCCACACCCGAGTGTGGTCAGTTATTGCCAAAATTCTTTTTTATAGATATAATTCCTTTACCAGTATTTCACTGCAATATTAATTATTCTGCTCCCAGCTTATCTGTTGGGTTTTTCTGTCAGAAAGTAGTGCCTAACATGTTTGCTTTCAAGTATTTATTGTGTTAAAGATAGCTTTGGTTGCATGAGTACAGTGTAGTTTTGGTATTCATTTTTCATTTCAGTGTAATGTTTTTTTAAGGTTCCTTCAAGGTTTTTTTGTAATATTACAGACTATAATAATATTATTAACTTTTGAAAAGTAAAGGAAAGAAGAAAGAACAAGAAATGACATTTTGATTAGAAAAAAAGTATTTTGATCAAGCCCAGAAAGTTACAGAACTGAGAAAAATATATGGTAGATTAATTAGTGGAATTAATTTCAGGAAATTGGTTATCTGTATCCAGTAATGGACAAAACTGTCTGCGCAACAAAATAAATTAATTAGAATGCAGGAGTTAGTTAATTGAAGATGGGAAATTCCTCTTAATTTTATTTTGTATGATATCAATAAATATAAGTAGATCTGGAAGAAATAAGCTCAGAGAGAAATATTCTTTCCAGTAGTTGTTGTTATAAGAGTCACATGAGGTGTTAAGAAAACAATTCAACCGTTTGATAAACAAACTATTCTTGGTACTGTACTGTAATTATTACAGATTGAGCACTAAATGACATCCCTTAGGTTACTTTGAATTTTTGTAATACGTAGATTTTACTCCAGAAAGGAGCTGTTTTGAATTTTTTTTCTGAAAATAGCCTTGAACTCTCTTGGCACAGAATATTGAAACTATTTACAGTGATGTGCAATTATAAATTTCCTGTCAGTGCTAGACTTCAGTTAGAGATTTATTTGATGAAATTTTGGAATAAAGATTGTCTCCAACTTAAGTGTTCCATTATCCTCTATGCAAGTAAGTATGTATGGGTTACTGAACTTTACCCATATAACTAGTAGCAATTATGGATTAGTAAACTGAGTTTAATCTCTAATAAATAATATTTTTCATTGTACTGATTGCCCAGAAATATTCAAGGAAAGTGAGATTTGTGTTGTTACTGCAGCTTTATGCAGAAAAGTTGGTCAGCGGTGGATACCGCATAAGCAGCCACGCCAGATTTGCATGCGGCCATGTTGTTTGCCTTTTTTTACAGTTCGTTTTATGTCAAGTAGTTTTTTGAGTTTGTATCCATGTAATCAATGCCCATCGGATCTTCAGGACCAACGTTTTAAGGCCTAAACGGTAAGAACTTTTCAGTGAAACCCTAAGGTGCCATTTTCTTCGTTATTTCTGGCCTATTCTACTCGTAGTCATATTTTGTGTACGCACCCTACAGATTGTTATCTCAAGATCATTAAAGAAAGTGTAAAGACAAGTCGTCCAGCAGTTATTCTTGTGAATGACAACGTTTAGGTTACCGCAACTCTTCCCGTGAGTAGTCGAGTGATACACGGGAGGCCAGCCACATGTGTGGTCCTTTCAGGCAATAATAATAATAATAATGAACTTTATTTGAGTGTCAAGTGTATTTAGCACTGCTGTACTAATTGGGGACACTGTAAAGCACAAATGAAATAAATTAAATTAAATCAAATCAAATGTTGGTTTTTGTGGAGAGGGGAAAACCGGAGTACCCGGAGAAAAACCTCTCAGAGCAGAGTAGAGAACCAACAAACTCAGCCCACATATGACGCCGGGGCCGGGAATCGAACCCGGGCCACATTGGTGGAAGGCGAGCGCTCTCACCACTGCGCCAACCCTGCTCCCCTAAGTGTCATAAACCAGTTGCAAAGTTAAACACAACATTTAATAGCTTGATACAACGGTGACAAAAGGTTCATACAGTGTTAAACAGCAGTTGATAAAGTTTCAATTACTTAACTTTACCCATATAAATACGTGCATTATATCTACTGCAGCACAGTAAATGTAGGTATCAACATAAAGGTTTATTCCTACACATTTTCAGGCCACATGGACGAAATAAAACAACATCTTTAGAAAAAGTAAGAAGAACACATGGTATTGCTAAGAAAGTAAATAAGATCTGTTTTATATTAAAGACATCCTCACGGTCAAGAGTAAAAAATACATTTGAAATGACATCTGTACCAATAATTTATTTTTACCTCCCTCTTCACATACTGTTTTCAATGTAACACATGACATCAAATCGAATGTTTTTAAGATGATGATATACAATAAAATAGCCTGAAACCTTGAGGACAAGTTCACCAATGGACAGAGGTTCTTTTATGCAAATGGCTGATACAAGGGAGTACTGAGTCCATACAACTGTTGTGAGTGCCCAGAAGTAGGATGCAATGATGATGGGTATGTTGGACCAGCAGGCACTTGGAAGTTGCTTGTTCCTGCTTTGACAAAACTTGAAAAAAGAGGTGGATGTTGTAAATGTGATTTTCCAGGAATTCCTCGAGAAGCTACCCCAGCCATGTAAGGTCTGCCTCTAAAAGCTGCAAGAAAAACAATCTAACTTTAATAGTGATACAAGTCTGATAAGTGTAAATCATATAAGCTTGCCATGTGACTAATGAACAAAGTAGGGGATTTGTTTTACCCAGTTAATTACTGCCTCGCATGTTGGGGATGGGTGCCCGGGAAACATCCCAGGGCCGGTAGAGAGGCCACTGGCTCCAAGATGGATGACCTGGCATGGCTGCCAGCACCAATAACCCAGCCATGTGCCCCCACGCCACCCTGAGCACCCATCACACTGACCAAAGTTCAGGGGAAATACTGGGAGAAAAACAAAGAAGGGACGAGACAGCACATAAGCACCACCAGCAGCAAAGACAGCACTGGACTTTCATCAAAGATGCAACTGGAGCACTGACCTAGCTGCATGGCCCCAGCTGACAGAAAGCTCATAAACAAGACCTGATGGCACAATACATGTACCACACCAGCCTTTTAGCCAGTAATGCTAATAACAAACACCGACGGCCAATGCACCTCGTACTTAACTACATTATACAATTTGTGGTTCTGGATGATGTTAACAGTGTTACAGTTATTTGTTCATCCATTGAATTAATTAAATATGCAGTGTGACAACTCTTTGGAAAGTAGTGTACTGTGGTATTGTATATTTTACTTCACAGTGTGGCTCTAACTTGTTCATCTGTGTATAAAACCATGCAGAGGAACCATTCATTGAAAAGCTACTGAACAGTAATACTCAGTCTTGATATTGTCTGATTGTCCATTTACAGTCCTTCTTTGAAGAATCAGTTACCATACTGAGTGAAGGGTATCACAGCCTGACTTTCTTTGATAAAAGGAGTGAGCAGTACCTCCATCTGACACATACAGCCTTTATATTGACAGACTCTTTTATCAATTTTTCTAACCTTTTACTTGGTCATCAGTGGTGTTGACATTGGAATTCTTATTCAGTTGTTTTACAGATAATTCTTCTCAGCCCACTAGGCAGAAAAGAGACACCACTGCAAAAACGAAATCTCACTTCCAACCTGTTCTGCCCGAAATGCAGTTCCCAGGTTTGGTGAAATCTGTGGTAAAAATATGAATGTTTTTTATCCTCTTTTGAAGATACCATGCACCTGAAAGGGTCACTCTTAGCAAAACAACTGAATACTGTACTGTGGTACTGTTTGTTTTACTATACAGTGTGGTTCTAACTTTTTCATCTGTGGATCAAACCATGCAGTGTGACCATTCTTTGTAAAGCTACTGATCAGTATTGTACTGTGGTACTGTTTGTTTTACTATACAGTGTGGTTCTAACTTTTTCATCTGTGTATCAAACCATGCAGTGTGACCATTCTCTTTAAACCTACTGATCAGTATTGTACTGTGGTACTGTTTGTTTTACTATACAGTGTGGTTCTATCTTTTTAATCTGGATCAAACCATGTGACCATTCTTTGGAAAACCATAGATCAGTAATAAAATCATATCATTTTCACCTCTAAATCAAACCACTGACCATTTTTTGGAAACACTAAGGAGTTTCATATCATGCCTTTGACCAGACATAACATTAACAATGTTACTCTGGTTAACTATCCTAATCCAAAGATCAGACATCATACCTCCCCTGCTGTGGCCTCTGCCTTGTCCCCTACCCCTTCCTCCTCTTTGCTGGCTTCCTTGTACACCAGGCACAGGTGTAGGTCCCTGCTGCTTTCTTTGTTCAGCCCTTGTATGTTTGGGACTGTTCATGTGCTGTAAAAGCTGCTTTCCGGAGTTGAAAGTGATGTCACAGCTCTGACAGTACAACAACGAAACATCTGATAAACTCTTCGATTCGGTTGGACCACTAACAGCAGTATTCACAGGTAAATAGCTCTTGGACAGTTCTGCAATCCTTCTTGAGTGCTTTCGACTGGAAATGTGCTGTTCAGATTGTTTTTCAGAATTGAAGTTTAATCCACATGCCTCACAGCTAGGAGCAGATTTGGTGCATACATTTGGCCTGCCAACCAAGTTACCTGCATGGTATAAAGGAAGAGTTCAACAAAATACGGTCTGAACTAAATTACAGCGTAGAATAAAAGTATATGTGGTGACAATGACAACAATAATTATTACAACTTTGATGATGACAACATCATCACCACCACCACCACCACCACCATCACTATCATTGTCATTGTTATCATCATTGTCATCGTTATCATCATCATTTTCTTTATTAATATTATTATGGTATTTTGATGGAAGGCTCCACTTAACCCAAACTAAGTGGTCTCCCTGTGACAAGTAAAATCGTTTGGTATTAGCCAGAATAAAATCTATAAAGTCACTCTCAGGGCTTAAAGGGTTAACTTAGATAGTTTTTAAAGGATTTTTAAGGAGGTCCTGATTACAATCTAATACAAGAACTTAATTTGATTCCTTAAGTATTTATTGTAAGTATGTATTTCTTTACCCACCAAATATCAATAACCTAAGCTAAAAACAAACTTTAACAGACAATGTAAAAGAAAAGAAAAGGAGATATTAATTGCATACATGTACTGAATCTTAAAATTCTTAGCTTCTTGCTTTCAAAACCAGACATTTTGACTGAAAGCTAAGTATGGCTTAGAACATAAACTAACCACTTAGCAGTACCAAGAGAAAATGAAGAAAGAGAATATAACCCCATCTGATATGATAAGGGGACAGAACCTATTTTTAGCGCAGAACCTATTTCTGTCTCGTTCCATGTCTGCATGGTTTCCCAATACTGCAAGTGGAAAGTCAAGGTCCCCATGGCGCATTGAAATTACAACCAGCGCGACAAGAAGGATATCAGCCGTTGGTCAGCTAAAATAGTTTCTGGATCTAAAAATAGATTCTGTCCCCTTATCATAGTAAGAGAACCCAGTATGGAAGATGCGTTCTCTTACCTCATTTTCTCTTGGCAGTACCTGTGCTAATGGACAAAAGATTATAACTTTCCTGGTCTAGCAATGACTGGAACATTATTGAACATTAAAGAATTACAAAGCACCCACCTGGATCTTTGGTTCTTTGACTGTCAACTGTTGCTCCCACTGGCACTGCTTCCCCTCCTGGGGTCTGTAAAGCTGTGGTTGCAGATGCTACTGTACCCTCTGAGTTTGGTAACATTGACTGTTCTGCAGAAGAATTTACTACTGTTCCCTTGAATGAAGGTGAAATTTTTGCTGCTGTTGGTATCGTACAACTTTCCAAAGTTCCCTTACTCTTGCGCTGATGCACAAGGCTATTAAAGTGTTGTTCAGCCTGAATTTTGGAATTAAAAATCTTCTGGCAAACAAGACAGACCAGACTTACAGCAGACATTTTGTCTGTAGCACTAACAATTGGATTGACAGAGGCAGAAAGGGCGAGCTGTACGGGCGGACTTGCTGTCTCTGCACGGGTGTTCCCAGCACCTGAGTCTGTGTCATTCTAAAACAAAAGACATGAAAATAAAACGAAACACTTTTTCTTATGTTAGATAAGGAAATCTAAGTATATGTTACTTTGGTACAATCTGAATTTGGATTTATGATCTGAGATCACACAGAGCTGATAAATTCACATTGGAAAAAGGATTCATAAGTTCCTTTGATACGTCATGATCCGTGAGATCTCAGATCACAAATCCAAATCTGGATCATACCAAAGGAAAGCACCCTAAGAGACTTTTAGTGCTCTCATCACCTTGACATATAAAAAAGTAAGGTCTCCTATGAGATAACAAGCTATTTTTAAGAGAGAACAAGCTGTTTTCTCATGAAAATAAAAACATATTATGGTACTGATTCCATAACAATTGCATAGATTTTGTATTTTATTTTCTTCACCTGCGGTGTTTATAAATGGCAACTAGGTAATTCAAGATTGAGGTTGATGTGAAGATCTTCAACAAAAACTGCAACAACCAAAACAATGATATTGTTCACAAACATGAGAAATTTTAGAAAAGAAGTAAAATGTTACACTTAAACTTTTAAACACATTTTAGTAAGGAAAAATTCAAACTGATTCCAGTAATTATTAAAATGACTGTAAAGGATATTAGGAAATTGAACAAGCCTTGCGGTACTACATGCAATAGACAATTGTCTTAAAATAATTATTATTATTCATCATGAGTCCACCTGAAAATGACTATACTACAGTAAGAACACACCTCAACAGCTACATATGCTATTATTCCCAAATCACCCCATACCTCCGAATGCATGTGTAACTGAATTATTGTTCCACTCTCCGACACCAGGAAATGTTTTCACATGCATTTGAAACATTTCTTTGTTTAGTTTATGGTAATTCAATAATAATGAGTTTGAAACAAAGGAAAACCAAATTTGAATCAAGGATACAATTGAACCATAACACATACAGTCGCTATTATTATACATGTATGATATGACTGTATGTTATTGCCGCCGTGTTAACGTCGATTTTCCCTGATACGATAGTAAAAAAGGCACAGAAAATCTAACAAGAAAGAAAGTTTCATAAAAGTTATCACAACAGCAAGCACGCACATTTTTGCCACAATTTAAGAAGCGATTTCAGAATACCCGTCCACTTCATTTACATGTGTCGGAGGCTCTTGAAAAACCAGGCATATAATAATGTCTCTTTCGTTATTCATCAGTATGTAATTAAGTGGATGGGTATTCTGACTCACGCCCTGATACAAAATTAAAATGCAGCGCGCACATGTGGTTAAAACTTGTGGTTCATCTCCGGTGTAATATAATTTATTCACACAACTGACGTAAAACAAAGGACACAAAGCATTCTTAACAATGTACCTAACCCTAACTAACAAAGAAAATGAATGAATTATATTACACCGGAGATGAGCAAACTTGTTACAGCAACATCTTCACGTTTTGTTACAATCTTAAATTCGACAGAGAAGAATAACAATTTAAGTGTCGCAAGCCACACAATAAAACTAAAAAAACAAGAATTGAAAATTCAATCGACGCTCGGTATTTCAGCTAAAGAAAAAGAGAGTTAAAGAGAACTTGTTAATAGCTTTTAATTTAAATCGCTGTGTCTATCTGTCCGGCAGTCGGACAGAATTTTTAAAATGCTCGATGTCCGGCAGTTGAAATTTTCTCGTCTTGTGATTTTAATATTGGTGATAACCTAATGTAAACATCCATAATCCTTGTCTCCTAGCCCTAATCCTTAACCTAACTGGCATAATCTACCCTGAAAGCGAAGAAAACCAGACTGCCGGACACCGAGTATTTTGAAAATTCTGTCCGGCTGCCCTTTGAATGCAACGCAAACACTATAGTCTTAAATACCTCAGTTATCTTTCCCAATAGCTTGATCTTTGCTCGATGGATCTTGCCGGATTTGTGCTGTTCCGCTTGATAAGACGAGTTTAGCTGAATGTGACACAATTCGCAAAAAAACTGTTGAGCATGTTGTTTAGGAGGAATGTTAGGCTTTTGATACGACCCCTTACGCTTGACACCTCTAGGAAATACCAGGCCAGTCCTTGTCTGATCAAATGAAGCAACAGAAGGTTCAGATCTCATTACACTATTTTCAAAGGGAATGGACTGTGGAAAGACCGTTTTGCTCCCTTGAAGAAGATACGCAGCCATGTTTTGTCTATAGCGTGGTCAGCGATCAGGGCTCAGGATTTTGATATAAGCGTCACGAAGTTAGGGAGGTGAAGCAGGGTGTGAGGTCACGCAACACGATCTCCCCCTCAAATGGAGAGTAATCATCATTTGCAGGATATCCTCAAATGAAGCATATCACTTCAATCTGTAGACCGTGGTGTCATAAATGGAGTGGGGAAGAGTTACAAGAGAGCTTTGAAAAACAAAATGGCGTCTGAGGATGAAAACCGCGTGAAACTCGGTGAACAAGAGCAATCCTCCTCTTCTGGTGAAGGGAAGCAATGTAAAAGAAAACAAGGAAAAGATTCCAAGAGGGAAACTCTCGAGGAGCTTGTAGATCAGTTGCAAGCGTTTTTAGACGAAGAAAAGACAACCAAAAAAAAAAAAAAAGTCGAGTACGAATTCCATCGTGATCCATGTACGGGGCTTAGAGAATACAAACACAAATACCGCCCGCGTTTCAGAGAGAACAAACCAGTCAACCAGGAAAGTGCCGCTACATGTTTGGAAGGTGAAAAATCTTAATTTTTTAGAGTCACGTAAGGTTACTTTTTTCTGTGCACGTGTAACCTTCTTCAACTAAGAACTACGTTGCCTTGAATTAATTTAGACTTTCTATTATCCGAGCACATTTTATTTATAATAGACCGGGATTAGACTAGGTCATATTTATTTAACATTGCATCCTCTCTGTGTGTAAATTTAATTATTAAGCTGTGGTTTTTCTTAAATTCTTGTATTTAGAGCCTCCAGAGGTCGTCTGTTGTGATGGACATAGTACTTTGTTGGAACACGAAGACACAGACCAAGAACATGGTTAGGCATTCACAGTCTGAATTGATGGAAAAATTCCTGTAGGACGATTGGGAGAAATTGCGTTTTGGGTAGATTTCAGTATCACCCCATACTTCTTTATGCATTGTGTAGGTGTATTTTCTAGTATAATTTTGTTTCTCAATAGCGAACAAAAATTATACATGTTACTTCATTATGCACAGTGAGGAAAAGGGTAAAGCGGAAAATCACCCATCTTGTTTTTATTTCTCTTTATTTTACACAGAACAATCACTTGAGGTGCTGCTGTCAAAATGTCAGGCAATGCTTGAGTCACTGCAGTCAGTGGAACTAAATTGGGAAAAGCGGATGGTTAACTTGAATGAAAATTGGGAGGCATCAAGGCCTTTGATTTTCAAAGCCATTCTCATTTCTGAAGGGCCCAACTCGGGTTCAACACTGTGTGGACTTTGTGATCGTAAGCCATGGTTGGTTCGCTGTGTTGACTGTGGTGGCAGGAGGGTGTGCCCTGAATGTGATGCCACAGTTCATGAACAGCTGGTTTTTCATGACAGAGAAGCTTTTGTTGATGGTGCATTCAGGCACATACCACCAGCTGTTCAAATAAGTGAAGATAGACAACTGGAAATGACTAGTTAGTAACATATCTTTATGATTATCGAAATTAAAGTTATATTAGAAAGGTTGGGGTATTGCAACTTACTTGTACACCAATATTTTGTTTTGTTTTTCTTAAATATATTGCCTGTAAGGCACTTGCAGCCTGAATACCTTGGTTTCAACACCATTCAGTATCCTTACTTCTTAGTAAATGAAACAACAGCACTTTTCAAAGTACTTGTGTGATTGGTAACCGGTCAATTCGCTAACGCGTCATTTCGCTAACGTCCAATTCGCTAACGTCTTAGGTCGTTTCGCTAACGTCTCATAAATCGGTAAATTGGAAGCATGTGTAGATGGTTTACCTTGCAATATTGAGTATTAAAGTTCTTTTGCAATAAGTTTTAGTTGATTACCAGTTTCGTAGTATCGCCGATATCGGTAAACATCATATTGCGGTCTTATAACGTCACGGTCAGCGAACGGTTAACGCTCGAAATGTCCGATATCGGTATACCACTGTGAGATCGCGCTAAACTAACTACTCCTTAACTTGAAGTAATCATCAAAAGTTTTTTCTGAAAACTTAAAGTATGTTCCAATCCAACAATTGCGCTAGTTTAATTAATTACCGATATCGAACTTACCGATTTATAAGACGTTAGCGAAACGACCTAAGACGTTAGCGAATTGGACGTTAGCGAAATGACGCGTTAGCGAATTGACCGCAAACCGTGTGATTATTTGTCCAAGGTAGAGAAATGTATAGTTGTACCAAATAACAAATAGGCATTGAAGTGATGGCTTGATAGCTCAGTGGGAGAGCATTTTCACCCATGGTGGAAAGGTCATGGGTTCAAATCCCATTCAAGCCAGTTTTGTTCTGTGCCCTTTTTCAATTTTGTTAGACACCGTTTTTATGGGTTCTACTACTTCACCGATGTTAAACCCAGAGATTTATTTTTTGTCACAAGAATTATGCGTGCTATGCTTCTGCTGAAAAAGAAATCTTGTTTTAAGAATTCTACTTTGATATATAATATAAATATTGTTCATTCCAGGAAAATATTTCTTATATAAACCTTTGCCAGAATGTTGTCCACTTTGTCAAGAGGGAAATTCTATGTCACCTACTCCATTACCTGGCTCTGTTATTGTTATCAATCAAAGAGGTACGGAGCTACTATGTGATGGTTGTGTTTACCCTTTTACTCCTATTCATGCCAAGGAGTAAAAATACCAGTACTCAAAAATTTCCAAAATTCCAATTTTTTTTTATAATCTGGGGGAAAAATTCTGAATACATAAGAATTTGGTCATCCGAACAGTTTCATTTTCTGCCTGTTTTGATATTGGTATGAGAAATTATCTTACTATTCAGTCTTGGGGTGGAAGGATTATTGATTATTGACTTGTTATTAAAGAATTATTTAGGACAATTAATTTTTTGTTTATTCTTAGTAAAGCACCCACATTATATTGTTGTAAATCACATACTTCCACATTGTCATATCCAAATGAGCATCAACTTTTGCAGTAACCTTTAACACAAAATCAGTAAAATTATTTGTCAGTCTTATTTTACATGAATGCCAGAAATAAGTTTACATATATGTCTGAAATCCAAACTTGTCTGGATTTTATTTTAACTTACATAGTGATACGGTACATGTGAATGTTGTGTTGATGAGCATACTGATGTTATTGTCATTTTTTATGTGCTTCTTTTCCAAGGACGATTTGACTTCACCAACTATGTAGTAAATTGCAGTAAGTGCAGCCACCAAATAAACCCATTGTCTTTGAATAACATCCTGTCTGCTGGATATTGGCCAGGCAGTCCAAAAGACAGCACTTATTTCTTCCACCAGGATCTTTTCAGACAGTGGGATTTTCTGCAAAAGAGACTTCCAGGGACATCTGAGATTTCATTTTTAAGATCTCTAGGAGATTTTTCACAATCACGAGGAAGGGTTGGTTTATCCAGCTTTTTATTGTTACTTAAACGAATTTACTTCATTTTTGTACTCTTATCAATCATAGAAATGCTATCACATAATGTTCAAAACTCAAGTGGAACCAGGAGCTGTAGGCGAGTGGTTTCATTGCAAAGTTTTGAACATTTTTTATTATTTCTTTGCTTAATAAAAACACGATTGCTGGTGAACAACCATATATTTTTTAGATACTGAAAGTCACAGAGGCGTGAGCTTGACATCATTTCCACTGTCTGTGCTCTTATTGACACTGGTCATTAGGCTTTTTTAGACTTCATCAGAATCAAGGGTTCAAGAACTATTTTGTTGTAGTGTTTTTAAGATCAGCTTTCTTTATCCCAACACAAAGCCAAAAAGTCATAATTCCAAATCCCTTCTTCATTGCACATGAAGTACTGTATGAAATACTTAAATTTAATATTTTTTACTGTATGTGCTTCGGATCATGTGTACTATAGGTGGACTCGGTCGACTATCGACCGACAGACGGTCAACTATCAACCGACTGTCGGTCGACAGTTGACCGACTGTTGGTCGATAGTCCACCGACATTCCATTGATTGTCGCCCGAACTATCGGTCGACTATCAACCGACATATCGGTCGGTATGGAGCGATCGCCTACCGATGATGTATCGGTCAAGTATCAGTCAAGTCTCGCTCGAGTATCGGTCTAGTATCGGTAGTATCTTTCTAACATAATTTGTAATTTTTTTTAATAAAGGTTTAAGGAAAATAAGGTGTCGCACTGACTCTTTAACCACTCATTGTAGCGTCTACGAGCAGCCGTCTCATAGATTAAATAACACATAAGTAAAATTAACTTCAGCACAGCAAAACTGTCTACATCAGAAAGCCAATTATTGTTGGAGCAATTTTGCTTTACGAGTGTGCTAGGCCATTTCATTAACGATGTTTCAATCTATTTCATTCATAGGTACAGTATAAACCCGTGTAAAGAACTTAGATTGTAACCCGGGGGGGGGGGGGTACTCTTTGGAATTTTTGGTGGGGGTGTGCCGCCCGCATCTCAAAATCCAGACCCAATTTCAGACCAAAACCTGCCATTTTTCCCACCCGTTTTCAGACCTGGCCACAAAAATCCATACTCGTTTTCAGACCTGACATTGAAAATATACACCCGTTTTCAGACATGGATTTAGAAAGTCGTTACATTATTAACAACTCGTTATTACCTTATGCGAGTGAAGTCACGACAAAGTATGTTTTGTTTAAGCATTATATTTTTTATTATGTGGTATAGAACACAGCGAATTGCCTCAGGCACAATATTCTAGAGTTATTCTAGCTTCATATTGTGCCGTCATGAAAACAGTGTGCACATATACTTTAATGTCGATCCGCATATGGTGGGGATATGACGAACAGACTAACAGAACAGAACAACAGTAACAAACTAACTCGAAACGAATTGAAATACATTGACTAGTTATTACACAATATAAGGCTAAATAATATTTTACATAAATATACGGTTTAAATGACAAAATCATCTGAAATTCCTAATAACCTCAAGAACCGTATGGGCGCGGGCGACTATTCCGGGCAAAGACGGAGATGTTGAGGACGAAGATAATGAATTGAGTGAAACCGAAAACCCCAAGGAGCCAGAAAAAGACAATGACTCAAAGAATTGCCGAGGTTTGTTGGAACTTTCACTGAATATATTGTCTCCTTAACTTTACTATCCCACATCGTCACAGTGGGGAACGGCTGAGATAGTACCTCTTTTACAATAGGGTAAGAAAGGGGCGGGGTGCGAATGGGGTCCTGGTCACGCACAACTTTTAACGAGACTGACGAGTCTCACGTTTACTTGAAACAGCAGATTATGTAAAAAATTAACGAATTCCGTTCCTGTTCTCGCTATTTTCACGCGTCACTCTCTAATTTTTGTCCTTATCACTCGTCACGCATAAGCCCTCTGTTACCCTCTTAGCAGTTATCTAGAACTAATTTAAGCTCCTCAAATATAAAATACTAGAAACTTTATGTGAAAAGGGATAAGGTTTGGTAATACTTAGAGCTTTCTAAGGCGCTACCGCGCGATAGCGCCTGAATTTAAACGACTAAGTATACGACCGCGCCTACTAATTCTAGAAGAAAACTGATGTAACTGGTAATTTGACAAATATCTGCCGAACATCTCACTTAGTGTAGGTAAAGTTTCAATATTTCATAAATTGGTGTAACGAACGGTAATGAATTCTGAATTAGGACTTTTTCTTTCTAATATTCCAGGATTGGTCACAGGATACAATTTACAAGGGATCCACGACAGATATCTAGGGGTTCTCGAAATAATGAAAGAAAACCAGTGCCCCCTTGCGGAGGCCATGCGACGTTTCGGTGTCCCTCGAAACACCCTCAGGGACTTCATTGGCATTTGCGAATTAAAGGTCCTCGACGAAGAAAAGTACGAGAGGGTGGTCCAATTTGTTACGGAAAAGACGGGTAAGACGTCGGTAAAATTAATCGAATCAAAATGTAGGGAAGCGCTAAGTGATTATCGCGCCCAATCAAATAGGTTAAAAAAACGAAGGAAAGCTTCTCCCTTTTTACCCACAGGATGATTTCTATTTGGGAAAACAATTTTAAAAAAAGAATTTAATTTATTCATCAATTATCTTCATTTACCGTATTTACTCTCTCAAGCTCCAAGTTTTATTCATTTCGTCCTTCTTTGGGTGCGGGACGCTCCTTAGAGAGGGGAGCCTATTCAACAACCGTCATACTACTTAAAAAAAAGAACATTGATAGGTAAGGAATTGATAACAATAGCCTTTTCAAACTGAATAAGACTGTACTGTAGTTTCCGCAAATAAGTGCCTCAAAGTTAGATGCGGCACTTATTTTGGGTGGGGCTCAAAAGAGTAAATACGGTGATCTTATTGATTTTTCTATTATTGTCAGTTTTATTTATTTTTTCTTATTGGTTGTGACCCCTGGAACGTCTGTTGTTATTAGGTGTTACTCGCTTGAATTATTCGATGCTTTCCGGTGTTCAGTAGATGATAATGCCCGACCTTTTGAGCTTGAAATCATAGATAATTATTGCCTTGGCAACGCCCTGAGGTCAAAAACTGGTTCTATTTTGATCTTTGTGCCCATTCGATTTTATCTATCTCTTCACATTTTTCAATTTTTTGATAAAAAATATCCATGATTAGATGAAGGTACTTCTGACCATTACCATGACAACTTGTAAAAATTTGAATACATATCAAAAATAAGATAAACAAGAGACATGACAGAATAAGAGTAAGGTTGATAATTCAATAGCCGGAAATATTTAAAAGAAATGACCGTCTGACCTCTCCTGGCAAAGCTACGGCAATGAACGTTAAGGTGCATTAATAAATGTTCAGTAAACTTAATAAGGATCCTAGTAAACCACGATGTCTCGCGCGTATGTAACTAGAAATCCGTCATTTTCAGTTATATTATCTTTGGGTTTTATTTTACTTGCCTTTCTCCATCTCCGTGAATCAAAGTAGGTGTATGTTATGCGGTAATTCATGGCAAGTATTTAGGCGTTCTCGAAATAATGAAAGATAACCGGTGCTCCCCTGCGGAGGACATGCGACGTTTCGGTGTCCCTCGCAACACCCTCAGGGACTTTATTGACATCTGGGAACGAAGAATCACCGACGAAGAAGCGTACGGAGGTCCAAAAAAATCGTAGTAAACATTTTCACAGTTAAATTCCAGTGTAAGCAACTCTAATAGCTCTTCTACCACTTTTTCAGATTGTGAAAAAAATTGAAAAATAGTAATGCCTCCCGTATGTATTAAATATTACATCCAAACCCCTTCTCTCTAGTTACGATATTCCGCCATGCCTCCCCCCCTCTGGTTTCCAACCCCGCCTGCCAGGTAATTACTGCACAATCCCTAATTATGTCCGTCTCCACGGATAGTCTGTACTTTAGCAATGTGCTATTTTAAGATAGATTAAAACTATGGCAAATAATTGCAGTTATGATATAGAGTAAAAAGGCCTTTTTTTAATTTGTGCCAAAAAAATGTTTTAGATCACTAAGTTTGTGAACACTTTTGATTTCTTGTTACATTACTCTACGTTTAGCTTTTAGGCCTTAAATGTACATCATCGTTATAGCAGAATGTTATGTAATAAGGTTGTTGCACTTAATGTTTTTGGAACGAACTTCGTAACTATTAGTAAACTGTTGACAATTATTAATTACACATCCAATTTTATATGGTACAAAACCTTAACAAATGATGAAATAAATTTAATTACTGAAAGATGTCAAGCAATGTGAAGCAATTATTGTTAATCACCATTATCATCATTATTTGTAATGGATGGAAATTAGAAAATTGAATGGGAGATGGGGAGGAGATGGCTGAGGTGGATTTTCGAGCTGCAAGCAATTTTTGGTTTAGCCTCATTTTTCATACAAAGGAAAGAAAGCCAATTAAACTTTTGTTAAAATGCATGCTTTCAAAAACAATTTTCATTTGAATTTCGGAATATCATTTTTTCGGATGACATTGTTTTGCTCCAGAATTCATTTCTTTTTCCACGTTTCCACGCTCTTAGTGCGATTCACGTAGCCGTGTCTATTGTAACGCACAAATCTTGCAGTACCTATAATTCGTGCTTGTAAAACCCTGTCCTCCGCAGAGGCTTATTTGTGCCACTGGGAGGCTGGGAGAGAGAAAGGAAAGCGCAGTGGGAGTCTGGGGAATAAAGAAGGGAGAGGTTTAAACAAGAGATATATAGGTTGAATTTACTTGAAAAAGATATATAGAAAATAAATCAATTAACAATCTATTGAAAAAGATATGTAGGTTAAATAAACTTGAAAAACTAGATAGGGTAAACGACCGAGCACTTAGGTATGACACGTATTTATAACAAAGACCCTTCCGTAAGAAAGACTCGTGCTCAACTTGAATGGCTTACATAACACATTAAACGGGTCGTGTCGCCCAAGATATGTTAACTACGATAGGCAGATGTTTTCAAAAGAAGAAAAAAAGACACTCATAATTATGGCGAATTCAATAAAGGTTGTCGTACAAGACAGTACGCTACAATACCGAAAGTTTGTGTGGGTAACGGTTGTTTGCCTTTGTTTGATCGAAGCTCACAGCTGTAGCCAGAAGGAAGGAGAATCCATGAACATGCGTGCTCATGCTATCTCCCTCTATTGCGTAAAGCAACGAGAACTTCGACCAAGCAGTGCTAGGGGAAATTCAATTGGTTATAACTTGACAAAACTTTGTTTTTATTCAACCAAATTCAACCAATGGAAATGGCTATCCCGAACACCAAATCCACCTAGAATACCAGAATTCTATACTCTTACAAAAATTCACAACCCAACCATCACAGGTAGACCAATAATCTCCGGTTGTGATGGGCCAACAGAAATAATATCATCTTTTGTTGATACACTGCTCTAACCTATATCGAAATCACAGGAGTCGTATCTAAAAGACACCACCGATTTCATAAATGTCATTAAGAGAACCAGCGTAAATAAACAAACATTTCTTGTTTCGATGGACGTAACGAGCCTATATACAAATATACCACAAGAAGAGGGTATCAAAGCAGTATGCGAAGCATACGACAAGTTCCACAATAATAGCCCTCCGTTACCTACACACTACCTCAGAGAAATGCTTAGTCTCATACTTAAAGAAAACTCCTTCCAATTTAATGGAAGGAACTATCTTCAAATTCACGGCACTGCGATGGGCACGAATATGGCTGTCGCTTTTGCCAACATATTCGTGTCTAAAATTGAGACACAAATCCTAAGCAAAACTGTCAAAAAACCTACAGTCTGGAAACGTTACATTGACGATATATTTTCACTGTGGGACACCAGCCAAACAGTTATCGAAAGATTCATCGGAAAAAAGGTTTCATAAAGGAAATAAAGGGCGAAGCTCTTAGACTCCTAAGAACAAATCCTTCAAGAACCACTAAACTTCAGAGTACGCTTGGTCGCATGGGGCTACCCACTAAATCTGGTAGATAAACACCTATCAGAAATTAACTTCACAGAAAGAAAGTCAGCGCTCAAACAGAACAAAAAAGATACGAAAGATATTTTGCCTTTTGTCAAACAATTTGAACCAGCAGTGCCAAACATCAAACAAATTTTAATTAAAAAATGGCACATCATACAGGGATAACGACTACTCAAAAAAGTATTCAAAGATCCACCCATCATATATTTTAAAAAAGGAAAATCTTTAAAAGATATGCTCGTTAGAGCAAAAATATAAAAGGTTCTTCAAATGTTTCACACTGGTAGAGATTGTGCGGCCTGTCACGGCTTGCTACCTCCTACTAAAAAATAATGACACGGCGGAAAGTATCGGTCAAGTGTCGGTCACATATCGGTGAAGTATTGATCAAGTAACGGGCATGTATCGGTCATGTATCGGTCGAGTATCGATGGATTAAGACTATATCGGTCGACCGATATGTCGGTCGACTATCGACCGATATGTCGGTCGACTATCGACCGACTGTCGGTCGATAGTCGACCGCCTGTCGGTCGACTACCGAGTCCACCTATAGTACACATGATCCTGTGCTTCTAGGCACCAACAATCACAGCACCCACTTTTAGCAGATCTTTTAAGGAATGGAAGTTTTGCATGCATGAAGTGCAAGTTGCACAGGGTATTTCTTGGATGGAATGCCCAGCATGCTCTTTAGAACAGCACTCATGTCATGTGGATGGAAACATGAAATTGTATCGTTATCATTCCTCAAGAAAGTATGTCATCTTTTTGTAACACTTCATTCTGCACTGTATCTCTTTTGTAGTCAATTAAAGATTTAAAAATAGTTGTGACAGGCCTACACGACTCCCGCTGTTCGCAAGTGTGGTTTCTTTGCCTTTAGAGTTTGAATCTCACGAGTATGTCTTTGAGCGATTTTCCTCTTTTGTACAATATGATGGGAGGCTCTTTGTATATCTCACTCAGTAGAGGTTGATTCTGTATTAAATGCCATTTGCTCAATAAGGTTTTCTTTAGAATACTTTCGCTCAAGTTCTCTAAGTTCCAGTTTGTTTATCTCTACGCTACGGTAGTGAAATTTCTTTAACGCTCCTAGCAGTTGATGCTCTGCGTCTTTTCTTATCTTATAGATGTCAGATTGAAATTCTGGATCTGGTCTGATCTTTGCCCGTGCACTATATCTCAGTGTTCTAGGGCAAGTATGTTTGTCTCAATGCCTGTAGTATGGCAATAGATTCCTCAGATTTTTTTACTAACATCTACATGGCAGCCTTTTCGTCAGAGCGTTAACGCTTTCTGGCTCTACCGTAATTGCCGTTGCTACTGTCACGTATGTGAGCTTTTTCTTTCCGCGTTTCGCGGTTACGTTTACGGCTTTCTCTTGGCGTTTGAGTATTAGTGGTTCTTCCTTGAGAACTTTGGATCATTTCTGAATGAGGCGTGCCTGGCATGTTCGTCTCTTCCTCGCTCAGTTCTATATCGCCATCGCTACTTTTTGTTGGTGATGGATCCGGCAAGAGGTTACTATCGCTATTTAGTTTGTTCTCCATAGTAATTCTCAAGCAATACTGCAGTTTCGGTTCTATAGTGAACCTCGTCAGTTGCTCCTATGTTGTTTCTCTAGCTGACGTGGAGTGACAGAGGAATTTCTGATTCTCTCCGTAGGAAGTGAGTTCTTTTGCCGTTGTTATACTCGTAGGGAGGATCGAAAATCCTGGCTTCTTATTGGCTTATGTAAACCAATGGTGTAAGTGTGGTTTCGATCCGAGGGTTGGGTTGTGTTTCTTATAAAGGCCTTATTTGGATTTCTAGAGCATGTTTAGTTTCCTTTTTGCACAGATAGTTTCTCTAAGTATTGGAATTGCTTATCTGTGGCTTTCGAGCTCAAAAATCTTTGTGCTCGTAGATCTTGTACATGCTGTTAGTTAGGTTTTCTTGTGCGACGCAGGACGGAGCACTGTCTGGTATCAATCACAGATTTAAAAATAGTTGTGACAGGCCTACACGACACCCGCTGTTCAAATATTTAAACTGGAAACGTATTATGTAGAAGTGCCAACTCACTAACCACCTCGCCGAAAAGGATTCTTACTTGCAGCGAACTCTTTAAAAACGCTGACACAAACACGGCCCTCCTTGGATGCCTTAGCTTTTGTCGTTCCGATAAAACTCTCGCCAACCCCGCGTGTCCCGTACGTGTACAGTGAATGGCCTCTGCTATGTTGATGGTAAGCAAGAATGACTACATGCCACCCGTGTTGATAATTAAGAATATTGGCCTGCAGAGACACGAAAAGCAAAAATGGACTATGACACATTTAAAAAGCGAGACAAATAGAAGAATGTGTAGATTTCAAAACGTTTAATCATAAATAAAAAAGATAAGTATACCGGTAATTAAATAAATATGAGTATAAATACTTAGCCATCGTACTCTGATCGGTTATAATACAAGGTTTCACAAGCTGTGTTCAGCACAGTCACATGGTAAACAATTTTCATTTTGACAAAATCTATTGGTTTTTAAAACTATATTATCTGGTATTGCTTGCAAAGCGCCCAAATATGGAAATAAAATCGTTATTGTTTTATACTAACGAGTTTCTGACTTGTCAAGCAAAAAACATTGCAAAATGTAAACTGTAAACACTTATTTCAACTTTGCAAAACTGCAGCGTAATTACTTTAGAAAGTGCAGTCTTGCCCAATCTACTTTGGAAAAGGCTCTCGGTTTCAATGATAACTTAATTCAAATGGAAACATGAGCTCACAAAAGAAATGTCAGGATGAAGGTAAAATTTACCCTTGAGATTCAAGTATTTTCCTTTGTTGCGTAGGATGTGTTTTCTTCTTTTGTTTTAGATTTTCCCAATTAAATGTTTTTACTTTAATGTCCTCCCCACAACTCTTACATCTTTTGCTCGCGTTTGGAACAGATGAACCACATGAAGTGCACTTCTGTAAAGAAACAAAACACACACAAAAACAGTGCAGCATCACTGGTACACAACATCCTCACAGACCTCAAAGGAGAGCGTATATCATACAACTGGACTTTTTTGAAGCTGAACGACAAACTTATAATAGTTGCACCGCCATCTGGAGGATTTTTCTCCTATAAAATAACAGGGGTGCTCATACAAAAGTTTCAAAATTGCCATTAAAAAGGTACCACAAGCTTGTGTCGTTGGCTTGACCTGAATGAACTCTACACACCCAAGATTAGTAGCTACAATAGCTAGTTTTTTTTTCTGGATGAACACATCCCCATAACTAGCTGCTCCTGGAACTAATAGGATGAAAATACCAAGTTCAAGTCCCCCAATTCAACAAACTTTACTGTCAGTACAGTCAGTATCAATCACCCAATAAATGTCAGACACTGAGGGAAGAAGACTTCAATTTGGTTAAACAAACCTGCTGCATGAATGACTACAAATACAATTCCAAATGCCATAAAAATATTCCTTACATTTGCCACTGAAAATAAACCTGTGTAAGTTTACATTTTACCATTTTCTGGCTGAAAAATACATTACAGCAGCTTTCTGTCAAGCCACTGTCAGCAATGTTATTTGACTAAAACTTAAATGTCATCTCCTCTTTCTGCAGTCCTCATTAATACAGCTATTATATTAATACCAGTCAGATTTTCATGGCCCACTGGTGGTCATATTAACACTGTTCCATTCCATCTGGATTAAGATGACATAAAAAGACTCATGTAAGCTGTTTTAAAATTACTATGGGGTAGGTCAATCATTCAACTGGAAAGCTACCACCAACATCCCCTGGTGGGATGCATTTAGATATTAGTTTCCAGGTTTTGTTCATGAATATTACATATTCCTTGGTTCTTGTTTTGTGAGATAAAATAATACAAATTAATATTTACTCCTAGGAGAAAAGCATAAGGTGAGACACGTAATGTACAGCACATTTCAAATATATTATATTTTGAACATTGACAGAAGGCTCAATGTCATTACAAGCCAGCAACTAGCTCTTATAGCTGGCTACAGTAAAATCAACCAGATACTTCAACAACCGCAACCAGTTAGCTCAGTCGGTAGAGCACCGGACTACCGTGCGGGAGGTCGTGGGTTCAAATCCTCGATCGGACCAACACTCAGGGTCTTTAAATAACTGAGGAGAAAGTGCTGCCTTTGTAATGACACCTCCAAATGGTTAGACTTTCTAGTCTTCTCGGATAAGGACGATAAACGTAGGTCCCGTCTCACAGTACTGGTGTGGGACGTTAAAGAACCCACACACTGTTCGGAAAGAGTAGGGGACGTAGTCCCCGGTGTGATGGTCTATCACTTATTCTGTTATGGGGGCACCTGTGTATCCTACTATTCACTCTGATAAGATTGTGAACTGCGTGGCTGCAATTTGCGCCTTAATAAGCAGTCTGACAAAGTCCCCCACAAAAAGTGTTGTAAAGCGCTTTGAGCCTTGGGATAAAGCGCTATATAAATCCTGAATCATAATCATAATCATCATAACTTTAAAATGAGTGAAACACAACAAATAAAGCCGTTATAGTTGTGTTATAAATGACTGGCCACTTTTCCAAAGAGACTGGCTTCCTAAAACCTCAATGATGGCCTAAAATAGTGAAAAACACACTCACTATGCTATTTTACAGAAATAACTTTTGTGAACGCCGTAAGGGAATCTAAGTACTGGAAGTTTGAAATCTGCACCATTTTCTGGTAATAAAAAATGAATTCTCACTGGCTTGGGCCAAAACCTTAAAACATTAAAACCCAAAACAGTAATAAATAATACTTTATCAAGTACCTTAGAATATCCTGTCTTTGGCACTTGAACTGACTGCAAATCAGGTCCCAATGCATCAGAAAGTAAAGGAACTTGGAAAAGAATAAAAAAAGAGAAACTAGTACCAGTAAGTCCCTGGAAATAGGAAGCTTAAGAAATATCCCATACTTCAGGAAGGTTCAACAAAGGTAAAGCAAAGAAAACAGGAGAATTAAAGGCTTGAATGGGATTTGAACCCATGACTTTTGCACCACTGGTGCAAATGCTCTACCACTGAGCTATCAAGCTGTCACATCATCACTGTTCCTCTTTGCAAGATTGAATCAGAGCATTATCTAAAAGCTCCTACCTGCTCTATGCAATTTGTCTGAGTAATCAAATGATGATGAGTGAAATAAGTAATTTCATGCACGTGAATACAAGTGAAATTATTCCCTAATCCCACAAGTATACCATTTGATTACCTATAAATGTCATGGGTGACAAATTACATATAACATTCTAATTTCACATGTGAAATTAGCGAACAATGCTGAAATTTCGAGGCAAAATTAAGGAGTAATTTATCACCCATGATAACAGAAATCAAATAATTCTGTATCACCAATTGAACAACATCATGTACTCTTTTACCTTCTTCACTTTGCTTCATTAGTAGAAGAATATAACATTTTGACTGTGGTCAAATGGAACTGACACAAGTCAAACTCATGTTCAAACTAGTAATAACGGTGTTTATTGCAACATCTATATTCTTGCTGCAAAGCTAACTTTTATAAATAAAGCAGTCAATAAATTTTTATAGGTTTAAATAAATATACTTTTATTAATTGACATCTTGAAAGAATTATTGTACCTTTGCTGGGTTTATTTATTATTCTTTAAGCTTGCAAAGCTGTAGTAGATGCAGGGTTTTGTGGTTTATGAAAGTTTGAAAATGGGAAAAAAATGCAAACCATCTCTAGTATATAAATATTACAACAATAATGTTATTTGGCATTGTTCCTTAAAATATATTATTTGGTGGGCACATCATATAAAATTTGCTTACTATGTAACAGTCTGTAACTCTGATGGGCTGTTTCACCTTTCTTGGTAAAAATGCCCTTACAAATAAATTGCTGTATCCATGACTGCCATGCAAGTAGTCTTCTACATAGAAGCATATCCATTTAATGACTGCATTTAATATTGCAATGCAATAATATATATTGCTTCATTATGTGTACCTAATAAAAAAGTCCAAAAGATATGGATTTAGAAATTCTCTTCATAAATTCTGAATTGTTTTAGCTTTAATTCCTTTATAAATAAATATTTGGCATTTTAAGCCTCAACAGATACATAGATCATTTAATGTTGGAAAATGTTTTACCTGTAGGGTTGTATTGCCTTGAAATTTTATTACCACATCAAAGGGCTGGGTTGAGTGATTGAACACATAGCTTTGATTTCATTGTTACATGTCTGCAATTGCATGTAACATGTAATAGTGGAAGTGGATCTGAAAATGAAAGGCTATAGAGGGAAATACTGCTAGTGGCTGTACATGGAAAAAGGAGAACAACAAAAGCTTTACTAGGACTCCCTTGACTTTTTAATTATTAAAATGTTCAACAAAGCAGATTGTACAAGGGATAGTGTTTCAATGCTCAACCTAGATAGAAGCAAATGTGCAACAATGAAAATATTATACTTCCTTTAGTTTCTAAAAAGGCCTTGCCTGGACTACTGTTTACCAATCCCTAGCTGCTTCATGCAAATACTAAAAGCTGGCAGCTGGTGTTTTTCCCATTTTCTTGTAACACACTGCCAATTTTTCCCAAACAAAAGGCATGAGAGCTTTTCTAGTTAGTGGCCACGTTTTCTGAAAGTGACGTAAGCAATTCTGAAGATGTGCAGGTTGTTCTGCACTGTTTAATAGGGCTTCCAAAGGTTTAGTCAAACTATCCGAAGTTCCTGAAAGCTGTAATTGCAGTGCTTTTCCCTTAAAACTTAGAAGAAATTTAGAGGAAGTACCATAACCAACATGATGGTTCATTATATTTTTTTCGTGCTTCCTATGTTGCCATATTTTGGAATATGTATTCTAGGATGTCAGGTGTGAGGAATTACTATACACAGTTGAGAGTTGGTGTAAAAATGAAAATTTCCTTCTGAAACCTTGCAGGCCTCTAGAGACTTTCCACTATGCTTGAATCACATAATTTGCAACATCCCAACCTAAGCAGAGTATTAGGACTGAACTAAGCGCTTGGAATACAAAATGAATTTAGTAAAGGCAATGTAACTAATTAAGAGTCAATCAATGGCAGTCCCTCTTTGGTTTAAGTGAAGTCTAAGAATTATCAATGCATTTAATTAAACGAAGTGTCTCCGTGTCCGACAGTAGGCTGAGGTTACAATGAAACTCTGTGTCCGACAGTTCATATTTCACTCTTTACTGGAGCTGTAGGAGGCATAACTTTAAAATACTCTGTGTCCGGCAGTCTGATTTTCTTTGCTTTCCGCGTAGATTGTGCCAATTAGGTTAAGGATTACGGCTAGGAGACAAGGAATATGGATGTATATATAAGGTAATCACCGATATTAAAATCATAACACGAGAAAATTTCGACTGCCGGTCACCGAGTATTTTGAAAATTCTGTCCGGTTGTCGGACATATAGACACAAGTTACACAATTACAAGTTACAGTGACGGGACATGTATCAACCTTGAGGCTTAAGGAGGGCAGACTTGAGCAATACTAACTTTGGGAAAAAATGCCTTGGGGAGGATGGAGGTAGAATAGTAAGTCTGCCTTGGAAAAACGGTATTGCGATAAAAATACTAATTAAAAATAAAATAATACTTTTTAAGTGCATTGTTTTAATAAAGGAAACATTGAATCCTTATAACTTCTTGAATGTGCCCTTCCTTTATATATTTGTTGAATGACTGAGAAGAGGAGATACTTCTCTTATTTCTGGAACGCTGACAACATGTTATAAACTTGAGGCTTGCATTTTGTTAGCGAGCGGCACGAACATGGCGATCGTGACAACATCTAAAATCTGCAGTATTGATCGAGATAGCAAAAAGAGCGCCAAAATATGCATCAGTTGCGGTGTGATCCCCGCTGAAACTGCAAAATTATATAGCTCTCAGTAGATCCTGGTAAAAACGAACACTGGGGGAAATGCAAATGTCTATAACATTACAATAAATATAAAACGAGAAAGAAATTAATCATAACCATAGTGCGGGATTCCGCTAATGGCCACGGCAAAACGATGCATGACATGAAACAAGAATACAAATTCTTCAAAGCTTGATTAATGTAGAAGATGGAGACAATGTATCGCAACTGTAGCACATCCAATTTTACAACAATCTAACTTTACAAAATACTAAGAATATGATTCAGTTTTAGGCAAAAGCTTGAAGAAATCTCGATCGGAGAGTAAGCCTTATTTCACTTATTTGCATACCTTTCCTTTATAGATCACTGGTCACGTCTTGATCTTGATGAATATTCATGACTAAATCGTGTGTTCTCCCTCATTAAAGCGAGGGGATAAAAGCGTTTGAACTCACCTTCTTCTAAATTGCTTGCCATGGTAAGAAATGAAGAAGCCTATCCAGTGAAACAAAGATATAAAAGCGAAGTGAAGGGGAATAAAATTGATCGTGAATAATAGTTTCGCTTTTCGCAACATCCCTATACTATCCCCAGTCCATTCATGACACCACGGTCCAACAGATTGAAGTGATATGCTTCATTTGAGGATATCTTGCAAATGATGATTACTCTCCATTTGAGGGGGAGACCGTGTTGGGTCACGATGTCGTTCACGATCACAACGGAGTCAGCGGTGTCTTGCGAAATTCGACTTCGTAACTTTCGTCACGAATGAGATTTTAAAACACTATTTCTAGGCGCCTTTGTTTATCATTTAGAGGCTTAAAAAATAGGATGCTTCTCGTGGTCATTTTAGGGGTTCAAAAATAGGCGGTTTTTTTCTGGTCATTCAAGGGGCATAAAATTTAGGCGGCTTTTAGTGGTTAGACATTTACACAAGTAGCTCGGATTTCTGCTAAACGTTTCCCACAAAATCTTCAAAAGTTGCTCCTTTTTCGAAAACGTTGCTCAAAAGTTGCTCGTTTCTAAAGTTCAAAAATGTAGTATTTGCTTCTAATTACATTTTAAAAACACACAAATAATTTTTAACCTCTGAATATTACATACTCACAAAACTCTAATGCCTATGTTTGCTGTTCGTTCTTTTGCTACTTTGATTGGGTCGGTACTTGATTCTTCACTAGCAGTCTTCCGAGATGGAATATGTTTCGCTAAAACTAAGACTATCCGCCATTTTGAAAACGTGTTCACAAAGATATGGCTGACCGTTTATCGCTTATTCGTATATTGAGAAACACAGGAACCCAGAAACGATATTTGGTGATCTTCACAGAAAGAGCAAATCTATCAATCAAAGATAGAATTAGCTCAGGAGGGTCAAATTTAAACACTAATATTTACGAAAATTATGGAAAAAAGGCTTTTTTTTGTTAAAAAAGTGTAAAATTTGAAAGAAGTTGTCGGAAAGTTGTTCAAATCCAAAAGTTGCCAAAACATTGCTCGAAAAGGCAAAAGTTGCCAAAAAGTTGCCGAGCAACTTGTGTAAATGCCTATTAGTGGTCATTTTAAGGGCTGAAAAATAGTGGCTCTTTAATTGGTGGTTATTTTAGTGACAGGTGGAAAAATAGGAATTTTCTGTGGTCATTTTATTTGTTTTCTTAGGGACGGACCATTAGAAAAGTGATGGGGTGGGGGTGGGGAAAAAACCAAAAAAATTCATGCAAGGGAAAATGCCAAAAAAAAAATTCATGCAAAGAAGAAGGTAAAAAAAAAATCATGCAGAAGGAAGGTCCAATTGTGACTTTTTCACACGAAGTAAAAAAATTCGTGCACAGGGGTTCACCTGAAAAAAAAAATTCCTGCACAAGCAGTGAGCGAAAAAAAAATTTGTGCAAGCTGAAAATTCCCCACCCCCCCCTCCCTCCCCATCACTTTTCTAATGGTCCGTCTCTTATCAGGAAGGCCTCCGCTCAGATAATTAAGTCGTTTCCCAGTTATCTCCTTTCCCAGTTTTCTCCTTTCCCATGTAGGTCCCTTCTCAGATAGATCCTTCTCACTTAGATCCCTTCTCAGGTAGGTCCCTTCTCAGATAAGTCCCTTTATAGGTAGGTCCCTTCTCATGTAGGTCCCTGTTAGGTAGGCCCCTCCTTAGGTAGGTCAGGAGCCATTACCTGGGTAGGTCCCTTCTTAGGTAGGTCCCTTACTAGGTAGGTTCCTTTTCAGGTAATTCTCAAAAGAATGTAGTTTCAAAAATTGAATTCGCTTCCAGCCAGAAAGCTAGCGACATCGCTACGTTTCTTCACCGTTGAGCTAAAAAAAACCGTGTCTGGGAATTTTAATTACTTGTCTGCTTTGTTTTTAATACACAATTAAACTTTAAGGGTTTATAAAAGCAGGAGCCCATTACCCGGAGCGTGCAACTCCCATACTATGTCTGTGAAACGGCATTTTCACAAGTAAGGTTATTTTTAGATCGTCTCTCCCGCGAATTGGTTCGGGAGAGCCAATCACAAGCTAGTGCATGATTGATATGTAGCATGATAACCGGCTGTAGCGACAACGAGCATAGCCGACATACACGAGTCTTCATCGGAGTGTTCGGACAGCATTTCTGGCGATATTCAAAATATTTACACAGAGAGTAGTAGCTCCGATGAGATAACTGAGACAGCGGAAACAACTTTTTTTCGCGGGAGAAGCCACTCTAAAAATAACCTTACTTGTGAAAACGCCGTTGCATAAACATATAGCAGTTGCACGCTCCGGGTAATGGGCTCCTGATAAAAGTTTATATAACTTTCGAAGGAGCCAAACAAAATTCCCCGACACAGTTCTTTAGCCACATTATTGGGCAACATTCTCGCCAAATTTCAGCGAAAAAGAATGAAAACTCGCTGTAAACGAACTGGAAACGTGCTTCTCATTCGTTGAAATGGTTGAAAAGTCGACAAGAAAGGGTAACATCCTTGACCAGTATCCTGACAAATAACGTTGAGATCATAAACAATGTTGGAGTAAAACCAGGGATAAGAGACCACGACATGGTATTATTTGAAGTAAATTTGGCATTTAGAAAGAAAGGCCCGTTAAACGTAAGACTTATATTAGGAAAAGAGCGAATACTAGCCTTATAAAGAAGGAGCTACAAGACCTTGCTAACGACTTGGCTGGAACTGGGTACTCTATCACTTTACTTGTAGTGGCAATTAAATTGATCGTGACAACTTCCAGTTAGAGATAATTTATTCATAGAATCGTTTTTCTTTTATAGTTTTGTCTAGAATAAATTTTTTTTCTTGGAACTTTTTGCAATTAAGAGAAATCACTATGAATGTGATGCACCTGGGAATATCCTTATGCCTTAAGAACATGAGTGTTAATCCGGCTGGGGTTTCAAACCCCGACCTTCTGCACGGTAGTCCGGCCGGGTGCTTTACCCTAACTGAGCTAACCAGTCAGCGGTCGCTAGGTCTCTTCTCTCAGTCTTTATAACAACTACCACAAAGAAAAAGCATTTGGACAACATTTCCTAGAGAAAGCGTCTTTCGAACACAATTTTGGTACGTTTGCTCTTTGTAGTTTGCCCAGATGTATGTTGCAATAGAGATGCTCGTCGTTTCCTGGATTATTCTCCTCTTTTGTCGCACTTTCCAGAGTTCTGCTTTTTATCGATTCAATGAATTCTTTTTCTTCGAAAAAAAAAAAGAAAAAAAAGGTACGGTTCTAGTGGGGCAGTACCTCATGCACAAACCATACCTAGTAAAGTATCCTTTGAGAAAAAGTAAATATAAAATTTAAACAGGTTGAATGATAATTTATTTTAAAACTTAGCACTGGTTATTGTCACGTAAAATGTTTATTTAGAAATAAAATTCAGGACTGAGTGAATTAGCAAAGTAATTATAAGGAAGCGATATATTGCGTGATCGTCACGATTTCTGTTTGTGAAAGCATTACCTTCCTCTTCTCATCTTGTTTGGATGGTGCTGAAAGTCAGTTTGGGTTGTGCAGGGACGGCCTAGCTGGGGGGGCCTGGGGGGCTTTAGCCTCTCCCCCCCCCCCCCACTTTTTGCGATGATGACATCTTTTGTCATTTTACACCTTTTCTGGTTGTTTTTTTTTTTAAAGAAATATCTCATGGAGAATGTTGAAAATACCATTCAGTCCAGCCTCTAGATTTCAAACTATTTTGGGATTGGATGCCCCTAGACTTCCCCTACAAACTCGCGCCTTCGGTGCTCGTTTTCAAGCCCTGTTGTGGAAAGAATGTGGGCGTAGATCCAGAAGAACATTTGTAGGACACTGAGAATTTATTACTTTCTTCGCAAAAGGAAATATATTTAAAGTTAAAGCAATCACGTTAACACTTTCCTTTATTCCACCAAGTTTGCTCTCAGAATCCTTCAATTCCCTTTGGAAACTGCAGCTTAACATTGTGTTAGCAAACCCATATCTTGCTGCTTAAAAACAAAGAGACCTTGCATCTCCGCCATGAGGGAATGGAAACAGTGGATTAATCCCTGAAAATGCATAACAAATTAATTGGGATAGAGCAAAGAAGGGTGAATTGCGCTTAAACGTGGAACGACAGACAGCTAAGTTGCGGTATATAATTCATGGTAGGCCACCATATAGTCCGTTTACAGGGGTATACAAGGGTTTACAAGGATATACCTTTGTAAACCCTTGTATACCCCTGTAAACACTATATTTGGTGACTATACGGTGGCCTACCATGAATTATATACGTACGTTGTCGGGCTAATTTTCGTCTCGTGTTTACATGATGACTATCAAATACAAAAGACAATGAAGTCCCCTTAAATTAGGCATGCGCTACCCGTTTCAATACAGTGAAAAGCCAATTTCATGCCGAATCGAGTGGTCGTTATTTGTTTACATGATACCGGTGGGAGATTTCAGAGATTTCGTACCGAAACGAGAATTTCATAGGCTCGATTTCCACCGCTCTCTCGTGTCTGGTATGCTGCCTTCGGGGAAGGAGCGCGGGCTCCTTTCCCAAACGGCTGGTAATCGAGCCTAAGAATTTCACTGCGGCATAGAAACCGGGGTGCACTCGCCCTAGTACGACTCACGACTTTCCTGGTGGTATCATGTAAACGGAGCCACAGGAGGGAAGCGGAGTGAATTTGCGCCTGTGTGAAAGAGTGTTTACAATTACAAATCTTCCTACAGCGGTCTTTCAATCAAATTTCATGCGCGCGAAATGTTGCAATTTCTTTGCCTTTGTGTTGTTACGATATGTGATTGGTCAGGAGCCCATCACCCGGAGCCTCCATACAAACTATATCCTTGAGTCAACCTTTGCTCGTATCTTTTTATTTTTAGAACAGTCTCAAGAGAATATTTTGTGAGACGCTATCACTCAGGGTTTGTGACTGCGTGTGACGTAAAAGAACAACTTTGTTCTGATTGGACGGTACAATGCATTCGTGGGAATTCGAACGACTAAAAATAGAAAGATACGGGCAAAGGTTGTCTCCTAGGGTTTATAAGGGAGATGGAGGCTCCGGGTGATGGGCTCCTGGATTGGTCCAATCTCCTGCCACAAATTTTCCTGCGTTTGGGGATTCCTTTGAGTTCCGATTGGTCCGATCAGTTGAGACGCTTTCCCAGACCTTTCGAAAAAACGTGCGTTGCTTATCTCAAAATAAAGAAATTCCATTCAAACGTCCTGGGAAAACTGTCCATTTGCAAAGTGCTACACTGCAACTGTTATTGAAGTCGTTGGTTATCGAAAGGTCTCACGTCCTCACTTATATAGATTTTGGACGCGGAATTTTTTCTCAAGGATGATTAGAAGGTGGATATCCAATGAATTTACCCCTTCCTCCTCCCTTCCCTCCCCTCCCTCCCCCACTCCCTACCCCCACTGCCTACCCCCACTCCCTACCCCCACTCCCTACCCCTCCCAGTCCTATACCCCCCTCCCTAAAAAAAGATCCTCCACGCAGTCTACATAAAAGCGACTGTCATTTAGCGGTAAATCGTAGAACAAGAAAGTAACTCTGAGTGTAAATTCAAGTGCTACAGATGACTTTCTGATATTTCCACTAAGCGTTGTCCCTACTATTCAGAATAAGAAGAACCAGACCATACAAAGAAAAGTTCTTTGACTTCGGTGGAAATAAAACCCACGACATCTCGGACAGATCTACCGATGCTCTCCCGACTGAGCTACGAGGCCAGACGGAAGAAAGTCGTTGGTGATTACGATGGTAACTGGCATTCCAGTACAATCAACTTACCGAGATCTCCGGGTAAGCTGTGGTATAAACCAGCTGAGCTCGGACTGCTGTCGTACGGCGAGCCTGCGTCACACAAGATCTTGTCGACAATCTGCGCATGCACGGACCGAGGAGTCAAGTTAGAGGGAGTAGTACTGGAAATAAGAGTGTCCTGTACTCCGAGTTAGTGCATGGGAATGGGACGAGCTTGTTTGAGATGCATTTTAGACTGTTTTGAGGGAAGCCACCACTTGATTTCAATTCTTTAGGATGAATTTGGTTTCTTTAAAAATGGGTAAATTTAACTGCTTCTTGACAAGCTGTTAAGTACCCAAAAATTTTGAAATACGAGTTCCCGAAACAGTTTATTTTCTTACCTCAACAATCTCATAATCGTAGTCATTCAAGTTCTTTGTTTCTACAAACAAATTAAAAAATTAAAAAACAAGGTATATTGCACGTGCAGCGTGTTTGTCTCTGGTCATAGCTTTAAAAATGAGGTACGTTACATGTGTCAGTAGGGTGCATGTCTCTAGTGATGGCTTAAAAAACAAGGTATATCAGTACATGTGTAGCGTGTATGTCTCTAGTCATGGCTTAAAAAACGCCGGAGGTATATTACATGTGTAGTGTGCATGTCTCTGGTCATGGCTTAAAGAACGAGGTACATTACATGTGTAGTGTGTTTGTCTCTGATCATGGCTTAAAGAACGAGGTATATTACATGTGTAGTGTGCATGTCTCTGGTCATGGCTTAAAGAACGAGGTATATTACATGTGTAGCGTGCTTGTCTCTGGTCATGCATGGCTTAAAGAACGAGGTATATTACATGTGTAGCGTGCTTGTCTCTCAGTAGTCATGGCTTAAAGAACGAGTTATATCAGTACATGTGTAGCGTGTTTGTCTCTAGTCATGGCTTAAAAAACGAGGTATATTACATGTGTAGTATGCATGTCTCTGGTCATGGCTTAAAGAACGAGCTATATTACATGTGTAGTGTGCTTGTCTCTGGTCATGGCTTAAAGAACGAGGTATATTACATGTGTAGCGTGCTTGTCTCTGGTCATGGCTTAAAGAACGAGGTATATTACATGTGTAGCGTGCTCGTCTCTGATCACTGATGGTTGAAAGAACAAGGTATATCACATGTGTAGCGTGCTTGTATCTGGTCACTGATGGTTGAAAGAACAAGGTATATCACATGTGTAGCGTGCTTGTCTCTGGTCACTGATGGTTGAAAGAACAAGGTATATCACATGTGTAGCGTGCTTGTATCTGATCACTGATGGTTGAAAGAACAAGGTATATTACATGTGTATACGTAGTGTGCTTGTATCTGGTTATGGCCGAAAGAACAAGGTATATTACATGTGTAGCGTGCTTGTCTCTGGTCATGGTTTCCAGGACGAGGCATTTAACGACTCCAACGGACCCCACTGGAATCTAGTGGAGTTATTTGACATTTATCACATTCGGCACAGACTAAGTTTAAAGAAAAAAACATTCAAGTTAGCAGACGTACCTTGCGTTGGCCAATAGTCACCGCAGCTGTCCGTGGGCACACAAGGAAATGTGATCTGAAAGAATTAGAAACAGTGAGATTCCAACGTTAGTGGTAAATATGGGCCATTTAAAGAAAAAAGAAAAACGAACTGAAGATAGGGAACACTAAGTTATCGGCCATGCAAGTAGAACAACTACTGGAGCTTATTTAGGAAACTTAACAGAATTCTTTCGAGAAAATTATGTTTATTCGTTATGTTTATTCGTTCCGATAGTATTTACATAAAATATGTTGTGAGGAATTCGAAGACAGATCTTGCGTGACTTTTAACACGATATCTGTAGATGTGAAGTCGCTTCTAATTCCTAGAAATTTGAAAGTTTTGCAATATCCTTTCCGAAAAAACCAGCAACGTCTTCCGATTTTACCG
Source organism: Ricordea florida (assembly GCA_949710005.1). NCBI lineage: Eukaryota > Metazoa > Cnidaria > Anthozoa > Corallimorpharia > Ricordeidae > Ricordea > Ricordea florida. The sequence goes on along the minus strand of OX453276.1, from coordinate 32,564,232 downwards.
GATGACTTATATTTATGATTAGACCCAGACAGCGTTTTCAAGGGTTAATTTTGTCCCCCGTGTACCGGTTCTCGAAAAAAATGTCGGTGGAACAAGTTTTCTGTAGAAGGTAGAGGAAGAGAGATGAAGTTATCACAGGAAGAGTTACCAACATGTCAGCAAGTTTTTAATTCAGAAGTTACTGACTTAAAATGAGATTTGGAAATATGCGTTTTCCACATCGAAACTAAAAATTATATTCTAAAAGAGTAGGTGGTTTACCGCGTATTATGAGCAAAAACTGAGGCTGTCACAGAGCCGCGGGTGGCAGTGGCGTAACCAACTAACTTTATCTTTCTCGCAAAACAGTTAAGCCAGCTTTAGAAAGTTACTTTTAACTGTGTTTGATGTCATGCTTCGACCTGGAACACCGGTTTAAAGACTAAAAAAACTGGGATATACTCCTGCAGACCACTTTGTCGACTCGCCTTTCTCGCTTTTCAATCACCGGAAATGGCTTCCAAACAGAAATCGTAAGAGCCCAAATACGACATATATTCAAGACTTCCGGTTTTCCTTTCCCTGGGAATTTTTTGGCGTTATGGTTGATAAATCACGCACTACTACCAATTAAATCATTTGTGAAAGATCTTCCAGTGAAATTGCAAATCACTTTAGTGTTCTCATATTTTGGTAATTCGATTCCTCTCTTTCTTGGAATCAAATCCAGTTTAATTATAACTTGATAGGATTTCTGCAAGAGATCTGAACATCGACAATAGCTTCTTTTATTTCTCATCAATTCAACTTCTTTGCCACCTCGTTTCCTTCATCCCCGATACATCCTTGTTCGCGAAACTGGAAGAGTTTCAAAGGCACGTTCGCGTGAAAAACATGTGCTTAGCGACGCTGTACCAGTTGACAAGTTCTTGACACTTCTCATAAACAGTCTCGGAAGGTGAGTCGAAAATCGCACCTCAATTAATTTACAATTTTGGAGGCTTGCTTACATAAACAGATCAAAATGCTTTGTAGAAATAAAAATTTTGTTCGCACCGGAAAGCAGTTGCTAATGTTGACCTAATGTTTCGTTTACAATAAAAACACTCTTGTCAAATCTCTTAGAGCTGCAATGTCTGCAGTCATACAATATCTGTAAACTCAAAAGTGACACTTCGCCGTCAACTTCAGTATTCTCGGAACGATGTAGTTTGTATTGCCTGAGAGTTTGTAAATGCCTCAATCAATTTTAGTTGGAAAACAAGCTGTTAAAATATGTCTGTGGTATTTTGTTGTCGATGGTGGAAATTGTTGTTTCTTGTAACGAAATGTTATGCATGATAACCGTTAATTCTGTAGTGCAATACTTAATATATTCAGTACTTGTTTTAACGAATTGGGGGCACCACAGTTTAGAAGCTTTCTAAAGAACAGTCACACTGCACGGTTTGACCACAGATGAAGTAAATTTGAACCACACGGTATAGTATAACAACCTGTACCAAAGTACAGTACTCTTCAGTAGCTTTACAAACAATGGTCACACTGCATCAGTGGTTTGATCCACAGATGAAGAAAATTAGAACCAAGGCAAAGGCAAACTAAAGAGTTCCACATTACACTACTGTTCAGTAGCTTTCCATTGAATGGTCAAACTGCGTGATTTGATTCACAGATAAAAATTAAAAGTTAGAACCACACTGTATAGTAAAACAAACAATACCACAGTACAGTATTCAGTTGTTTTCCTAAGAGTGACCTTTTCAGGTGCATGGTATCTTCAAAACTGAGAGCATATAAAACACATCAGTTTATACCACAGATTCCACTAAAAGACTTACCTGGCTCATTGGGAACTGTGTTTCGGCCAGAACAGGTTGGACGTAAGATTTCGTTTTTGCAAGGGTGTCTCTTATCTGCCTAGTGGGCTGAGAAGAATTATCTGTAAAACGAATAAGGATTCCAATGTCATCAACCACTGGTGACCACGTAAAAGGTTAGAAAAATTGAGAAAAGAGTCAATATCAAGGCTGTATGTGTCAGATGGAGTTGCTGTTAACTACTTTTATCAAAGAAAGTCAGACGCTACCCTTCACTCAGTATCGTAAATGTTTCAAAGAAGGAATGTAAATGGACAATCAGACAATATCAAGACTGAGTATTACTGTTCAGTAGCTTTCCAAAGAATAGTTACATTGCTTGGTTTAACGATCCACAGATAAAAAAGTTAGAGTCACACTGTATAGTAGAACAAACAGTACCTCAGTACAGTAGTGTTCAGTAGCTTTACAAAGAATGGTCATCACAGTGCATGGCTTGATCCTCAGATGAAAAAGTTAGAACCACACTGTATTGTAAAACAAACAGTACCACAGTACAGTACTGTTCAGTAGCTTTACAAAGACTGGTCACACTGCATGGTTTGATCCACAGATGGAAAAGATAGAACCACACTGTATAGTAAAACAAACAGTACCACAGTACAGTACTGTTCAGTAGCTTTACAAAGAATGGTCACACTGCATGGTTTGATCCACAGATGAAAAAGTTAGAACCACACTGTATAGTAAAACAAACAGTACCACAGTACAGTACTGTTCAGTAGCTTTTCAAAGAATGGTCATCACACTGCATGGTTCAATGATCTACAAATGAAAAAGTCAGAACAACTCTTGTATAGTAAAACAGACATGCAGTACCACAGTACAGTAATGCTCAGTAGCTTTTCAAAGAATGGTCATCACACTTCATGGTTCAATGATCTACAAACGAAAAAGTCAGAACAACTCAGTCTCTTGTATAGTAAAACAGACATGCAGTACCACAGTACAGTAATGCTCAGTAGCTTTCTAAAGAATGGTCGTCACACTGCATTGTTTAATGATTCACAGATGAAAAAGTTAGAACCACACTGTATAGTAAAACAAACAGTATCACAGTACAGTACTGTTCAGCAGCTTTCTAAATAATGGGTAGGGCCAATGGTTTTCCTATATGATAGACAGAATATAACTCAAAATTTTATTGTTGTAGAGGTAAACAGACAGAAGTTCTTGCCCGTTAAGTTCCGAACAATATATTAATTGAATGATTTTCGTCACAACCGCTTACAAGGCTTCAACTTTTAACTTTGTCGTGTGGAAATAGAAGATCTGTTTTGTTCTGCTCTTCTGAGTCGGAATCAGGTGGAATTGAAGTTACCAATTCAATGTTTCTTCTGAAGGTGTCTTTTTTGTTTTAGCATCCTTCAGTAGACGAGCTTAAAGTATCTTATTAAAATGTATGGATTATGCGAACAACCTGTTCATTGCAAAAGGGAAAAAACCGTTCCATTTCTTCCGGGAGAAGAACCACTGTTTTGCGTTTCGTCAAATGCTGCGATCCGGATCAATTTCTCTTTGTAGCTTGAAAGTCGATTGTCCTCCACAAATTATTTCGTTGTTTGACCAGTTTTTGAGGACTTAGTTTAAAGAGGAATAGTTTATTGGCGACAGAAGCTTGAAAGTGGCGAAATAAGAGGAAGAAACGACAATTTGGAAAAGTTAACAGTTACGTGCGTCGTGGTCAAACTTAATTTCAGGTTAACTAACGTTTTGGCCAAAAGAAAGTTCAAATACATGAAAGAAAAGCATCTTTAAGCAAGAACATGATACAATAAGGAGCGGCACACTATTTTTTGGAGCGAAAATTTAAAGGAACGAGCTTGCACTTTCATCTCAATGAACCGGCACGGCGCGAAAGCGAAACATTTCCAAACATTAGTGACATGTACAACCTACATTATGAGAAAACGTTCAGTTATATGGCATTATGTATTTACACAAAAAACAATTAAATAGTTTTTTTGGCTAGTTGTTTGTTAACACCATAATCAAAACTCGCTGCCACAAGTACGCATTAAGAAAAGGAAAGCTGTCGTTGCGGGCGAAATAAGAACAACTACATTCTATGCCTTTTATTTATCTTTTCCAACACGTGGCTCCAATAATTGCACTGCCGGTATCTTCGTGCTCATTTAAGGCTCTCCGGCAACGAACTAACTGCCATCAATGGATACCTATGCATAAATATTATAACTCACACTATATATAACTATATAGTACATTTACACTAGTAGAGTGCATGGGCAAAGATCGCTTCAGAGAGGCAAGCTTAAGAAAGCTGTCGTTCATACATTTTCTTTGTTCTTAGTTCTCGAACTTTTACTCGTAGATATTTTGATAGCTATTTTCATACCTCGGTACCGCGAGCACGGCTTCATTTGGTAAACCTTAAATGCATTTTTCCCTCTTGGACAGCTCCTAGTACGAATTTCTTTGATATCCGGCAGAGCATTCAGAGCGCATCTGAAGTTTGTTTTCCACTTTCGCGGATCAGGCTTGTCTTTCCCTTCTTTAAACTTTCCCGTGTAGGCAGCCCAAGCCCGGAACAAAGACGCATCCTCGACAGTCCATCCATGTCGACTACCATGCTTCCAGGGGACGCGAAACACCCTCTCCACTGGGTCTCCCTCCCATTTGAGGCCACTAAATCGGCCTGAGTTTATCATGTTTACCAACCAGTCTCGCAGGCGAAGTCTCTTGCGCGTATGCATTGTGCAAGAACAACCGGCTAACACAACAACTCGCGCCTCGGAAAATTTCAATCTAATTTAAGAATGCTTAGGAAGAAAAAGAAACAGGTGTTTTTTTAATTATTTCCTAGAAAGGAAATAGGTCGATAAAGAACAGGACATATAAAGTGACTACTTACCCTATTTCAAAGGAAGAAAAATGTGTAGGTGTCGCCTTCCTGTGCCCGGCAGAGACCCTGTAACGGCACGACTGACTGCGAGGGGGTAAATATTCGAAGCTGCCAGACATGCTCTTTTATACGACCTGGGCCAATCAAATTCTAATCAAGTTTGTCTATTGGCAAAACGCCCCGTTCACAGAGTGTAGAAAAACAAGTTTCATTTGCTTCACTTTGAATGGCGTTGTTATATTAATTTTGTGACGCAGAGGTTTCGATCCCTAGTTATAACGAATACCAAATAAGCAAAAATGTAACGAGATGGAGAGACAGCTGGGCTTTTAGACAATTGACCAATGCCTAGACACTACGTAATATGATCAATTTTAGTCACAGATTTCAATGCGACCGAATGCTTGTAGCTACTAATTACCGCTCAGTAAAAATGAGAAACATGCAGTTAATCCACATTTTATTTATTTGAAAACTGGTGCAAGATCTGCGAATACAAGAAGACTACACGTTACGCCATGAGCATCCATGAAATTGTAGCGTTTGCAAAAAAGCTATAGCATCTTTCAGCGAAGCATAACTAACTCGTTTTGCGCGACTGTTTGGGATTTTAAATCCACGAATTAGGAGATTTTAAGTAGCACTAAAAGCGCTTTGTTTTGTATTTCCTGCACGGTTTATCGGAGTTTGCCGAGGCAGTGTGATCGAGTCTTGGGATTCAAACATGGGTGTGGTATCACGTGATTGTAGTAAGCCACAGGGCACGCTTTCACAGGAAGTAACAAGACGATATCCACATAAACAAGTATTTGTCGCAAGAAGGGAAGAAACCCTGATAAATTGAGCATTAAGAACTTGTCACTTGATAAAAATAGAGGAGTGAATCGTCCATTCCTGCGGTTAAAACTCGGGAAGCCGTCTTCAAGTGGTAAAATCTTTCATTTTCTTTCAGCAAGAATCAAAAAATCAAATCGACTTATTGTCTTTTCTTAAGACTGTGAGAAGTAATTGGCGAAAGCGCGACATTCGCGTGTTGGACGCGAGTCCATTGTTAGAAACGTTGCACGATGGTTAAGTGGCCGAATTTTTTTCAGTTTCATTCGAGTTTCAGTTGCGGCACGCGCCAGCAAGCGTCAGCAACCGACACAATCCAAACAATTCTTAACACGATGTTTTGAATTATCTACAGAATTTGAGTTCCGCCAGCGCTGATAGCTCGTTGGAGCAGAGTTTCTTCGATTATTTACAACTCCTCGTATTTTATAGTACAATTTAAAATCGAGAATGAAACTTATTGAGAAAATAAACACACTGACGAAAATCCAAGAAACGAAAAAGGGTACCCGCGGTAGGTGATAAACTAGTTTTTAATTGCACATGTCATGACAAACTCACATATTCTACTCTTCTTTTTAAAACAAGAAGCTTAATTTAAGTTTCAATGTTAAATGTGTTTATCTGTCCAGAACGGAACGTTCACTGAAGTAATATGTTTGAGAGATGTCTTATTTACAAACAAACAGGCAATATTATTGTACCATGTTAACTGTACAAACAGCACTTGCAGTTTGTTTTTCAATTTCTATTGCGGATAAAATAAACCTACTACTTTTCCAAGCCCAAGTGTTCATGCTCATCTACGAATGGGACGAACGATCAAGAATAAGCGACGGACTGACCGAACCATTATGTCAGATAATTTCCAAAGTCGATCTCCCTTTGTATTTGATATGGTGTATTTGTGTAAAAATGAAAATGGTTACCAATCACTTCTCAGTGCAATTGATCTCACCAAGAGGGTTTTGTCTTTTCCTTATGGTTTGATTGATATTGTTTGTTATCAATAGAAAGCTTAAGCAAACACGACTGCCGGCAACTTCCTGGAGAGCGGAAATTGAACAATAAATTCCTTTTCCCGTTAGGACTCCGGCCGGCTCGGGTTGTCCGAGTCCGAGTTTCTATCTGCTTTCACTGTTATTCAGATTGCGGAAAAGCTACGGATATGCCGTTATCCTTCGCCCCAAGTTGTCCAAGTACGTTTTACGGGTATAAACGTCCTATTGAAAACTAGACTAAAAAACAGTCGCTTTACGTTGTTGTTTAGCAGAACATTCTTTAGCTTCTTAGGGCAATTTGAGATATAATTCACTTCTCGATGATAAGTTTAAAATCATTTTGCCCGTCGGACGTAAAACTAAAACAAAACCGCTACCCGACAATTGTTCGCTAGTTTTAGTTCCGCTGCTAGCTTCTTATAGCCTTGAACTTCACTGAGTCAATTGGGCCCACGTTTCAGCTGAAATTTATTGGCGGCCATGACAAAGGAAGAAAGGAATATAATTTTTTGATGCGATTGCATCCGCTTAAGGAGAAAAGCTCAGTCCAGAAGGAAAATGCTTCAGTTTGTTTTTTTTTTCAAACGTGGCATATATTGGTCTCGCTGAAAACGAAAATGGGCTTATCCCCTTTCTTCTTATTTTATGCCAAAAATGTAATTGCAAAATGCTACTCTATTAAACCAACTTGTTCAAGCTAATGCTAGCGCCACATTTATGGTAAAAACGTACCACAGTACAGTTCTGTTCAGTACCTTTCCAAAGAATGGCTACGCTGTATGGTTTGATCCACAGATGAAAAAATTAGAACCACACTGTATAGTAAAACAAACAGTACTACAGTACAGTACTGTTCAGTAGCTTTACAAAGAATGGTCACACTGCATGGTTTGATCCAAAGATGAAAAAATTAGAACCACACTGTATAGTAAAACAAACAGTACCACAGTACAGTACTGTTCAGTAGCTTTACAAAGAATGGTCACACTGCATCGATTGATCTGCAGATGAAAAAGATAGAACGACACTGTATAGTAAAACAAACAGTACTACAGTACAGTACTGTTCAGTACCTTTCCAAAGAATGGCTACGCTGTATGGTTTGATCCACAGATGAAAAAATTAGAACCACACTGTATAGTAAAACAAACAGTACTACAGTACAGTACTGTTCAGTAGCTTTACAAAGAATGGTCACACTGCATGGGTCGATCCAAAGATGAAAAAATTAGAACCACACTGTATAGTAAAACAAACAGTACTACAGTACAGTACTGTTCAGTAGCTTTACAAAGAATGGTCACACTGCATGGTTTGATCGAAAGATGAAAAAATTAGAACCACACTGTATAGTAAAACAAACAGTACCAAAGTACAGTACTTTTCAGTAGCTTTCCAAAGAATGATCACACTGTTATCCACATGTGAAAAAGCTAGAATACTGTAAAACAAACAGTATCCCAGTACAATATAACTTAGAATTGTCGTATCGAAAATGTGAAGAGAAGCTCAATGAAGAACCGACAAACATCTTTTATGTCTTCTATGATTTCATGTTCAATCTCGATTGACAGAGCCACACCCAGACCTAAAACCAAGCGAACTGAATGCAGACAGAAGCGCGAAACCAACGTGCTATGGCTTTTACCGAAAGGCCCAGACAAAGTTTATCTCTTCATTGTTTCAAATATTAAAGCTAGCGAAGACTTACCTTAACTTCTAAATTCAAGTTGTCAAAGGTTCCAAAACCAGACAAAAAAGTTTCATCGACCGGTGATGCGCACAAGGGCACCAAGAATAATTTTGGTTTGTTCCTGGACTTAGACGTGACTCCGAAGTATTCATCACTGCACATCGCAAAGTTGAAACCTGACTCTAAATCCATCCAACGAAGAAGACAAATCATTACAAGTTTGTCGATGAAAGGGAACTGCTTAAACATGACCGAAAGACATCACGCTATTTCATTTTCTACCAGAAAAATAATAAGAACATTTGTTTGCATGTCAAAGTAAAGACATCCGAACGAAAGGACCCTTTCATTTTATGGTAACACTACACGTATGTAAAAATTAGATAAGTGAAACTGTTTCTTACAGTAAAACGCTTAATATTTACGCGTCTTTCATGTTTCAATGTTCTTCGCGTGGTCAAAAATAAATCATTTTGGATTTGAAGCTTGAAGTACAACCTCGTATTTTCAGTTTCAATGACAATCTTCATACATTTTATCGCTATATGAACTGTTGACGACGTGGTCTATTTCACGGAGCTCTTTGGTCTGTGGATAGAAAAAGACGAGAACAGTAATGGCGACAGTATAAAACCCGTATTATAAGCAACAGGCTTACAACACAGAAAACTTGTTTTTTTTTTCCGGCTTACTGCTATTATCTACGTTGCCGTGGGCCGCATGAAAATAATCTAACGTCGGGGTTATATTTAAAGGGGCGTGACACACTACACCCTTCCCCACTACCAAAGGTTACCCATACCGTGGCCCGACTGCAGTCTTTTGCCAAAATGACAACAACTCGTGATTTGGCCATTTTATTATCATTACTATTTACAGAGAACCGTTTCACCTTTTTACAATGTTACATTTTAATATACACAGAAATCTTGTAAAATTGTTTAAAAAAATGGTATTTTCGTGGCAAATTTATCTGGCTTTTTGCCGATCGAGGGAATAATGGAACTGAAGCGTGAATGTGGGCAGAGGAAAAGAAAGTATAGAGAAGACAGAACACAAGAAAACAACACCCAAGAGAGAAATATCTACATTATTAAGTAAATCAATAAATACGTTTAGATCGCGGTGCGGGCGTGCGCTCAAGAGAACGCATCACACCCTATATAACAGAATGTCAGCGGAAAAATCGATCGCGCACGCGTAACTATCAGTTACGTCACGTGACATCCGAGCCAGTCAGCTGACTTGTTGAAGCAGGCGTCTAACTCGGTCCAGGTCCTTTACTAGTTTCCTGATGTCCGTTTTCTTGGTAGACGCAGATGTACCACAGGCCTCTTCGAGAACTGCAAAAAGAATTCAGGCGACATGACCATGAAAATGGTGTATCAAATATTTCGCTTAACAAATTGGGCAATCGGTGATTGGCTACAGGGAGCAAGTGGTCCTTTGCGTAAGGGACGGACCATTAGAAACGTGATTGGGGGGGGGGGGGGGGGTGGGAAAAAAAACCAAAAAAAGATTCATGCAAGGCAAAATGCCAAGAAATAAAATTCATGCAGAGAAGAAGGTACAAAAAAAATTTATGCAGAAGGAAGGTCCAATTGTGACTTTTTTTGCACGTAGTAAAAAAAATTCGTGCCGAGGGGTTCACCTGAAAAAAGTTCCCACACAAGCACTGAGCGAAAAAAAAATTCGTGCAAGCTGAAAATTCCCCACCCCCCCCCCCCCCCCACCATAACTTTTCTAATGGTCCGTCCCTAAGATTGAATAAGAATCATCTCAGTCGACAGAAACTTGCAACAAATCCGTTGTTCAGCGTAAAGAAATAGACATTCAAAATCTGTATCAAAATTTATTTGGCTGGCTTGGTTTGAGAAGTCGCACTATTCGTCAAAAATCAACAAAACGATTGTTTAAAAGAGCTCTCTTCCAGTATTAGTTTGCTCAGTATTAATTTTTGTCATACAACCCTTGTATAATAAATTTTCCTCTCTGTTCTTTGTTTCCTCTGTTTATAGTAAGCTTTTCCTCTTTTCTTTGTACTTTGTATTTATTGCATTTAACTTGTTAATGTGGAGTAAATGAATAAATAAATAAATAAAATAAAATTAAATTTATTCATACCATATCAGTTGAGTGTCGTAAACCCACACCCAAAGGAATTATTTTAACCAATCACAACAGATGCACACAATACAATGGACCAATCAGAACTCAAAAGAAAATACAAGACGTCACAACAAGCGCGGGAAAACGCGTTTTAATTCGAGGTTGTACTTCTAATTAACTAAGAAAGGCATGAGCGAATCGCAGCAATTCATTCAAAAATGCATAAAACTATATCGTGGCTTAAATTGTATACATATAGCATCCAACGGAATACGTGCATAAAACGATTTTCAAGTATAAAGTACTATTAATGTTATAGACTTCAACAGCATGCAAGAACAAACAGTATTTACCGGTCAGTTGTTGCTCAATGTCATTCACCCTGCTTTCCAAGTCGTCCTGAATATGCGATATGTCATCTAATAAATTATTCATAGCTCCCAGGCCCTCATCTTCCGACATCCTTGACACAGACGTTTCGTCAGTTTCGTTTTCGGCTTCGTTCTCCCCTCCCTCCATAACAGATTGATCAGATGTCTTTGACTCAACCTCCGACTTGATTTGTGTTTCAGATTCCATTCGCGGTTGACGCGAATCCAAAGACTGCCGGGCCCCCATAGGGGATATAGCCGGGCAGTTTTGCCCAGCCACAATACTATCGTCTGATACAGAGTTCAAGGAATCATGGGAAGTGTTTTCGTGACTACTGACGATCTCATCTTCCCCGTGCGCTGCTCCGTCCCCAAATGGCACCGGAGAAAAACGCTCATCTTCCTTTTTTACCACACTTGACTCTTTTTCAAGCGAATCACCGTCCACAAATGAGGAAACACGGTTTTCGCACGCAGTAGACGCAGCAGAAGTCGAAAGCGACTCGCGGTTTATTAAAGCTGCTTTCTTATCGTGTACATTGTTGTTACCATCACCCAGGTCTCCCGGGCCACTTAGACCGGGGGGCGTCGAGGGCCTTTCCTGTTTAACATTTACAGGCCCGTTCTGCGAGGGGGCCTCGAGCTCGGGATGACCATTCATAACTGGAGTTGCTTTTGTATCTTCATTGTGGCGAGCGGATTCCTGGTTGGATTCGTCAACCACTAAAGATAAGGCAACGTTGACCGGGCAAGCATGAACCTCTGTCGAGTTTGTGTTTCTAACTTCCACCGTTGGAGACTTCACTTCTTTGGGTTTCCGCCAGCACTTCAGCGCTGGATGGTTTGGCTTTCTGAAAGTGAAATAAAAGGAGAGCCAGATGTTTTATGTGAAAATACCACAGGAAAAGGCTTCTAGAATAATCGCTGGAAAGCTACTGAATACAACTGTACTGTGTTACTGTTTGTTTTACTATACAGTGTGGTTCTAACTTTTTCATCTGTGGATCAAACCATGCAGTGTGACCAATCTTTGTAAAGCTACTGAACAGTTCTTTACTGTGGTACTGTTTGTTTTACTATACAGTGTGGTTCTAACTTTTTCATCTGTGGATCAAACCATGCAGTGTGACCATTCTTTGTAAAGCTACTGAACGGTACTGTACTGTGGTACTGTTTGTTTTACTATACAGTGTGGTTCTAACTTTTTCATCTGTGGATCAAACTATGTAGTGTTACCATTCTTTGGAAAGCTACTGAACAGTACTGTACTGTGGTACTGTTTGTTAATGTAATGCTTCAAGTTTGTGCTCCCGAGTACAAGTTTCGCGCACGGCTTCACTCTTTACCTAAGAAGTTCAAACTTCAGTTTAAGGCCTCTTAGAGCGTCGTTTACCGCATGGATATCACTGACTAGTCCATGAGTAGCAAGGTTCAGTTCAGCAGAATATTCAGGCTCCACCAGGGGCGCAAACGGTACACACGCGAGAGTGCCTCGTCTGAACCAATCAAAATCATTCTAAGGAAAGGGAAAAGTATAATTTAAATGACATGTGATTGGCTGGCGGTCACCGGTGTTGGTACGCAGTCTGCCAGAGAAAAGAACCAACTTAAATCGCCACAAAGTCTTGAATTTTCCAACAACATAATTTGGGTCGATCCTGTACTCTCGAAATTTCGCTACAATAGGTTGCAAAATTATTTAATAAATGATAGATCCCCGCCGAGTTATGTAAGCAAAATAGTCAATTGCCAAAAAAAAAACCTGAAAAAAATCAGTCTTGGGATGGGATTCGATCCCAAGACCTCGCGATACTGGTGCAACGCTCTAACCAACTGAGCTATCAAGCGAACTGGGAGCAGGTCATTTGTGAGTTCGTAGTGAAGTCGAGCAGGATGAAGAAATGAATGTAAAATTGTTGAGACAATATGAGTAAACTGCACCCCTTCTTCCTTTAAACCACTAACGGCACAAAGCCTTGCTGAGCTTCCAACTTCGCCCTCTCTCTTCCCCTTTCACTGTTGAATGTTTACTCTTCAGCATGGTTTCGCATTGGTAGCAACACTCCAAATGGGTGCAGTGTCTCCAGTGATATTGCACCTTGTTGTAGAATATACTCTAAAAAAGCTTCTTAAACTGCTGCACTGACTGTGTGTAAAGCACAGGGTCAAATAAACAAAGCATGTGCGCTGATGAGGAGAAACGTTTGTATCCAAAGATTCGTCTATAGACGGTCACGTGGGTTAGAGTTAAAGGGTCACAGTTATTAATGAGACTGTCTATGCTTTCAGACGGACAATTCACGCTGCGCCCACGCCTTTCTTTCTTGAAACTTCTTCTTTCGCACATGCGCCATCTAATCCATCTACGTGTACCCAACGACGAATGGTTACATTTTCGGAAACGCCAAGTGCCGCCCAAATTGGTTTCGCATTTTTGGGCGGAAACGAAACTTAAAGATTCTAAAACAGAAAGATCACGGGTCAAATCTGTATTTGTTGGTTACGTTTCGACAAATACTGATGGATGTTTAAAGGACTTAACCTTTGGAAGGTGCTAGATCCGAGCAAGGATGTTCGAAAACATATGAAAACGTCCGTGACAGATACATGCGGTGTCTTTAGGAAATTCTTAAAAAATAACATTACCCACTCAGTCTGGTTCCCTTTCTTACGCACCTTAAACTTTGCACTTCTTCGTAACCCTAAAATCAAATAGAATAAACAATGAGGAACACGACGGCTCATACTCGGTGTAAAAACCTGTTACATTCACGACCGTTAACCGCCGACCAGTTAGTTCAGTTGGTAGAGCACTGGACTAACGTGCGGGAGGATGCGGGTTCAAACCCCGGCCAGACCAACACTCAGAGTCTTAAAATAACTGAGGAGAAAGTGCTGCCTATGCAATGACATCTGCAAACGGTTAGACTTTCTAGTCTTCTCGGATAAGGACGATAAAATGTAGGTCCCGTCTCACCATACTTGTTCCTAATAATCTGTGGGACGTTAAAGAACCCACACACCGTTCGAAAATAGTAGGGGACGTAGTTCCCGGTGTGGTGGTCTATCTTTACCTCTGGTTTCATTTGTCATGCACATGTACACGTGTTAACGAGCACTTAGGAGCTACTTGGTGTCACGTGTATAAATAAAGTATTGTGTGTATAAGAACAAAGAAAACAAAGGAGACAAAACAACAGAGACAAGAAAAATAATAGTGAAAAAAAAAAAAACTTCACAGCTTTTTACATCCAGGTAAACCCAAGAAGACGAGTATAAATTAGGGAGCTTAAGCAAGTGCGTTTTTGAGACGCGGACGGCAACCGGAAGTGAACCGTTTTCCCTTTTAACTTGTCTTCACACAAGCACATTTACATTGATTAGTATGTTTTCTCCATTAGAGATGATCACTATACAAATCTGGAACACAACACTGTCCTGGCACGCGTAATGTTCTCTTCCGGTTGCCGTCCGCGCCTCAAAAACGCGCGTGCTTAAGCTCCCTAATGCCTTGAGTACGGTAACAGAAACACAGAAACCGAAAACTGACGCCTACTTTTGTCAATAAACATCAACCAATTCCAAAGGAATCTCTGAGGACGAATTTAAGGACCCAAAGCCCCATTTTTAAGTCAGTCTATCGAGTGCTTACAATATTTGACTCACAAACGAAGAAGTTAACTTGGAATGATAATGAATTTGTATAGCGCACTTTTTCATTGAATGTATTCAGACGCTTTACATCAATTCTTCTATTAATAATTATTAATTAATTAATAATTATCAATTAATTATTAATCATTTTAAATTAATTATTATTAATTAAAAATGATCAATAATTAATTAATTGCAATCAAACTTTACAAAGGTGTTGTGGGATCTTTTAACGCCCCCCGAGAACAGTGCTGTGAGACGGACCTCTGGTTTTTCGCCCTTATCCGAGGAGACTAGCGTGTCTAACCATTTGCAGAGGTCACAACGAAGGTAGCACATTCTCCTCAGTTATTTTAAGACCTTGAGTGTTGGTACGGCCGAGGTTTGAACTCACGACCTCCCGCTCGACAGGCCGGTACTCTGCCAACTCAGCTAATCAAGCGACAGTTAAGAAACAGCCTTGCTAAAACTTAGAAAACAAAGTTGCAAATTCCCTTTGTAAATATTGCGATCATAATTAAGCTTACCTTGGCCGATAAGTCAGGGACAGTTCATATTTTATGAGGGAGTGGGGGGGGGGGGGGGGGGGCGGCTGGCGTGATTCGGGAAGAACCATTTAAAAATTGCATGACCCCCCCTCAACTTGCCAATTTTTTCACATGCCCCCCCCCCCTCCAAATCATAAGAAAGAGTAGTCAATTTCGGATTAAAACACCACATAAAAGTTATTGCTAAAATATTTTACCTGACCCCCCACCCTAAATCCCACCACCCCTCCCCACTCCCTCGTAAAAATGAACGATCCCTTAGTTGCCGGGTCTTTCGGGAAACGCACCCATGAATCTTACATCGTCATTAGGGTAGTGCTACCCCCCCACCTCCCCCTCGGTCAGGGAGACACCCCCAGAATGCTCACCGTCTCGCTCACCTCTGGGGTTGGTACAAACGTAGCACAAATAGTTTGGTGGTACAGTCTGTTCACTGAGGCCTACACAGTCACTGTGCTGCCATGTCAAGCACTGTTCACACTGCAAAAGAACAGAACACAGAAATGAAAGGCACGTCACTGACTTATCACCCTAACGGCATCAATGCTCTGATCCCACCCCCCCCCGTCCCTAAGGATTTGACAGTACATAGGGAGGGGGTTAAGAGTTGAAACGATTCCAATATGACTGAAGGATGAAAGGTTTGATAGCCTAAAACAAAACAAATATGCCGAGGAAGATATCAGTACCGAGCAGTTACCAAACAACACGAAAATGTTCACGGTACTCTCAATAACTGAAATACGAATGTTTATTATATCTCTCAGTTAGTGATCGCGCTGTGATTGGTCAATTTAGCGGGCCGTACTTCACTGTACGGCCCGCTAAATTCAAAAGTTTGTTTTGAGATATAATAAATACCTTACAAACCTCGTTTTCTCGGTCCATACTGTAAGATGCGGATCCTCGCTTTTTACGCTCGTTTTATGGCCAGCGCGCTTCGCGCTTGGGCCATAAATCCGAGCGGAAAAACTCGGTCCGTAACTTACAGTACGGACCTCGAACTCGTTTAGTAAGAGGTATGTATGTCCGCCTCTGTAATACAGGCTAGAATATTACTTCTGATGAGTACAAATGTTGTGGTTCAATTTTATTCTTGGTTTACATTTTATGTTTCTTTGTTTTCGGATACTGATTTTGCATGGCTGCAAACAACAGTCTGTCATCGGTCATTAGCTGACCAAAATTAGCTCAAGTCAGACGAAATCCCAACTGTGTTCGGACATGATATCCGGACAATTTTTTTTCATGTATTGCTAAACAGTAAAGATGAATAAAACTCTACCTTCTTCTCTCTCGTGATGTCTGACTACATTTTTGTTTTGTCCGACCAAAATGGTCCTTTTAAAAATATATATATATATATATATATATATATATATATACAGCACTGCAACTGATGAAGGTCATTGACCGAAACGTCTATTTTTATTAAATTTTTAAACTTTTTTTACATTTTTTACTGTATATATATATATATTTTTTTTTTTTCGCTCGAAGTTGTCCGTCCTCGTTTTCCACAATTGCCTATATATATATATATATATATATATGTGTGTAGCCCTGTATTGATGTTAGAATAAAGGAAACAATTTGAAACTAAGTAAAAACTTAAACCACAACATACCAGTATATTTACCTGGATCATGAATCCACCTTCTTCTACTTCATTACACAAACACCGAATGACGTCACCATTCACATCCTCTTCATCGTCTAATTCCATACTCTCGCCAGTGCCCGGGTCAATACTCTCCGTCTCGGTACCAGCATCAACCTCCAGCTCGCCCTCCTGGTGAGAGGGGGCCTGAGGAGTAGTGTCCAAAGGGGTCAGAGGTTCGGATTCCTCTTGTCGGTTCTTAAGAGTTGCTGAGGGAAGGGTTGGTAGGTTGCTGAGCTGGGTATCGCTGGACAGTTGCCCAGGGGCTGAGGACCTGTGGATACGGCGCTTTGCTGCACGCTGTTCCCCAAATTCTGGGGATGTCTCTGGTGTGGTGTCTGACCTCACTGAAACTGGAAAGTAATGGCACAGTCATACTAGGTTTGTCAACAAGTCCTGGAATTGAACATTTATTGAAATTCAGAACGAGTGAAAAAAAAAAAGAGAAAAAACCCTCTATAAATAAAATTGACTTACATACTACCAGGGTCATGACAGCAAGTTCAAGGTCATGTTTACAGCATTAAAAATCACTAATGAGCCCACGGTAAATCAGCGGTTAACCAAAAAAAGCGGGAAAAAGCGAAAACCACTAAAAGTGATCAACAAACAAATGATTTATTAATTAACACTCTTTGAGGTGCAGCCAACTTATGGTACCAGTTTTTTTTCTTTTCCCAGTGGACTTGTCTTTTGACATATGATAGTACTTCATGTGGTACTCCAGACCACTCTCCTTGCGGAACGACTTGTCACAGCCTGGGATTTGGCATTTGAACTTATTATGGTCCAACTCAATAACCAGCTCTTTTGGGGCTGAAATGCAGACACATACATACTTTAATTTGTATTTCATTTTTGTGTGTCTACCTCCAACTTCCTCATTAATACATTAAGTAAGGTCAGTTGGTAGAGCACTGCACTAGTATCGCAGAGGTCATGGGTTCGAATCCCGTTCAGGCCTGAATTTTTTTCAGGCTTTAATTTCACAGCTGCTTAAGTTGTGTATATAACTGCGATGATCAATTAAAGTCATTACATATTACTCCGCAGTTCAAACATATAGAGGATATTACAGGGCCGCGCGGAGATATGAAATTTCTCTTCGAGTGTTGAAAAATATTTCACGAGTGAGCGCAGCGAACGAGTGAAATATTTTTTCAACACGAGATGAAATTTCCATGACGAAATTTCCACTGATGAAATTTCCACATAAAACAACTTCGACAAATCTTCCTGGATGCTCTGCAAGCTCGGAAAAATATCGACATTAAATTTTGGCTGCTCATCGAGAAAGTCACCCGTAACCGTACCGTCTTCGCACCTCGAAGACATTTTTTGAATGAAATTTCAAACGAACCGGCCACGTGCCTGAGCGGGAAGCTCTCTTGTAATTGGCTAATCATGTTGGCAGCCATGGCGACACCAATATCCTCACACGTGAAAGATAAAAATAATATCTTCACTGCGCGCGATGAAGATATGATTTTTTCGTCACTGGAAAAATCCTGGTATTTCATCGGTGTCTATATAATAAATGGTCTTTCATTTATAGTCACTTGCATTATTATTTCTTTAACTGATTAGTTCAAATCTTGAACTGAATGTAAGATTGTCCATTTGAAGCCCTATATTCAAATCCCATGGAAAAAACAAACAAACAAACAAACAAACAAACAAACTGATGGCAGAAATTCATGCTCACCTA
The DNA here is from genome assembly GCA_949710005.1 of Ricordea florida. Taxonomy (NCBI): domain Eukaryota; kingdom Metazoa; phylum Cnidaria; class Anthozoa; order Corallimorpharia; family Ricordeidae; genus Ricordea; species Ricordea florida. The sequence continues at coordinate 32,545,932 of OX453276.1, read as the reverse complement.
GTTCTTTCAGTTTACGTCCCTGTGGAGAAAAAAATTATTCACAAAAATTAGACAAGTAAAATCTTAAACATCGTTACTCGCTAACGTGTTCATCCTCTTGAGAGTTTACTTGACAAAAAAGCAATCTTATGTTCAGTTTACCAAAAGAAACATTGCTTCCTTGATTAAATTGTTTTAAACACAGCAGAAAAGACAAACAAGGCAGAGATGACGAAATACCAAAAACAAAACAAATGCGTCTGAAGTGAGCGCACAACGTTGCACTTACCCTAGAGGGCTGGGATATCAGCAGATTTTGAGGCATCCCCTCAGTTGGTACCCCAGAGGTTGCAGCGGGAGATAAAAGTGAGGCTGGGTCCTTGGATCCAGTTTCAGTGACAAGAGGATGCTTCTCTTCTAAAGTACTTAGTTTTGCCACATTAGCTACTAACAGATCTCCTGGGGAAGTTGGTTTGTACCCTGCTGCAAGCTGCTTCGGGCTTGAGTAACTTGTAGGCGCTTCCTTCTCGTCTGAGTTTGATACTTCCGTTTTTGACACCTCCGTAGTATGCTCCTCTTCAGTCTTCCTCTTGTTATCTTCTTCATTATCTCCTGCTGAGTCTGATGCTGCTTCTGCTGGCAAATACAGATCCTCTACTGTTTCCTTAGAAGGCCCTACAGGGAGCGCCTTGGTTGGCAGTGGTCTACCGCTTTTCCGTGACCGTCTGTTAGGTAGGTACTTGGCCCCTTCTGACACTGGACTGATGCTGGCAGCGGGGGGCGGTACAGGAGGAACAGGTGCAGGAGGTAAGGTTTGTTCTAAGCAACAAGAGGAACAAACAAATCGTCAGAGACCTAATCCACAACACTGACCACTCGCACGCATTTACTGACGTAAAGGAAAATCACTTGAGAGCTCTTGGGAGATGGAATTCATGAATTTTCAGCAAGGGAGGAGGAAATGGTGGGCCGTTCCACCTTCCTCCGTGGCAATGATTAGAGAATAACCAAAGAGGGAGTGTTCACCAGCACCAGATTGATTCACCCTCGTTGGTATTCAAAGCCCCGTGCACCTGCATTACCTTGTATATCGTGCATGTTATTTTGGTGTCTTGGCTTAATGTTTCATTGCAAGCAATGGACCAATATATTTGTGTGTGTGTGTGTGTGTGTGTGTGTGTGTGTGTGTGTGTGTGTGTGTGTGTGTGTGTGTGTGGGTGGGGGGGGGGTTGGGGGGGTTGGGGGGTTGGGCAATCACCAAAAAATATTCTGCACAGCAAGAAAAAAAAGGTTGCTAAAAATGCCAAAGTGCTAAAAAATTCTTGCACAGCCGAAAGTGGAAAAATTCCTGACACGACAAAATTACCCCCTCTCCCCCCCCCCAAAAAAAAATAAAATGGTCCATCCTTACGCCAACAATCGACCCTGTCGAGTTTGAAAGAAAGGAGAGTACCATCGCAGCCCTTTGATCTAACTTCATATTCCACTTATGACTCCGTCTCCTATGATCAAGTAAAAATAGGATTGTCGGGGTCGGAAGCAGAAACAGAAGCATCAACTGATTGTGATTGATTTATTCTTCCACTCCTGCTTCTGAATTTGACAACTGAGCTTTCGCGAACATAAGCGACAAAGTCGAATGCGAAATCAGGGTGTTCTTTTCACTAGATCTTATGCGCTTACAACTCCGACTCCAATTCCATCGCAAGTGAAAACCAGCCTTAAAAGAGATGACTTACCCTATAAAGACATCTGTTGCTACAAAGACTATCAGGACAATACCTTCGCGAGGATACCACAGCTCCTCTCTGTGATGGCTCAGTGGTAAGAAGGGCTGCGAGGGAGGTGGTGCATGCCTGGGACCTGCCCAGTGTCCAGGTGGGGCCACCTCCCTTAAGTGCGCCATCTGAGGGCTGGGGTGCAGAATCCTCTGCTCACATTGCATCAGCTGAGCCAGTGCACTCTCATGGGTGTGATGGGGTCGGGGGGGTGCGGCAAGGTGATGGTACACAGGCTGCCCAACACCTGCAGAACATGGACCTGTAATAGAACAAAATACCATGTATCCTAAGGGACGGACCATTAGAAAAGTGATGGGGGGGGGGGTGGGGAAAAAACAAAAAAAAAATTCATGCAAGGCAAAATGCCAAAAAAAAAAATTCATGCAAACAAGAAGGTAAAAAAAAAATTCATGCAGAAGAAAGGTCCAATTGTGACTTTTTCACACGTAGTAAAAAAAATTCGTGCAGAGGTTCACCTGAAAAAAAAAAATTCCTGCAAAGGCAGTAAGCGAAAAAAAAATTCGTGCAAGCTGAAAATTCCCCACCCCCCCCCCCTCACTTTTCTAATGGTCCGTCCCTAACTGAGGGAGCTCATTACCTGTGTTGGATGGCTTTGCCAATGCAGTCACAAATGAGGCTATTCTTAAAACTTATAATTCCTGTAAATATCTCTGCCTGACGAGAAGAGCCCAATAGGAATAAGTATCACCCAGCTAGTGGACTAATGCAAATGCCGCAATCTGATTGGCTATGCTAATAGAGGACTAAGTCCTCAAGTAGCGAAATTCGTAACGCTTTCTTTCGTTTTATTCCTAAATAAATATTTCTTTAACTGGCATTTGCCAAATTTATTATTGCCTTTTCTGTCCGACTAGTGATACTTAAACAATTAGACACTCGACCGACATGTCGATCGAGTGTGGTTGACACTCGATCGACCTGTCGATCGACACTCGGTCGATGGTCGATGAATAGAATGCTACTTTTCGCAGACACTCCATCGAGTGTCGATCGATACTGGTGGTGATCACTCGGTCGACATATCGATCGCTACCTAGTGGTCGGCTATCGATGATATATCGGTGTAGCAAATCATGTTCAGTCTCAGCAGTATCCCTCCTCAAACGGCTGCTGTCTTGTCTAATACGCCGTCAAAGCGCGCAAGGCCATAAGGGGAAATAACGAGGATCCATAACTTACAAAACAGACCGGGAAGACGAGGTTTGTAAGACCAAGAGATACAATAATTAACTATTAAGATAAAAAGGTATACCGGTTGAAAACTAATAAAAGTCAGCCGAGGGTCAGTAGAGTATCGGCGGAGAGTCGACTGTCTATCGTAGCCGTCGCGATAAGGAAGCTGCAGGCCGACACGAGTCGGTCGCCACTCGACCGACTATCGACCCTTGTCGAGCGAGTGTCGACCATGTGTCGATCGACGTATGGACCGATTGTCTATCAAAACTCGACCGACATGTCGATCGTGTGGCAACCACAATCTATCGATATGTCGGTTGAGTGTCGATCGATGGTCGATCGCCACTCGACCGCGGGTGCCTTTATTACACATCATCCTGATAGTTTCGTAAGTAAAAATATTTTCACTTCATATATAGGCCTATGTTAGTGCATCATATGAAATTGCACTTGTAACCATTTGATTATCTATACTAATCAGGCACATACAAGGAAGAGGAGAATGGATTAGCAAGCAAAACTTACACTGTCCAATACAGGATCCGGGGGGAGGGTAGTGCACACCACGTGTGTACATCATGTACCCAGACGTCCCCGGAGGGTACTCAGGATGAGGGTGCAAGTGGCCAGCTGACAGGTGCATGCTGTGAGCAGGGTGTGGTCCATACATGCTCTGGCAGTGTGGCGTTGGACAGCAAGAGCTTGCCATGGGAGAGTAGATAAGAGGTGGAGGGGGTGGGTATGGTTCTCGTGGGTATGGTGGATTGGCTTTTGGTGAGGGGTTCAGTTCTAGGGTTGGAGGTGGAGGGGAATGATGACTGGTAAGCTGAAACGCGGATGGAGAGTGAGCTGCCGCTTGGGCTTCACTCTGCCTCTGTGCTGAGAGCTTCCCCGTAATCTGATCCAATCGAAACTTCTTTGCTTGGTATGTCTGCACCTTGGGAACTGCTTGGCTTTCTGATGAAGGTGAAGTTATGGGGCTAGTGGGCGTGGTAGGGGCAGATGTACTTTGGACAATACTTTCCAAAGGAGTTGCTGCATCCATAAATGTTTCTCTGTCCTCCTCACCCTTAACATTTGAAAGGAAAGGCTTCTCCATATCCATGAATGCCATAGAATAGCCATACCCTCGAGGACTGACAGAGGCTGACCGTCCACCCCTCGACCCCTTTCGCCGCTGAGTTGATTTCTCAGTTTTCACACCGGCTTTACCAGGTGCCCCAGCTTTCGTTGCTGCACTTGTCCCGAGCGAGGAAGCTGCCGCAGATGATGAAGGAACAGCCTTAGATGATGAACCAATCTTCAGCGATAGACGAGCCTTGGAAGTATGAGCTCTTGATAACCGTTCAGCTCGGGACAACGTTCTCTTAATCTTGGGACCTTTCGAAACTTTTGCTTTGTGACTCGAGTCAATAGGCTTTGAGTGTTCATTTAACATGTCAAGTTCCAGTTTTGCAGACACTTTAACAACAGGTAGCAAATCTTGTTGATTCACAGGCTTTTCACGACTTTCAGAATCTGGTGCATTCAATGTGCCCACTACATTATCTTTTGTTTCGAGATTTTCAGACTCTGGTTCAAGTTTCGGTATTTTTGGAACAACATTGACATCCTCACTGGTTAATTCATTGCCCTTTTCCTCTTTAACTGTCTTCTTTTGAATATCCATAGAACATGGAGACTCAGGCTTCACTGTCTCTGAAGAACTTTCACAACTTCCCTCCTGTAATTCATTCTTACAAGTTAATAATCTACATTCACTGCTACTTCCAACATCATTATTTGGTGAAGATCTTTCTATATATTCTTCTTTTGACAAAGACGAATTGTAACTAAGTTCTTTGGATCCAGGTGTAGTGGAGTTTGACACAGGTCTTTCTAAAGGAATTTCTGCTTTTTCAAATTCCACATGTTCTGAGTCTGCAGCCTGTTGAAAGTCACTTGCATATTCTGATACTTTATCCTCCTCCACTGGTTCCCTTTTCAGCTCAGAATTGCTTTTGTCACTAATATCAATAAACATGGTTTTGCTTTGCGTCTTTTCCTTGGCATCTCGTTCTGTACTGGTTTCCTTTGTTACTGGAACTGCTTCTTCTTGTTTCAGATTTTCTACTAATTTTTCTGTGCTGTCCTTAGATACATTCTCGCTGCATGATGAAAACAGATACAAAGTTAAAAAAATAAGAAACAACAAGATGGTCAGTACTAAGTGCCAGGCAGAATGAGCAACAGCGTTTTATTCCTCGCAAGAAAGGGATACGAAAATTAAGCACAAAAGGACTTACATTTTTTCTGCTAACACATCATCAACTTCTGGAATCTCAGAAGAGCTTGACAAGCTTGTTTCACTAGCAGTTGTGCTAACAAAGGAGTCCTCCTTCCTAACAACAAAATGAAGAAAAAAGCTAAGTTGATAAGTCGTAATTGCAGCTAACAAGCTCACTTGTATGAATGTTCCTTACTCTGAAAGCTTTCCTCTTCTCCCTTTGTCCCTTCTCTTCACAGGTACCACTGGGATAATGCTGCCCTCGACTGCGCTTCTTTTGCGAGCTCGTTCAGCTCGTGCATTTGCCATCATTTGCCTTCGTTCCTTCCTTTCTTGGACCTCCTGTTCTTCCTCTTTTTCCCCTAGGAACATCACGTTCCTCTGAAACGAAAAACAATGACAGTTACCACAGTTGAATTGCAAGTAGTAACTCAACAGTAACTTGCCATACACCAAAAACCGCTGCCTTACAATAAAACAAACAGACGCTGATGCAGACCCAGGAATCTGGAAGTTTGAAAAGGCTTGACCTACCCTATGATCCGGCTTCACGTTAATTCTCTGAACTATCTTCTTGACTCCATCATAAAACAGAACCTCATATGTACCTGAAATAAAAAATAAAATAAAATAAGAAAACACAACAAAGGAAATTCATTCACTTCTGTTTAGACAGAAGAACGTACCCATTCCATAGTATGGAACAGGTAGTCGGTCAAATTCTGGTGCTTCATTTCAGTACCTGCTTTCTACAAAAACAACAATCTCATCTTCTCTCTAGCAACAATTGAGTCATATCATGAATGTGTCTAATTGTCTCATTTTCCTCTGTGGTTTGACCACTTGCTATGCAGTGTGACTATTCTTTGTAAAGCTACTGAACAGTACTGAACTCTGGTACTGTTTATTTTACTATACAGTGTGGTTCTAACTTTTTCATCAGTGGATCAAACCATGCAGTGTGACCATTCTTTGTAAAGCTACTGAACAGTACTGTACTGTGGTACTGTTTGTTTTACTATACAGTGTGGTTCTAACTTTTTCATCTGTGGATCAAACCATGCAGTGTGACCATTCTTTGTAAAGCTACTGAACAGTACTGTACTGTGGTACTGTTTGTTTTACTATACAGTGTGGTTCTAACTTTTTTATCTGTGGATCAAACCGTGCAGTGTGACCATTCTTTGTAAAGCTACTGAACAGTACTGTACTGTGGTACTGTTTGTTTTACTATACAGTGTGGTTCTAACTTTTTCTTCTGTGGATCAAACCATGCAGTGTGACCATTCTTTGTAAAGCTATTGAACAGTACTGTACTGTGGTACTGTTTGTTTTACTATACAGTGTGGTTCTATCTTTTTCATCTGTGGATCAAACCATGCAGTGTGACCATTCTTTGTAAAGCTACTGAACAGTACTGTACTGTGGTACTGTTTGTTTTACTATACAGTGTGGTTCTAACTTTTTCATCTGTGGATCAAACCGTGCAGTGTGACCATTCTTTGTAAAGCTACTGAACAGTACTGTACTGTGGTACTGTTTGTTTTACTATACAGTGTGGTTCTAACTTTTTCATCTGTGGATCAAACCGTGCAGTGTGACTGTTCTTTGGAAAGCTTCTCAACTATCGTACTGTTTGTTTCAGTATGCTGTGTGATTAAAAGTTTCTCATCTGTGGATGAAAGCAAGCATGTGTTTTAAGTGGAGAAGTTATTTCAACTTATGATCTATGATACATGTACGTGAAGGCCTATAAAACAAAAAAAAAATGTGAGCTTACCATTAGGAGCACATTTTACTATCTTGGCAGGGTAGTATTTACAATCAACCCACTTGGCAAGCACACGGTCACCCGCTTTCCAGTCCTATAAATACATGCACATAAAGAGGCCAAATTTAATGACTGTATAAAGAAAAACAGTGTAGTACTATACATATATATATATATACCTAAAAACTCATGTTAAACCAATCACAACTGAGATTGTAAGGCTAGTTTCACGTGTTGCATGTATTCTGATACAAAAAAATGTGATTTATAATGGTAATTGAACTGAGTGGAGTGCAATTTGTTCTGAAATCATACGCGTGATTTCAAATATCGAACGAGCGCATAGCGCAAGTTCGATTTGAAATCACAAGTATGATTTCGACCAAAATTGCACGACACGAAGTTCAATTACCACTTTATTACACTCATTTTGAAATCACAGTTTTTCGTCAATACTACTTATTTATTTATCCACTTCAGGAAGCCCGGTTTTTGAAGAAAAGTAACTTTTTAAAAATGATGCGATTTAGAGCAAAAAATGGTGCAATTTGTGAATAAATCACACTGCTATGAGCCAATCAAATTGCAGGGATCACCTGTGACTTCAAAATGGGTGTAAATAATAAAAAGAATTCTCCATATTTATCAAATTTCTCTATGATTTCCTTTGATGAAAAAAAATTAAGAGAATTATAGCTCTCCTCTCTAATCAGAATTGATGAATTTCTCGAGCTACATGTACCACTGCATATTTTGGAATTTGCCAGCACTGAAAATCACCACCAGCACACATTTTTGGCAGTAGGTCGGAGTGGCTGTACACTTAGATTATACGTGAAAAAATTGGGGGAGGGAATGCGTGCTGTCAAAAATTCTCATTATTTCCCAGCCAGCAATGTCGTCGAGATGTTGAAAATAGCAGGAAGGCCCAAATGCATTGCAGGGCTCAAAGTTAACAACCAACTGGTTGCATATGCGACTAGATTTTTGACTGTGCACCTAAAAAATTATGTGCCGTCGCACCACCGCTCCTTAAAAACCCAAGTACAGTGCGACTTCTCTAGTGCTTACTCACCTGACCATACTAACGTACTCTGATTGATAAATATAAATGTAAACATAGACACAACACAACCAGGCACCAAGTAATAAAGTAGCACCATTTTCCTTTAATCGCTGCTTGTCCCATTCATCGTCTTTAAGCCTATTTTCTCAGTGAATTCTCAGAACTCGAACATGCATTTTTTCCCACCTTCTGTGTTGTAAACAACTCCGCTGACACATGCAAATGAAGGAATGGAAGGAATGAAGCACATGCTTCTTGCACAATTGATGATCATGTCAAAGTTTTAGTTCAAAGGTTAAGAGAGTCTGTGTCAAGAGCATGTCTACAAAAAACCAATCTGGATTAAGAGCCATTTTTCTTCAAGGTAAGAAAATCAGTAAATTAACAATTAGTTAATATATCACAGTTACTATTCCGCATTACAAATTCATAAAACAGTGGCAGGCATTCCTTGCACAGAGCAAGAAACTAGAGGTGAGAATTTTAATTAAAAATCATGTGCTCATTCATTGCGCACAACAGTCACAGAATGCTGGGTTTTGTAAAGAAAGCTTCCGCTAGCCAAATGAGCAAAGTTTGCGCTAGTTCTCATGAATACTCAGATGTTGAAAAATCAAGAATCTTTCAGTCGTGAACAAAATTTCAAGATGAGGCAAACAACAAGCAATCGGATAGAGAGGATACTTCTGTTCAATCATTACTTAATATCTAAGCTTAACTCTTGTGTGAAATATCCTGATTCTTTTATTTGTTTTTGTTGTTTTCAGTACCTCTAGAGCAGGCCCACATTGCAATACGAAGCCTGCGTCACTCGTTTTGGAGCGTGAATTAAGAAATAGAAAACATGTACCGTGTTTCTATCGAGTTATAGAAACACGAGTGAAAGTTTGGGAGAACGAGAAATGCTGTGGGAACACGAGCCGCAGGCGAGTGTTTCCACAGCTTTTTCGAGTTCTCCCAAACTTTCACGAGTGTTTCTATAACTCAATAGAAACACGAAGAACATGTTTTCTATTTCTTTTAGAAAACACCGCGACGAAAAAAAGAAAAGCAACTTGTTAGCTTTGATTATCAAAATGTAAATTCTCTTTGCTCGCGTCATCATAACGTCAACAGCTCGTGCTAGTTCTGTGTTTCTATCGAGTTATAGAAACACGATTTCTAACCAATCAGCGCGCGTACTTTCTTAGGACTGTTTTCTAAGTAGTCTTTTGGAGTAGGTGCTCCCAGTATTTGATGCTGTGTGCCTAACATTTTTAACTGTGCACCTAAAGCTTTACACCTGGTCACACGAGTGCTTCCAAAGCCAAAAATAAACTTTGAGCCCTGCATTGGAGCAAAAGACTGTATCTACGCTCGCTCACAACTGACAATTAAGGCAATATTCACTAGACTGTTAAAGTTGCAACATTTTGAAGTATGGGAGACTTGTGCAGTCGGTTTTGGCTGGCACGGGAGTCAATGGGTTAATGTAACATAAATTTATGACTCTTAGACAGACACAGTTTTGTAACAAAAATTAATTATGGCTACAATACGATGCATGCATTAATAAATTCTAATCTTTAATAATTTCAAGCAGAGGAAGTGAAATCATGTCATGTTTGGTTTCAGTAGGTTAGAGAAGGAGAAATTTTAAAAGAGAATAACAATTAAGAGAAAGATAAATAAAAACAGAGGCATAGCATAAGCTGTACTTATATGTCAAAAGAAAACAAGTACCATGAAGTTGAACCAGCATATATGCTGACTAAAACAAGATTTTACAACTTAAGGTAAAATTTGCAGTGCAAATGTGCATTTACTTCACAATTTGCTCTGTATTATTTTTGAATAATATTAACACTACATGTAGGGGAGTTAGAAAAAAGCTACCGACATAAATCACATGTAATTAAAAACTAAAAACACCAAGTGCACCTGCTCATGCAAATGGAATCATATCTGGTTATGAATACATATCATTTTGCAAATTAGCAGACAGAATTACTTTCCCATAACATCCTACACTAAAAATTTCAATTTCATATCAATTCTAAAAAATCCAAATGCTGTGTCCAATGGAATAGTTTAACACAGTGCTGTAAAAACATGCAAGTTAAGAATCATGTTAAATCTACCTCCTATCAGATTACTATTCACACCACATCAGAGGACAAGATTCACTGACAGTTATTACAATAAAAAACAGAAAAAAGAACTCATCTTGACCTGATAGTCGCAAAATTCCTGTTTCACATGTTCATCGCAGCGAGAGGAAAGCCATAGCACAAAGGAATGGAGAAAATATTTTAGACAGCAAGAGTGTACAAGCACAAAACAGAAGTCATCAATTATGCATGTTCAAAGGACAACTACTGTAACATCAAATTTATTTGCATAATTTACAATGAAAATTTTGAGCTACAGCTGTATTACATTAATAAAGAGGGGAGACTGTTCTAATGAAATTTTTAAATACATAGACACTTATAATCAGAGCACTAAACAGGAGTGGCATTGATGAAGAGAAACCAGCCATTGATTCTTGCAGTTCAAATATGTCAGACTGCCTTGCAAAAAGGGTGGGACTTACAGCTGTATGAGACATAATGCCAGAGGTTTTACCTGAGTACATGTGCAATAGCAAGTGCCACATAAAGGAAACATGACAGAAGGGTGCATTTGATATTAATATCCTGTCAAAGAACCAACACTCTAGCTACATGTTTGACTGGAAATAGGAAATACAGTAAAATAGTCCCTGTTTACATGCATTTACCAGAGTGTGACACTGTTATTCATGCAACTCATTGCACTTGTTTGTTACTCTGCTTTCTGGTTTAGCAACTAGAATAAAGGAACCCTAATTGGAAACCCTAATATTTAAGCTTAATATTTAATATTATATTTAGAACTATAGAACAGAAAACAAAATCTGAGTTTTAATACAGTGTCGATAATAAAAAATATAAAAACTATACTGCCAACTATTTTGCAACAAGTTCAAATGCTGTTTGGTTATGTTCCCTTACAGTTTTAATGGTATGTCCAGTAATTAACTATCTGCTGAGAGAATATCAAAGCAGTTCATGAGAACTGGAGTACTGTAACATCATAATGTTTTGGAAGCAAACTGTTAAATTTGTACCCAGCTCAATAACTTAATGGTAAAAAGAGGACTAATACCAGAGAGAAAAATTGGTTAGTAGAGTTAAAAAGTGTATAACTTAGTTTTATAAGGTGAATTGTGATCAATGCAAAATTTTTAAAACTTTTGGATCCAACATTTTAAGCAAAATACATCACAAGCCTATTAAACAACTGCACTCAAAACAAAATCATCCAGTCATCTATCCATATTACACAAAATATGTACACGTAATTAACTGTTGAAATGTAATCATGCAAAAGAAAATTCTTAATAATATTTCAGTCCAGCTGGAAAGACAAAATACAAACAATAACGCAAGGACATGTCACTAACCAGAAACAAAACAGACTATAGATATCAAAGGATAAATGTAGGTTTGGTGGAAAAAAATACTTTAACTAAATTGAAAAGTGACCAACGTGATAACACAATGAGGAAGTGATGAATGAATGTTTGTCATATAACAGAGTTAACTTGAACACTCAAATAATCATGTCTACTGCTAGTAATGGTACAATATTATTAATGGTTGACCTCTGCCAAGAGACAAAATAAGGCATGCATTTTTATGAGAAAATCCTTGCTACAGCACCAAAAAGATCAATCATGGTAAGGAAGAGTAACAACTGAAACAAAAGGGTACCGCAAGAACTGCAGCATAACAAACCTTCTCATCCTTTGAGTCATTGAAGAGATGCAATCGGCTGTGTGGTCTCAAACGTTCGCTGTCATATTCAATCCATTCATCATAGCGATGATTCCAGCCTTCAAAATGAATCAAAACTTTCTTCTCTACCTCATTGACACGACAGATTTTGGCAGAATACCTGCAAGAACAAGAAACCAGGGTCAACTTTGGTCCAACAGTCCAACCCCGCAGAACTGGCTTTTTTCTATTGACAGTAATAAGGCCAGTTTGGATTAATGAAAACTGCCTCATGATACCAACCATACTTGCAAACACTGTGGGGATAGTTTCTAAAGAAACTGGTGCAATGTTAGTGGGGAATTGAAGCACAAGAAATTGGGTAAATCAAACGAATTGACAAAACTTATACCACCATAAGGTAAAAGGGATGTGCTGACGTTTCGAGCCTTAGTCCTTCGTCGGAGCAAAAGGGCTAACGCTCAAAACTTCAGCACCTCCCTTTTACCTTACGGTGGAATAACTTACTTTATCAATTGGTTTGATTCACCCAATTTCTTATACTTGCAAACAACCTAACAACTCTATGCTTTAAAAAAGAACATTTTGAATTGGGTATAACCATTACAGGTATGCCAGGTGGAAGTAACATGTATTTGTAAGACACTAACTCCCGGTATGATCTAGCCTGATGTCTTGCTTTAATCCCTACATCCTTAACCCTTTAGGTCCCAGCAGTGACCAGCATGTAATTTCTCATCACAATACTCACTGTTCACCAATCATTCATGTTATGAGAATAACAAAAATGATCACCAAAAAGAGTTGCATTGATATTTAAACAAATTCTCCTCACTAGCACCATAACAAATATATGACAACAGTTAGGAGATAATGAATATCTGATCACATCTTGTTGCCATGAAAATCAATAGTCATTCTTTACAGATACATGCAAGTGTCTGGTTAATGAAACAGATATAAAATGTTTTAACATGATATCATTATTAAATGCACAACATGCAGAAGACTACAAATTGTACTGCCTGTGAACTCACTTAAGGCTGGTTTTCACTAGTGACAGAGTCAGGGTCTGAATTGGAGTTGAAGTCAGAAGCGAAGAGCAATACGATCTAGTGAAAATCAAACTGTCGGAGTCGGAAGCAGAATACTGATTCCGCTTATGACTCTGTCACTTACGATCCAGTGAGCTGTAATGGAAGGTATTCAGAGGTCAAAGAACTAGCATTGTTATTGCTTAGTTCTGCCGCTTCTGCTTCAGACTCCAACAATCAAGTTTTCACTGGATCATAAACAATGGAGGCATAAGCGGAGTCAGAAGAAATTGGAAAGGTTCTGATTCTTCTGACCCCGATTGGGTCGAGCTTATGACTTGACTTACGAGTCTGATCTTCGATTTTCACTACGTCATAAGCGCTCTTACGACTCTGACTACGACTCTGACTCCAATGCAAGCGAAAACCAGTCTTTAAGTGAACTTTGATAAACAACATTTTTGACCCTGCAAAACAAGCAGCATGTTCAGTAAAGTGTCTTCGCAAGGTAGGCATTAATTTTATACACATCAATTTTAATTACCATTTTATCACCTTAAGACTCAGTCCAACAACACAAGTAACAATGACTCGTAAAATTCCCAAAAATAATACCAAGCTGTTTGACTTTGTGCTGAATAATGTCTGTATTTAATTACAAGGCTAAAACATCATGATTACCTATCTCATGTTGGTTTCACTTGTTAGATAAGGTTATTACCAACCAAACATGAAAATTCATACTTACAGCTGAAGTTTACCATTTATAATTTAGTTACTGGGAAACATCTTCGGATTGTTCGCCGTTTAGAGGAATTATGACAACTCTTCTTTATAGGTTACATAACAATATCTTAGGCAGAGAGCAATTTATAAAGGTTCGTAATACCCTCATCATTCTAGATGTGAGCCAAGTATCGTCTACGTTAATCACGTAATTGTTTGGAGGTATACATGTTGTTTTGACATAAACCCCATCACAGAATGACCGCGAACCCAAGGTGACTTTTGCGAACTGGAAAAGGTGATGAAGCATACGTAATTTACGTTAGTCGTTTTGAAAATAAACTATAAATGTATGACAAAATGAACTGAACAGACAAAATTTCTGTTTGACTGGAAAGGTATTACGAAAACGCCCGTGAATTTGAAGATAAAAACTAATCTACAGTGCAGTTTATCACAATTTGCTGCTGTTTTGAAGACACAGAAAACATTTGATGTTTTCCTTGCACTATTCTAGCAGATTTATGCTGTCCTAGATGGCATAACTCTTGCGAAATCAGCTGGTAAAATGTTGACTTTATGAATAGCGTTTGTCTTTCGAAAAAGAGGAACAATGTAGCCGAGTCCACCAGGACTGTAAATATAACTGTCTTGGATAAAGCTAAAAAAGCATGTTAACCTACAGTAGATCTGTTAATTCCCGAGAAAGCGGACGGGAATAAAAATCAAATAAAGACCAAGTTGTATCATTGTGTGCTAGGAAAAAACGCGCTTAACGCAACCCTTATAAACATCACTGCGACGGAAACAACGAAATCTTGCTGGCATCATGCTGTCCAGCCATAGCCCAGCGAATAATGAATGAACAATTTTAAAATAAAGGAGCAAAAAAAATGCTTGAAGCGACAAAAAATATTGCGAGGTTAGCCGAAAAATAAGCAAATATTAAATTTATACGACGATCGATAAGTATTCAATGGACCGAAATCACTCATGCATGCAGCCACGAAATAGAATTTGAAGTTTCCGCGCAACGATTGTACAACTACAAGACACGACAATCCATCGAAAACATAGATAATAGCCACAAAAAGCTCTTCGTAAGCAGAAAATTCTACTCACCAGCTCTGGGTAAAGTCCATCGCCTCAAGTCGGGCACCGACTTGATAAAGAATTTTATTCTTCGGGGAAGAGGGAGAGGTCTGTTTCGCCGACATTTTGACCTTGTGTTGACGAATCCCAGAGAATTAAACCATTTACAACCAGTCCAAATAAGCCGCTATACACCAGCGCTTCATGCAATACATCGACAGCAAGCTCTGTAGTTTAGCGCTGAGACGACGAAATCGATATCTCCATAAATTTGAACCCCGCACAAGAATAGTTTTACCTGAAGAGCATGCTTTGAATGCAAACATGACTACATGAGTCCACGAGGATTACAACGCCCATAACACCTTGCGAGCGAGAGGCACGAAGAATCATTGGACCGGCACGTACTATGCAATGATGTTCCACAAATTTACAACCATTTTCGATATTAAAAACGTATGCTATTTTAGCCATTCAGAAAAAAGTACATACAGTTTAGCACTCACATATATAATCATCTCTACTAAAGTCACTAGCATGTAATCTTGACTTGTTCTACCAATATCTTTTGCTCAATGAAAAATTGGCATAACCCTGTGTATCTTCCAAAATGAAGGCAGTGCCAAAAAGGAAAAAAAAATGCTTTATATGCATAGTCTATTGCTGGTATATTATTATGTTCTATTGCTCAAAACTTTCTGTATTATATGTCCTTCAAGGTTTTTTTTTTTGCAACATAGCTTAATTGTGAGTATTGACATGCAACAATTACGTAAGTATCCCAAAAAGGTCTATGCACAGTCCACAGTAAGATTGATGCTATGGCAATCATGTTTACTCTTTTGACTACTTATTGTTGGTAGACAACAAGTGGATATCTAACAAATAGCCATTAATTTCCAAAGAAGGTCCAACCTTGACTAAGAATTGACGTCAGAAATTATGTCATTGTCAAACAAAATTGATATTGTGCTTGGAGGAATTCTAATGAAACTGTTTCAGTGAAGTTTTATGTAATACTACCGGTATATTATACAAAAAGGAAAGGATTTTTACTGCAATAATTGTCTTAAATTACACATTTCTTCTCCAAAAACAGCTGTATGAGCCATAACAAATTCTTAATTCTGTGCACGTTTCGCCCCCTATTTGCTCACTTGAAAATCCTTGATATTTTTAAAGTAAATTTGTTCTATATTGCAAAAGTTATGTCTGTACCACCACCATTTGTTGCCTTTGCCTTTCTTAAATCTATTTTCTACAAATAATCAAATACATTATCTGAGCTTCTGCGATCATTTCTCTTCAGGCCCCATATGTGCAGGACAAACATTAAAAAGTTTATTAATACTCTATCAAGGACCAAAAATCTGGAATACTCTGCCACTTTCAGTATACATCTATTTCTAGTTTACCTTTCTTTAAAAGACAGTTTTTTGATTTCATTAATCATTAAATATTACTCAAAAGAAAAAAAAAAAACAAATAACACAAACTATGAAGTCAACAAAATAGCAGTTTGTATTTTTTGTCATTTTGTTTTCTTCATATGCAGCCACACCTTTTGCTGAAATTGATTTCTTATTCAGGTATCACCAAGGAGATCTTTCAGAATAAGCCTTGTGGTTTTTTAAAAAGTATATTTGTTTTCATATTTAAAGATATTTCTTTGATGTAAAAAGTTCTTTGTGAAAATATGCATTCATATCATTTGATTCAGTAAGGATGCTACAAAAAAAGCATTTAAGAAACCTTTCTTAACACATTGCCAAACACAGAAATACACAAAACAGAAACAGGTCCTAGTACAATACTAAATGTATTCTTAATTAAGACATTTAATTTATGACCAGTATTTAGGCTGTATAGCCATTCAACAACTATAGCTTTGCATATTATCAGATTACTTGAATTTGTCTAAATGGACTTCTAACAAAACTTTAACCTCACAAAACATGATTTTTGTCCTGATACAAATAATAATAATACTAAAAAAAAAGCCTAAGAAATCCAAGAGGGCAGTTTAGGATATGTAATTGAATGAGATGAACAAACTGGTTTGGTCTCCAAGACAAACAACTAGAGCATTGATGCCACGTTTTTTCAACAAATTTATCTATGGATTAAACACGATAAAATTCCATCTTACCTTGTGTAGTTTTTCCTCAAAAATTGAAGACTTTCCTCAATTTTCCTAAAGGTTCTTTATTTATGAGCCCACCGTACCTAAGCAGCGGCATCATAGCTTTGTGATAACAGCCAATCAGAGCGAGCCACGAGAGGCCGGCCCTTTCAACCTTCATGAAAAGTTCCTCCAGTTTGATCACACGTCAGATAGAGTTTGTTGTGATTCATCAAGACTTTCTCTGGAAAGTTTCGTGATTCTCCAAGCATGAAGATTTTATACTGTAGGTCAAGCTGCATTCTTACTGCGCTCAAAATTTTAGTGGAAATCGTTGACGTTTTGTATTGCTTTTCTCAGGTGTTTTCTTATCATGGTTTGTGAGTTTGGCAAAAGCTTTGTATGGTCCTCAAACCGATGTCGTGGAATTAACAGCCAGCAACTTCAGATCAAGAGTTGTGGATAGTGACGATGTATGGCTAGTAGAATTTTATGCTCCTTGGTACGTATATTTTAATCGCTTCGCGTTTATTTGCCCAAATTTCTTGAGTGATCTGTAGCACATGTGCTTTGCATCGTGTTAACAGAGCTTAATTTACATTTATAGCATAGTATAAGTACTAGTCTGTTGGTGGACGAGTCAAACACGTTGTTCAGCATGAAACACCACTTTATTCCGCTTTATTAAGCGAAATTTAAAGAAAGAAATTCCATGAGTTATCAAGAAACCAATACCACGTTTTAAAATTTAAATTAGCAGCACTTCTTTGTTTGAATTAAATTCCTGACTGTCCGATTTAACTTAAATACGTTCATTTTAGTTATATGCAGTCGTATTAACTGGCATATACTCTTTTTGAAAAAAAATTGGCTTTGGATATCATTTCCTGCAAACTGGCACAATTTTACACCAAGTATAGTGCAGGAAATGTAATTGTTATTCAAATTAACTTGGAAGGAGTGTGTTAAACCAATAAAGAGATCGATGAAAACACGTCTTTCCCTGATTGGTTATATTATTAAACTACCTGAAACTCATTGGTTTCTTTTAGTATAATGATTATATTTATATTATAATTGATTATTAATTTCCTTTCTGTAATGGTATACTCCCTCTGCACAAGGCTGAAAAGAATACATGTTTCTTTATTCCTTATAATTCCTTTTGGAATCCTTAGAAGTGGGCTGGTATTTTATAGCAAACTAAAAAGGCAAGATTTCAGCACAGGTCCCTACTTCATTATGCATGCAGCCGATGAATTGTGTATGGTAATGCAGATGTAAACATTTCTTGTTATTGCAGAATGAAACAGTATGACTACAGCATGCATAATGAAGTAGGGACCTTTGCGTAAATCATTCCACTAAAAGCCCTGGAATTTGCATCAATTACCTATGTGGTTTCATTTTCTCATTAAAGGTGTGGGCACTGCAAAGCATTAGTTCCTGAATGGAAAAAGGCTGCCACTGCTCTTAAGGTAACTTCAGTTGATTGGAGTGTCACATCTACTGGGATATAGTAGTTTTTGCTGCATGCCATGTGGACAGTCAGTTAACCACTGAAAGACCAAGAGTCTACTAGCAATATAAACTTGTAGTGTTGTACAGTGTCATTTTTGTAGTTGCAGCATGTTTATGGCATTGTTTTAAGCAGTCTGCCAAGAAAGGTCCTTGAAAAAGCTGGGAAACTAGCTTAATATAATACCAAACTTGATTTAGTGTGAGAAATAATTTCCCCTTAGGGTGTGGTGAAAGTCGGAGCGGTGGATATGGATGACCAACAAAACCAAGGTCTTGGTGGTCAATATGGTATTCGTGGATTCCCCACAATAAAGGTTGGTACTGGGCAACAGTTTAAAGTTGTCTTTTGAACCTCTTTGTTTCCAGTAGTAATCAGCGTCCTGTAATATTTCGTTCTTTTGTATGGCTCTCTAAAGAAGTTAGCCATTAATAATAATAATGATAATAAACTTTGAGTGTCAACTGTATCAAGCACTGATGTACAAATTGGGGACACTGGAAAACACAAATGAAACCAAATCAAATCGTGTTTAATTAAATGAAATCAAATCAAATGTTGGTTTTTGTGGAAAGGGGAAAACCAGGATACATGTAAGTGGAGAAAAACCTCTCAGAGAAGAGTTGAGATCCAACAAACTCAGCCCACATACCTGTATGACGCTGGGACCGGGAATTGAAGCCAGGCCACGTTAGTGGTAGAGGAGTGCTTTCACCACTGTTTTTTCCCCATTTCTACAATGTATCTAATCATAGTTGAAAATTAATTTTCAGATTTTTGGTGCTAACAAGAATTCACCAGAGGATTACAATGGTATGCTCTTTGCAACTGTTACTGAATAGCCATCTAATATTTAACTGAGAGTGAAGGATCCAAATTAGTATTGTGATTAAACACTGGTTGCTATCACTTCCATAGTCATCTACTTAAACAAATCAATTGTCTGCTTTGAACGTATCTAGAACCCTTGATCCATCTGTTGGCGTATCTGTTGTAGTTCAATTTTATCCTTGGTTAAAATTTTGTTTTCCTTTGTTTCAAACTCATTATCATACATTACCATACCAGAAAACAAAGGAAAATAAAATTTGAACAAGGGAAAAAATTGAACTACAACATAGACATGTACATGTTACAGGTTTCTCTGTCTATATTTATGATAATGAATACCAGACAAAGAAATTACAAACCAACCTAGGTTAAATCAAATTTAACCTGAAACATACACACCCCCTTCTACCCCTATCACTTCTCCACCCTGTCCTTCTTGGGGCTCCAAACCCCCCCTACCACTGCCCCGCCCTTCTCTTCTAGGGGTCATTAAGTGGAATCCATCTGGTAATTGATGCTAACTATCAATTTTCATACATAAAGAACAGGATGGTACTAAGGAATTATTGCTAGATTAGCACTGTTTTTCGTTGTCAACAAACCCCTGTGATTGTTTGCTTACTGCAGGCGCTAGGACAGCACAGTCCATCTGTGACTCTGGGTTAAATGCAGCCAAGGCTGTGGTAAAACAGAGGCTGTCTGGAGGAGGTAGCTCAGGCTCACGCTCTGGTGGAGGCAGCGATAGGGTACTTTTCTATAACACTTGTAGACATGTTTATGTGTGTGGCAGATGGGGAAGTATTAAAAACTGTATGGCCGTAAAATTGCAGAGATGCAAAAGAAATGCCCTATTAGTACTGTAAATTTTTTGTGATAAGCTGTTAGATTCTCCTTCAAATTGCCTCACTTTCACCTTCACCTTCAAAACAAAAGGAGAATTTGATGTTGCATCTTGAGTCACTTAAAGCTCTATTTATTCTGTCCATTTGCAATTAAGGACGTGGATGGTTTTGGGAATTACTTGGGGTTTGAAACCGCTGTTTTTTTTTTTGGGAGGGGGGGGGGGACGATTGCTATTTTATTGTGTTTCAGGATGTTGAATTTTTCAGTCAGGTTTATACCAGCAGTTCTTCCTACTTTTGTAGTGTCTGCAGCAACCAATTGCAGGTAATAAACTATAGACACTCTGATTAACAGGGCAGAGGCAAAGCAGGAAACCAGGACGATGTCGTTGAGTTGACAGATTCCAACTTCGAAAATGAAGTTCTAAAAACTAAAGACTTAGTTCTTGTGGAATTCTTTGCACCATGGTAAGTTGATCAGTCAAACAATAAATGTACTGTAAATTGGAAACTGGATGTTTTAAGTCATTCATTAATTTTCATTGAACATGAATAGTTATTGACCCAAATTTCTGAAAAGGGAAGAAAAAAATTTTAGCTCAGTCATTAACCCTTTCACTCCCAAGAGTGACTTTACAGATTTTACTCTGTCTAACGCCAGACGATTTTACTCGTCAAACGGAGACCCCTTGGGAGTGAAAGGGTTAAAAAGTATCTCCCTTAACCCTTTCACTCCCAAGAGTGACTTTACAGATTTTACTCTGTCTAACGCCAGACGATTTTACTCGTCAAACGGAGACCCCTTGGGAGTGAAAGGGTTAAAAAGTATCTCCCTTAACCCTTTCACTCCCAAGAGTGACTTTACAGATTTTACTCTGTCTAACGCCAGACGATTTTACTCGTCAAACGGAGACCCCTTGGGAGTGAAAGGGTTAAAAAGTATCTCCCTTAACCCTTTCACTCCCAAGAGTGACTTTACAGATTTTACTCTGTCTAACGCCAGACGATTTTACTCGTCAAACGGAGACCCCTTGGGAGTGAAAGGGTTAAAAAGTATCTCCCTTAACCCTTTCACTCCCAAGAGTGACTTTACAGATTTTACTCTGTCTAACGCCAGACGATTTTACTCGTCAAACGGAGACCCCTTGGGAGTGAAAGGGTTAAAAAGTATCTCCCTTAACCCTTTCACTCCCAAGAGTGACTTTACAGATTTTACTCTGTCTAACGCCAGACGATTTTACTCGTCAAACGGAGACCCCTTGGGAGTGAAAGGGTTAAAAAGTATCTCCCTTAACCCTTTCACTCCCAAGAGTGACTTTACAGATTTTACTCTGTCTAACGCCAGACGATTTTACTCGTCAAACGGAGACCCCTTGGGAGTGAAAGGGTTAAAAAGTATCTCCCTTAACCCTTTCACTCCCAAGAGTGACTTTACAGATTTTACTCTGTCTAACGCCAGACGATTTTACTCGTCAAACGGAGACCCCTTGGGAGTGAAAGGGTTAAAAAGTATCTCCCTTAACCCTTTCACTCCCAAGAGTGACTTTACAGATTTTACTCTGTCTAACGCCAGACGATTTTACTCGTCAAACGGAGACCCCTTGGGAGTGAAAGGGTTAAAAAGTATCTCCCTTAACCCTTTCACTCCCAAGAGTGACTTTACAGATTTTACTCTGTCTAACGCCAGACGATTTTACTCGTCAAACGGAGACCCCGTGGGAGTGAAAGGGTTAAAAAGTATCTCCCTTAACCCTTTCACTCCCAAGAGTGACTTTACAGATTTTACTCTGTCTAACGCCAGACGATTTTACTCGTCAAACGGAGACCCCGTGGGAGTGAAAGGGTTAAAAAGTATCTCCCTTAACCCTTTCACTCCCAAGAGTGACTTTACAGATTTTACTCTGTCTAACGCCAGACGATTTTACTCGTCAAACGGAGACCCCGTGGGAGTGAAAGGGTTAAAAAGTATCTCCCTTAACCCTTTCACTCCCAAGAGTGACTTTACAGATTTTACTCTGTCTAACGCCAGACGATTTTACTCGTCAAACGGAGACCCCGTGGGAGTGAAAGGGTTAAAAAGTATCTCCCTTAACCCTTTCACTCCCAAGAGTGACTTTACAGATTTTACTCTGTCTAACGCCAGACGATTTTACTCGTCAAACGGAGACCCCGTGGGAGTGAAAGGGTTAAAAAGTATCTCCCTTAACCCTTTCACTCCCAAGAGTGACTTTACAGATTTTACTCTGTCTAACGCCAGACGATTTTACTCGTCAAACGGAGACCCCGTGGGAGTGAAAGGGTTAAAAAGTATCTCCCTTAACCCTTTCACTCCCAAGAGTGACTTTACAGATTTTACTCTGTCTAACGCCAGACGATTTTACTCGTCAAACGGAGACCCCGTGGGAGTGAAAGGGTTAAAAAGTATCTCCCTTAACCCTTTCACTCCCAAGAGTGACTTTACAGATTTTACTCTGTCTAACGCCAGACGATTTTACTCGTCAAACGGAGACCCCGTGGGAGTGAAAGGGTTAAAAAGTATCTCCCTTAACCCTTTCACTCCCAAGAGTGACTTTACAGATTTTACTCTGTCTAACGCCAGACGATTTTACTCGTCAAACGGAGACCCCGTGGGAGTGAAAGGGTTAAAAAGTATCTCCCTTAACCCTTTCACTCCCAAGAGTGACTTTACAGATTTTACTCTGTCTAACGCCAGACGATTTTACTCGTCAAACGGAGACCCCTTGGGAGTGAAAGGGTTAAAGTGCTTAGATGTATTTTTCAGCACTGTCACAGCTGTAGTTTGGAGGCGCTACCATTGAGCTATGGGAAACTTGTGGGAGCAAGGCCATTTCACTAGGTTCATGGGACAAACTTCCTGCATAATGAAACTATATTTAATCGCTTGTGTTGGTGAGAGTGTTGAATATTCTTTGACATCTTTCAGGTGTGGTCACTGCCAAAGACTAGCTCCAGAGTGGGCCAAGGCTGCAACAGAACTGAAAGGAAAAGTCAGAGTTGCTGCTCTTGATGCTACAGTGCACACAGTTTCTGCCAGCAGGTATCAGGTGCAAGGATACCCAACAATCAAGGTCTTCGCTGCTGGAGTCAAGGATTCAAACAGTGTAGAGGACTACCAAGGAGGAAGGACAGCCTCCGATATCATCCAGTTTGCCTTGGAGAAGCTTGCGGAATCCATAGAGCCACCAGAGATCTTACAGATCATAAACAGTCAAGTTGTCAAGGAAAATTGTGAGGAGAAACCGATTTGTGTTGTCTCTATTTTACCGCACATTCTGGACTCTGGTGCAGCTGGCAGGAACAACTATCTGAACATTTTAAAAGTGCTGGGTGAGAAATACAAGAAAAAATTGTGGGGCTGGATTTGGGCTGAGGCTGGTGCGCAACCAAAGCTTGAAGAGGCTCTGGGAATGGGTGGATTTGGTTACCCAGCAATGGTGGCTGTCAACGTTCGTAAAATGAAATATGCAGTTTTAACAGGTCCCTTTGACAACACTGGCATTGATGAGTTTATTAGGGCTGTTGCTGTAGGGCGTGGTTCCTCTGCACCTGTTAAGGGTGGAGCAATGCCCACTATTGAAGAGAGGCAGCCATGGGACGGCAAAGATGGGGAGATGCCCGTTGAAGAGGACATTGACTTATCAGATGTTGACCTTGATGAGGAAGATGATACCAAAAAAGATGAACTTTGAGTGCAAATTGCACACACGCAATTTCATCTTAGAAATTAGAAATGCCTCTTTTTTTTTCTAGCTTTTGAAAGACAAGAGCATAATTTTATTACAAAGACAAGAAATCTCTAACCAAAAGCCTGGCACCTCTCATTCTTCTGAATGCAGCAGATGGATGTTAAAGTTTAAGAATCAGTGGATTTTACCATTTGTCAATAAAAAAATATAAAATCTCTGGACTGAGCTGGTACATATCATTTATAGTTACTGCTTCTATACTTTTTGTAATGGTAATCACACAGTTTCGAGTTCAATTTGGAATTAATTTGAACAAGTGAGCTTATTTAAAAACTCACAACTGCAAATAAATTCCAAACTGAACAAGAACAACTGTATGATTACTTATTAATAATATAAACATGAAAAAAGTATAGGCCAGAGTAAACCTTTCTTGATTTAATGTAACCATTTTATCTCACTCAAGAGGACTTTTTTTCAATGATTCTCCAGAAATTTTAGTCATCATTTTACATATCATTGGCTAAGAAAATATCCTTTTTTCTTTCAGCCAATCATAATCCAGAATTTCGATGTGTAATTTGCACTGGTGTTACACTTGAATTGCTCTTAGCCAATCAGAAACAAACCGGTAATTTCCATTACTAGTAAATCTTTTATGATTTTGGAGGGAATGTTGTTATGGTTGTTGTGCATCTACTTTTTTCCCCATCCACAGCATTCAATGGTTAGCGGCTAAATCAGCATCACCAGCAGTCTTCTTTTGATAAATAGAATTTTTAATTCCTTTGATAATGCACATACAAAATTGATCGACCTGGACAAGCCATTGAAAAGACAACACTGGAGATAAAATGGCATAAAAATATGTTTTATGTTGGCACTTGTCCTGACAAGTGCTACACTGTGGGCACTGTCGCTCTACATCTCTTTAATTGTAGCAAGAAGTATAAAGCATGCAACACAAAACTAGAAAATTAACACCACTTTACTGTCCACATTTTAACATGCTTGCACTAAAGGCTTATTTCAATCGCCTAAAAAAAAGGGAAGGGAGACTGCATGCAGCTTTCAGCTTAAAACCTGGCTTTTGTACCTGTTACTTGGCCAATATTCACTGAATCTTAAAAAAAATACCTTTTCCCCTTTCAAACATGAAAACTCTCGCCTACATTATGCTTCCTTGTCTTCCAAACATACTAAAACAGAAATAACCTTCTAAAGTACCACAACCGAATATTTGAATTGATTTAAAGGAATGTTTTCTGTAATGTACATTTGATAGTAATTAAAATAATGATGAATGAAAAATTGTTCTAACAATAATTGACTGGCAATTATGATTACTGAAATTATGCAAATGTAAATGTGCCACGTATAAGTTATCAACTTAACACATAATAGGTAAATTTCTTGTGTAAGCCAATAATCTGAGTGAACGATCAAGTTCTTTGAATTAAAACAAAATTAAATGAATGCATGACACAAAATATGTCATTTAAAATGAGATTTGGGGTGAAACTAGCTTTGTGAAGGGTTTCCAAACGATCTCGAAAGGTTTTGTTAGGGTGAGTACCTAATGGGTTTCCTTACAGGATTTTAGAAGGGCTTCCTACAGAGTTTCTAAAGGTTTCCTAACTGGGTATATAAATGGTGAGTCCTTAATGGGTTTCCTAAAGGGATTTCAGAAGAGCACCCAAAAGGACTTGAAAGGCAGCCTTCCTACAGGGTTTTTAAAGGTTTCCTAACTGGGTATCTAAAGGGTGGGTACCTAATGGGTTTCCTAACAGGTTTTTCTAAGGGCTTCCAAAAGGACTTGAAGGGCTTCCTACAGGGTTTCGTAAGGGTGAAATGGGTTGGTTCTTACAAGAATGTGGGTTTTCTCTGTATGCATCAATGGAAAGCTACAGTACATTCACGTCAATGTTTGATCAACATTTCGTTTGTTCCATATAAAATATACTGGATATAGAAAGAAAATTACACAGGGAATAAGTATAAGGTAATCATGTCAACATCTGCCTCTCATTACACTCGCCAAAATCAAAGATCATCATCTCCAATGCCCTCAAAGACTTCGTTACTTGTTACATTGTTGAAAGATGAAGGATTACTTTGCTTTTGGATGAGTCCTTGAACTTTATCCTGAGCAAACATTCAAGAAATATGGTATAATGAGGTTAGTGCCTAAAGAAACTAGGGTTACGTTGGTGCAAAAATTAAACCTACCTCCAGAACCAAACCAAACAAACTAGATTAGTTACTGGTTTGTTAGCTTGTGGATCTCATGGATTCATGAGATATTGGGATGGTGGGTCAGAAATGCCACCAATAACAGGTAACAAAAGAAACATCAGAACCAAAAGTAACCTTAATGGATTTCTCATGTAATTAATTAACAATTATTTGCTGAAGGCAAAGTGATTATCGTTGAATATTCACCAATAATCACTGAACCTGAGGCAAATAATTGTTTTAGTATAAATACACGGGTGATTCAAAAAAGAAAAGAAAAAACATTGTGCAACACAAAAATTTTATTTCATCAAAAGTGTGCATCACAATTGAAGAACGACCGGCAGCCATTTTATTCATCGAGGTAATTCTCGGCTGATAATCTGAGATAGCGAACCAATTAGAGCGCGTAATTTTGTATAATCACCTGAGTATTTATACTAATTGCATTTAATGGTCGCAACAAATACCATCCATGTCCATAAATTACCCTTTTTGGATACATTTAAATACTCCAGTTGAATAATACAATATGGTTTGTAGTCAAAGTGACCAATTCATGGCAGGGAGTAAACTGTGATGTCCATACACAGTGGTTCAGTTTCATTCACCCCCCCCCCCCCGTTTTTCATTATTCCCAGTGAACTTTGGTTAGTGTGACGTACGTGTGCTCGGGGTGGTGTGGGTGCTCATGGCTGGGTTACGGTGCTGCCAGCCATTCTGAGTAATATCCATCTGGGGGCCAGTGGCCTCTCTACCGGCCCTGGGATGTTTGCTGCACCCATCCCCCCCTTCCACATGCCAGGCAGTATTAATCTTTAATTATTAATTATTAAATTCAACTTTAATTTCTTTTTTCTTGGCTACTGCATATGATACAATGCACAATACCATTCGCGCACCGAGGAGAATCGTGGGAGCCCCTGGTGGTAAATCGGCCTAGGATCAACAGATTTACAACAGCAGGCCTACATTTGGATGACATTCCTAAATAAAAGACACTAGAGTTCACATTTAACTTTTATATCGATTTATTTTGAAACTCGGAAGAGAATACGTAAAAGTAATGAAATTGAGGAAAGGAGATAGGTATGGCACAAAGGTCTGAATAAACGTAACAAATGCAGTAGCCACATGCATGCAATGCTTGCCTTTATTTGGGTCGATTGCGTCTGCTTCATTAAATGAATAAGAAAGATCAAGTTTTAAATGAACAGATGAAGGTTGAATTTCTGGTAAATATAGGAAGTGACCATGGACACTTTTCAATAAACTGACAGAGCTGCCAAAAACATGGCTCCTTAATAGAGGCTTGCAGCTGTAACAGTTACTACAAATATCATTTATCATTGAAGACCAATAAACACTTACTGAAAGCTGTTTTGACACCTTTTTCACTGAAGAATCCTGTTGCTGGGATGCTCTTGAACTTGGTAATGGAGAAGCTGAATTGTTTACAGGTGTGTTGTCGTGTTCTCCATCACCCTGAATTAAAAGTATTTGGCAAGATAGTGAGCTAAAATTATAGACAGAACTTACAGTTAATCACAAAATAATAAGATTTATCAGCTGCAGAGTATCAACCCTTACACTCCAAAGATCTGAGCAGCAATTCTCTTGAACAAGTGCCACACACTTTCCTATTTGCAAGTTGAGAGAATTTGGTGTTAATATTAAATCATCTCATTAACCTCAGGTTGATCAAGTGTCTAATTCCAACCATACACTTTCTTGGTAATTTGTATTGATATTGAAAGGAGAAGTTGTATATTAATCACATAATTATGGGAAAGAAAGGGTGTAAAATCAAATAATTCTCAGGGAAGGAAAAATCATTTTAGAACAGCCTTGGACATATAAGCATGTGCTCACTCGATCATTAAATGTCAGACAGAAATTGAAATTACCCGACTTTGTCACTTGGCTACGAAGTAAAAAATGATTGCTGCTTATTTGAAAGGTTTTTCAAAGTTCAGAAGAATGGCGTTTTCCTTTTTTGAATATCTTTTTTACTCGGGCTACCTGTGGTAGCATGAGTCTAGGTTTCGGGTTTTTTATAAGTCTATTGTCGTCATCAAGAATGAGCAAGCCTGCGCTGCTCGCGGTCTGTGGTATCCCTGAAGGCATGAAAGCGAGGCGCCTTATTTCAAAATCATCCATGGATCTTTTCTTATTCAAACTCAAGTTTTTTTTTCTGCGTGGTCGTGTGGAAAGAGATTAGCAGGAACAGGGCCAATAAGGCTAAATCGGAAGAAAAGTATATCCGGCAATTGAGGAGTAATATTGTTGTTTTTCCCACATATCGCTTCTTCGCCTTCGATAACTTGGAATCAGATAAATGGCATCAAGTTTCACGACTGTTTTTTACCGTGGGAACCAAGAAAGCTGATTGGTCAACATTAATTTGATTAGTAAACAAACCCAACTATCACTGAAATTTCTGTAAAACCTTAGAAAACTTTCTGATAAAATCGCTCAGCTTAAACACGACGTCGACAAGAATTATGGTGCAATATACAGTCTGGTAGGTTTTTTGCAGTCGTGGAACCAACCATATAGTATACAATATATACAAAACTTAGGCGTAAACCCACATTCACGTTTGTTCGAAGCCGTATTATCAAGTGTAGCCCAAGTGAACGCTCCCGAGAGCGTCTAGTTCGTTTTAGAGATATGTGCCTTTTTGAATTATGCAAATGAGGTATGTGATGACATCATAATTAAGTTGCATACTTCATAGGCACTTTAAAGCTTCAAGACTTTTATTTCAGTTGCGAGTTGGAATTTACAAGTGGTGTCTGGTCCTTCTGACTAGTCTGTATGGAAAAATTCTGACCACCCTAAGAAGCAAAAGGATTTTTTCTTTTTATCTCTAACCAGGAAAGCCATGGAATAATTTAACCAAAGCATCACAATCAGTCAGTAAGTTAGTTATCAACCAGTGAATACAAATATATGTACCTCAGTTGATGCATCTGATGAAAATGAACCTTGTCTTTGGTAGTTTTTTTCTGTCACTTCTTTCCTGTTTCTTGTGCGATCCTTTGCCTTGTGAAAATAAAACAAGAAAATGGTTAGTACTGAAAAAGGAGAGTACACTCAAGAAAGTTGTGAGATGTTTTACCTTTCAATACGGATAGACTTTTTGTGTTAACATTCATTTAGCTTCCACTTAGTGCTCTGTCCATTTATAGCCAGGAAAGAGGTAGGCATTGTTCTGTTTATCCCTTTCTGTTTCTGGAGATTGTTTTGTTACTTTTGTCATTTTCATCTATATAATTATGGTTTCATGTTGATTGCAAGCATATTTCATATTCAGCTATATACAGATACTATAGTATCTTGTAATTGATTCAGATTTTCCTTTTTGTACTTATAATAGCTAAGCAGTATTTTATTATGATTACTGTTAATGCATTTATCTTTAGTTTTTACGTGCTGGACAAATACAACAGTGAAAGCGAGAAGTGGGATGGACAAGCTGGACAACCAGCAAGCTAAGGCTTTGTGCCGGTAGTCATTTAAAAGAAGAAAGGGTGCTTTTTACTTGAGCAACAGTTTTGCAACCAGTTGTAGCTGGTTTTAGCTGATCGATACATAGACAAGGTGTTAAACATTCCTTGCCTTTTCCACACAAACATCCATTGAAATTATTTGTGTCAATGATTGTTTGAGACTGACCCTTTTCACTGGCCGTCCATGTTTCACACGGAGAATTTCATCAACGATCCTTTGAAGACAAAGGCTCATCAAGATTGCCTGAAAAAGTAAAATATATTTTCATTTTATACTTCAATTAAAATAATGTACACCAAAAAGCACCATCTTCATTATTCCAAACCCTTTCACTAGGACATTAAAATCCTCTCGCATGAAGGATGCCTATCCCCTCAAGTTAAGTTAATGGCCTTGCTTCCACAAACTTGAGTCTCGTAAAGCGCAGCGGTAGAGCATCTAAACTATTAATATGGGAAGGTTGCAGGTTCGAGATTTTCATTTTCCAATTAGTTAACCTATGGCAGTGCTGAAAAGTACATCTTTAACAATTTCTATGGGCTCAAAATATATCATCTTCAATATTTCATATACAGAATTGTGTAATGGGCAGTATGGGTATGTTGTGGTTCAATTTTTTCTTGGGTTTAAAATTGTTCAAACCAGTTTAATTTTTACTTTTCTTTGTCTTAAACCAATCACCACAATCTAAGACAGAGAAAAACAAAAATTAGACTGATTTGAAAAATTTTAAACGGTTAACCCTTTAAGCCCCGATAACAATCTTCATTTTATCGTAACTGTTCTCATATTATGGTACTAGTGAGGAGAATTTGTTTTAAATATAGATACAACTCTTTTTTGGTGATCATTTTCGTTATTCTACAGGGTTCTCCCGAAAATTTGAAGTAGAGGGAGAATAACTTTGAGTAGGTGGCAGGCAATGCCGATAGAAAGACGTGGTGTGGTTATTAATTTATCATTATTTACTTTGAGTAGCAGGTGCACCAAGGACTACTACACTGTGGATTTCGCTGGTCGTCGGAACTTATGGAGAACTCTGTTCTAATAACCTGAGTGATAGATGAACTGTGAATATTGTAATGAGAAACTGGATGCTGGTCACTGCTGGGACTTAATAAAGGGTTCGGCACTGAGAACCATACTAATAATAATCATTAAGTAGTGGTTTAAATTTTATTTCAGTTATAAATTTCAGTCAGCAGTATAAACACTGTCACCTACCTGGTCACTGTAAATTGTAATCCACTGCAGTATGTCCTTTCTCAACAAATACTCAAAGGATAACTCAAGGAGTTCTTGTTTCTCTCCATTTTCATTCTTCACATTCTAAGTTGAGCATTTTGCAAAGAGAGCAAAGAAATAACAAAATTATTTGTCATCTGTATCAGTGGTGCCTTTATCAATGCTTGGTACATCTGGACTAATTTATCTTCTTGTTTTCATCTCTTGTAAATATCAAACATTATTAGCGCCAACTGGTTAGCTCAGTTGGTAGAGCACCGGAC
Organism: Ricordea florida; assembly: GCA_949710005.1. Lineage (NCBI taxonomy): Eukaryota > Metazoa > Cnidaria > Anthozoa > Corallimorpharia > Ricordeidae > Ricordea > Ricordea florida. Next base: position 32,514,940 of record OX453276.1, on the reverse strand, counting down.
TACCGAGTGGGAGGTTGTGAGTTTTTCAAAAAGCTGAAATTGCACTCGCCAAAGTGGCTCGTGCAATTTCAGCTTTTTGAAAAACTCACTTGTGCAAATTAATTCCAAATTGAACGAGAAAAACCGTATGATTACCTTAACTAATTGGAGTCCACTCAGTCCTATTATCATTACTAATATATGGCTGGACAGTCTAGAGGAAAATCAAAGCAGTCTGATTTGATTTTTTGGGTAACAATTTTGCCAAATGAACCACTTCCATGGAAACAGTCACTAGCTGTGTGTTCGTTTGTTTACCAAAGCTGGCACCTCCAAAATTTCCAACCACTGCCCAACTGTCACACAATATACTGCTTCATTGCTGAATGCCATATATATTTAGAAAACAGTCCTAAGAAAATACGCACGCTGATTGGTTGGAATTCGTGTTTCTATAACTCGATAGAAACATAGAACTAGCACGAGCTGTTGACGTAATGATGATGCAAGCAAAGAGAATCTACATTTTGATAATCAAAGTTAACAAATTGTTTTTCTTTTTTTCGTCGCGGTGTTTTGTCAAAGAAATAGAAAACATGTTCTTCGTGTTTCTATCGAGTTATAGAAACACTCGTGAAAGTTTGGGAGAACTCAAAAAAGCTGTGGAAACACTCACCTGCGGCTCGTGTTCCCACAGCATTTCTCGTTCTCCCAAACTTCCACTTGTGTTTCTATAACTCGATAGAAACACGGTACATGTTTTCTATTTCTTAAATGTTGTAGTTCAATTTTTTACTTTGTTCAAATTTTATTTTCCTTTGTTTTCTGGTATGGTAATGTATGGTAATGTATGATAATGAGTTTAAAACAAAGGAAAATAAAATTTGAACCAAGGATAAAATTGAACTACAACATATATACATTATTGACCAACCATGAGGTCAAGATGAAAGCTTAATGGCCGAGTTCTTCTTTGCATTTTTATTGATGAGATGTTGTTGACGTCAATAAAAACAAAACAAAGAACAAGGCCAAATCCAGCCATCTTGACCAAACAAGCTTGGTTGATAGAGGATTTATTATATGCCATTTTGCTTTGTTTTGTTTCATGGAACAATGCGGAAAATCCTAAACAGTCAAGGATAGCCCCATCTTGCCAGCTCAGGTGGCCAATCAGAACTCAGGATTTGCCTTATCTTGTCTGCTAGTGTCCAGAACCAGCCATATAATAAAACAAACTACTTATTAGGGCCATACTGGAAAATATTGCTCCTTGATGTTCTATTTGTATGGACCTTGCTGTGCTCAGTATAAGCTACCATGACCTCAGACCAACATTACCCAGTAAAGCCCAGCTCACACTTGGTTGGTTGGTACTGAACAGTTCCTCAATTGTCCAATTCTGCTTTTGTGTTATTATTAAATTAAAATTTGAATCAAGCACTAGAACTGATACATATTAGTAAACTTACAGATGATGTTATTCTCCAACACTTTATTCTTGTAACTTTGAAGCTTCCTTCTTGTATTTTTTGCTGCAAAACAAATCTGTCAAAATTGTATTTCCTGAACCACAATAATATTCTACCCTTAAACATGAAACATGGGCCAATGGACTTTCAAGATTATCCTTAGGCATTTGTGAAGAAAGGTGTCTTTTGGCCCTTGCGTGTGCCCAATGACGAAATTCAGAGAAGAGCGAGAATCAAAAAGATCAGTACACAAGTGCGATGCAGGCGATGTGGATAGGTCATGTTCTGCGTATGGCACCAAACCGAAACCCACACATTGCATTATCCTGGTCACCAAGTGGAAAAAGAAGTAGAGGACGGCCAAGGGAAACATGGCAGAGAACTGTGGAGAAGGAACGTGCTGAGCTGGGACTTACATCGTGGGCCGCAGCAGCAGCTGTGGCCAAGAATAGGGACAGATGGCGAGCATTGATTTCCGGCCCCATCCCCCACTCAGGGACAAGGAACTAAACTAAACATGAAACAAGAAAGCAAACTAGCAAACCACCCAGAACAGAGTGATATACACTCTGCTTCGTGCTACAGAAACCTGGATAAGCTTCTGCAAAGGTGTCGGCCTTGTGGCTGATAAATTTCACTGAACTTGATCTGGATTGCTAAGTAGCGACCGCATATTTATACCACACATTGTGTGAATATATTTATACCATATTTATACCATACGTACATGTATACCATAATTTATACCATATTTAGACCAGTGATGTATTTATACCATACATGTAAATCATGCAAAATTCAACAAGCGTCAATGCTCAGAAGAAATATTTCATAAAATAAGCAATAAAAATGAACATGTCAATTATTTGCTAGCTATATATTAATTGCAATGTTGCCATGCAGCAACATATCTAGTTTTATAATTGATTTTGTCATTTTTTACTTTTAGTATTTTTTCTCACTTAAGTGTTCTTATAATAATACATTTTTTATTTTTATCACATGTTCATAATGATTTTGTAAATAGACTTTGTAAATAGAGATAACTTGAAGTGATATAATAAAGTTATCTTATCTTATCTCACCTCTTACGTCTGACACTTAAGTAAGATCTAACATACCTAAAAATAACAGATATTTACTCACGCCTGGAGTTTGGAGTCTGAAGTTAAGTTCTCTATTTCCTATGCCAATAATGACTCTGGTATCTGCTTCAGGATAGCTTGTTGTACATGGTCTGAACTGGATGTATCCATAAAACCGCAGTGACTGGGCAAGCTGCAGGTACTGTTAACAACAATCAACAGACCAAAAATTGTTTAATGGACAGCTATACAGTACCTGTTCCTTTTCAAAACTACCTATCTGCCTGGATACCCCAACCACTGCATATGGCCATCGCAGCACACATGTCCAATACACCCGACCTGAGTTGAATCAACTAAAGGCCATGACACAATTTGACTAACAGAAGTCAATTGGAAAAATAGAGCTACACGCAAAACAGAAAATGAAGTGGCAAAACTTACAAATATGAAGCACGTCTTATGATAACATGAACCTGCCTTATTCTTTACCCTGTAAGTCCCAGTTATGTAGTGACTAGCATCCAATTTCTCATTACAATATTCACTGTTCATCAACCATTCATGTTCTGAGAATAATGAAAATGATCACCAAAAAAGAATTGCACTGATATTTAAACAACTTCACCTCACTAGAACCATAACAAACATATGAGGACAGTTGGGAGAAAATCACTATTGATATTGGCATTTGCAAGCGCTAGCATGTTAGAGTCTCTTACCCAACATCTCTGAAATACTTTGCCAATTGACTTTATTTTTTATTGCAATCGAATTGTCTTGTGCTACATGCAGTCAAACTAACTCTAGTCAGGTTTATTGGACAGCCCTCAATCATACTGTAGCGACGCATTAGTACCGGTAGCCCACCTCAAGTTTCGCTCCTTTTTGTTTGAGGTTTTCTAATTTAGAATAAGCCTCTTTGGATCCAACAGTCCAACCTCTTTCCAGATCACTGACTGCCTGTGACAAAATAACAGATAATAATTACAGTATCAAGTCACGATCACTGGATTTATTTTGACATAATATTTATTCAGACATTTTCACATAACACATTTTCCTAACAAATATGACAATTATAGAGTATGTAAATCGTTACAGAAAATTTGCTCCTTGCAGATATTGGTGCTTTTATTAAGGGTTAGTATATATCATTAAAAAGGATTCTTGTGGAAATCTCCATTTTTAGAGGATGTAAGGCCCATGTCTTGTTGCTTGCATATCACTTGTTGTCTGTTGAGGAGCTAGTTAGGCCAGATCAAGATGATAAAATCTTTGAAGTATTTCACTGTCAAATTCAGAATTGACCACTGAATAAAACTGATTAGTTATGCTTTAGAATATACCTGAACATACAAAAGATTCATTCCTATCCTATCTTGAACAATCGTTTCTTCAATTTTTGGATCCCAGCACCTTTGGAAAGGGAAAAATGCACTTTGTGTTAGTTAAGACATCAATGATTTATATTGCACTATGTACTGCTCAAAGCATATCAATCATGCAAAACATGTGTTGTAAATAGGTGTCTTCATTCAGAGTCAAAAATATTCTGAAAAGACCATAATATAAACCAAACAGAAAACACTATTCAGGGTAGTGAATCATGTTAGCCTTTACAAAATATCCTGAGATGTCCTCGGAGGGATGAGGGGGGTATCAGAAGATTTCGCGATATTTTGTAAAAGCTTACACGATTCACTACCCCTCAGGATATTTTGTAAAGGCTTACATGATTCACTACCCCTCGGGATATTTTGTAAAGGCTTACATGATTCACTACACACTATTCAGGATTCTCCAGAAAATGTTAAGTGGAAGGAGAGGAAATAAAAGCTTAAGTAGACAGCAGTGGGTTTATTTAAAAGGTGCCTTTAAATTTGGCACAGGTATGGAAGGGGGGTCTCCCACCACCTATGGGGGAGTTCAGGGAGTGGGGAAAAATTTTGATTTCCGGGGCATTGAATAAACAAACACCACTAATTAAAAGCGGGAAATTATTAAAGTGAATCTCATGGCCCAAAGGTATCAGTATATGTTTTTTATTTGATTTGATTTTTAATCTTGCCACTGTCAAGGATTTGTTTTTATCAAACCAACTACGGCAGAGTTCTTTTAAATAAACCCTCTTAGGAACTGATTCCTTTGAGTAGCCAGCGCTTTATTGACAACTAGCCAGTGGTTTTCGCTGGTTGTCGGAACCTCTGGAGAACCCTGTTATTGCAACCTATTTATAAACCTGAAAGAACAAGCTGCTCTTTATTCAGGATAAAGTGACAGTCAAATCTTCAATAGCAATCATTATGTTTCCATCTGCTGTGCAAATATGTGACTCAAATACTCAGATTCAAGAAAAAATGTACAAAAACAGCTGATTAACTGAGGGTTTGATGCTTACACTTTCCTAACAGCAATACGATAAGTTCCTTTCAGTTGTTTTATTGTTAGAAACGGAGCTTCATAGTCTTGAAATCCTCTGACAACTAAGAACAATCAGTAATAAAAAAATAAATGATATACATAGAGGATATTACACGGTGGCGCGAAGATATGAATTTTATTTTCAAGTGGCAAAACAATATTTTACGAACGAGCGCAGCGAGTGAGTAAAATATTGTTTTTGGCCATGAGAAAATAAAATTCATATCTTCAAGCCGCTGTGTAATGTTCTTTTTATTATATAGACAAAAAAAATTTCATAGGGAAATTACCGAAATTATGTCATCGATAAACTCACGTGTGAGATTATGGAAAATAAACCACTCGGGTCCCGGATGTAGTTTGTATGAATTTTACGAGTGGTATATTTTCCAGTAAAACACTCGTGTCTATATAATAAAATATATAAACTATGCTGTAGGTTCAAATGAATTTCAGGTGAAAACAGTTCCAAACTAGTTTGATTTGTTTTTCCCTTTATCTCATATAATTTCCATAATCCTCCAATAATCTTAAAGAAAGGAAAAAACAAATCAAACTAGTTTGGAACCATTTTCACCTGAAATTCATTTTAACCTATAACATATACATGCCAAGTAATTTTAATCTGGTTGACAGTTAGTATTTGCCAACAGAAATTTGCTGTTCTTGTGTGGATTAAGGACTGAGAGACAAAAATGGACAGGAACAGCCAGATCAAAAAGGACCAAGCTGCGTAAACCACCCAGCTACAAAATGGAGTACCATTTATCCCTAAACCCCATAGTCCTGCAGTAAGATATCAAAACATCACCACTGTCATCAAATGACTACAAAATCTGACAAATGGAACAGTTTATAATATCATTATCACTGCTTCTCAAGGTTGAACAATAATCAATCTCATGATATTCAATAATAATATTATTTAATAACATTAATTGATCATCGCAGTTATGTACACAACTGAAGCAGCTGTGAATTTGAAGCCTGAAAAAAAACTCAGGCTTTTTTTTTTTTTTTCAGGCTTCAAATTCACAGCTGCTTCAGTTGTGTACATAACTGCGATGATCAATTAATGTTATTACATATTAATCTGCAGTTTAAATATATGGTCTATTATATATTCATTTGCATCAATAATATTATTATCATCATAAATATTCTTGAGTTAATTTAATAATATCATTATTAAATTAACAGCAACTTACTTAATGCTTCTCCATCTTCTTCCCTTTTGACAAGAAAAAGGCCAAAGTAATAAACAAGGTCTTCATTTAGATCAATTTTTGTCATCAAAGCCTAAAAACAAAGCAACAACACAATTTTTATGACACCAGCAGAATGACCATTTTTTTACCATTTTACTGGCCTGACTTTAAGCATTGACTGACTGACTGACTGACTAGCTGATTGACTGACTGACTGACTGACTGACTAGAAACTGGATAAATCAAACGAGTTGATTAAGTAAGTTATACCACCGTAAGGTAAATGGGAGGTGTTGATGTTTCGAGCGTTAGCCCTTCGTCGGAGCGAAGTCACCTGACTGACTGACTGACTGACTGACTAGCTGATTGATTGACTGACTGACTGACTGACTGACTGACTAACTGAATGACTGGCTTACTGACTGTCTGGCTGACCGACTGGCTGACTGACTGAGTGGCTGATTAACTTTTTAACTGGCTGATTGACTGACTGACTAGCTGACTGACTAGCTGACTGACTGATTGACTGACTGACTGACTGACTGACTGGCTGACTGACTGACTGGCTTACTGACTGGTTTTCTGACTGGCTGGCTTACTGACTGGCCAATTGACTGACTGACTGACTAGCTGACTGACTGACTGGCTTACTGACTGGCTGATTGACTGACTGGCTGATTGACTGACTGGCTGGCTAGCTGACTAACTGACTGACTGACTGACTGACTGGCAAAATATGCAAACATGTTCTTTTATCTGGAAGACAAACAGACAGTGACTTACAGACCATAATATTATAGAGTGTAATTATACTAGAGAGACTGCAGAGAAAATGGAATGTAATGTTCTAACTATGATGAAGGTGATCAGTGACTAGTAAGATTTTTCCATAACTGAGTGCCCAAGAGTTCACACTATCATTAAATTTCATTCTTACTGACAGCAACAAGAATGCTTCAACAATGGTTTTAGAAAAGCTACAGAGAAAAAAAATACAACTTATTGTACCTCCAGCACATCGTCTGTTCTGTCCGTGGATTGAACAGTCAGTGTAATCTTCTGACCATTCATTAAGTAAATAGCAAGTTCAATGTCCTCTGGTGAAGCTTTCATGAAATCCTAGGCAAACACATTTCATCAATGAAGTGGTATTACAAAAGGTGTGCATTAAAATCAAGACAATTGAACCATATGGAGTAAACAACATGCGTGGAGATGACATGAAAATGATTGATAAATAAAGAGGTGAAGGGTAAAAAGACCCTGTTAGTGACTCCAGGGTGTTATGCAGCTCGTACGTGTATAATGTTCTGTATCATTCGTCCACAAAACAATAGAATGCATCTACACAATGTAAACAGAACAAACAGTGTCCCTAGGACTAAGAGTAAAAGAGCTGCCATGTCAACAGGTATCACTCAATAAAAGTTTCACAGCTGCATGGTATCTACAGACTTCTTATGTTCTAGTTATAGAGTGTTTCTGTCAACGAACTATCGACTGATAGTTGCCCCGCAGAAATTTGATGTTCTTCAAACAAATATTTGCCCGAGAAGAAAAGCTTCAAGGGCAAGAACATCAAATTTCCAAGGGGCAACTATCGGACCGATAGTTCAGAGACATTAACGCTCCAGAGACACTAATGCCTCAGTCCATACTCAAGACCTCCGGCATAGTTTTTGCCCATATGGACCTCCCACCAGGCAAATAACATTATACATATCTCTTCATTACTGCAAGCACTTTGATGGGGTCTGAAGTAATTTTGCTTTCTTTGCTCAAAATGCCCCACAGATTTTGTAGATGAGCCATAGATCTGTGTGGAAAACTTCATCCCCAATTTATTGTACTTCCTTCAAACTTGATCGGTAGGAGGTAGAAAAAAACAGCAGGGGTTTCCAGGCATAACTGGACCCACCTTTTGAGCATTCAGAAGGAAACCAGTGAAAAGTGAACTATTGGCAACTCCAGGGTCCTGACAAATGGATTGCAAATATTTTTCAATCTGGTCTCGCCTTTCCTCAATTTGTGCAGGTGTCAGAGACAGAAATCTTCGAGGGGGAAACTTTGCTGTAATTCGGCTTCCAAACTCTTTCCGTAGCTGCATATAATATTCACAAAATAGAGAAAAGAAAGATGAGACAATAATATCTTTTATTGTATCTCTCAGTTAGTAGGCACACTGTGATTGGTCAATTTAGCAGGCTGTACTTCACTGTACGGCCCGCTAAATTCAAAAGTTTGTTTTGGTTGCCAAAATGTTTCCAGAGATATAATAAATATCTTTATTACAAACCTTGTTTTCTCGGTCCGTACAGTAAGTTACGGATCCTTGTTTTTTCCACTCAGATTTACGAAAAAACTAGGTCCGTAACTTCCAGTACGGACCTTGACAGCGGTTAGTAAGAGGTATTAAATATATGGCTGGTTCTATGGCCAGGCAAGATGAGGCGAATCCTGAGTTCTGATTGGCTACCCAAGTGGACAAGATGGGCCTATCTCGCCTGCTTGGGATTTCCCCCTTTGTCCGACGAAACAAAACAGTCCCATAGTAAACCCTTTTTTGACCAAGCTTGTTTGGTCAATGTAAGGACTCTTTCACCTTCGTTTTACCACAACAAATTCACAGGAGTTGACGGACCAAAAACCGCTTTTATTCCGGGCAACTAGCCGTACCCTTGAGCAGCTTTCAAAGCGCCCAACAGGATTACAGCGTCTCACAGCAGACGTATAACGATCCTTAAACGGCTCTTACAAGGTCATAACTTTGTTGAGAAGCTAAAACGAAAGGTAAATCTAGCAACGACCAGTAGCGCACTCGCTGGAAAAGAAAACGACCAGAAAAAAGAACAGGTCACATGAACTACTTTTGGCGGGAGCAGCGAAACTAGTTACCAGGCCGCTACAGTCAACATGCCTGGATATTGGCCTTGCTTTGTTTTTGCATTGTCATTGACCTTGACCGTGTTTCAAGTCAATAAAAGCACAAAAAAGAACTTTGCCAATATGCAGCCATCTTGACCTCACGCTTAGTCAATAACACGCATATTTATTCCTCAGATGACAAGGCAACAAAACCCAAATACTTCACAGAAGGTAAAGAAATATGGAAAGAGGAGTCTGATTCAAACTTGGGTGATACTAAAACAATAAGACCCGTAGCCCGCAAGATCTACAGGTCTAATTGTTAAATATAATATAGCTGAGTAATATTGCAGTGTTCGCCAATATTGAGGGATGTTATGTAATACACAAATGGTACAATCATTTGCTCAGAACATAAGAAAATGCAAACAAAAATGTTCTATTTTCTATGCTTACTTGTTCACTAAACTGGTAAAGATCAGAGAAACGAATACCACTGTGAAATGAGCCATTCATGTGGACATTATAGGCCTACAGTGAGGAAAAAAAACTGTATTTCATTATAATGTTAGGTTAAGACCAATACATGATCAGGATGTTCATTAGGTATTGGAGATTGGAGAATTCTCTGGCTACTACGAAGAATTCTCCCGCCAAATTTAGATGGCCTGGGCTAGTTTTAAATTTAGTCATGGAACGCTTTCAGAATATTCTCCTGTTACTTTACACTATTCTCCTGCTACTACAGTTCTTATTGAAAACCCTGCATGAGACCATAGACTCACACTACCTACATGTAAGTTGAGTCACATACCGGTACACTGTAATCTAACTAGTTTGGGTGGTACTGAACTTTACAGTTTTACCACAAAAAGATGGTAACATAATATGCACTAGCCTGTAAAAAAATCAAAGTAAACACTACACAAATGTGCTGCCATGATATACATTATCATTTCCTGCAGTATGTGGCAACGTGTAATATTCAGAACCCATGGACATGCATACATTTGACCTAACTGTTAATAAAGCATAACTAAAGTGTAGGTTTAATACCTAAATTCCATTCGGTGTTGTGTTACGGCCTTTAGTTCCCAGACGTGACATGAAACATCGCCTTACAGTAGCAATGTAATGTCAGATAGCAGATAAAGAGAACTGATAAAGCTACTCTATACTTAAATATATCAAATTAACTCTCCAAAACAATTAAATGCATACTGTCGTAAGGAAGAGTATAGAAGCCACAAAGAATTGGTACCCAGATTTGGGAGAGAAATGGGTTAGAGTTCCTTACCTTCAAGTGCTAAGTTGAAAATAGTATTAGCTAAAAAGACATCAATAAATTTTACAAATAACTTTTTAAATGATGCCAGCTGTTATCCATGTTTGACTGACAAGTAATATTCTGTTACTGTCAAAACCCCCTCCCCCATAGTGTGTGGTAGAGGTGACAACAAACATTGCCTCCACATTACAATGTATTAGAGCAAAAAAAAAAGTTGAAAATTAATGCCACTAGGGTCATTGAGAGTTCAAGGTATTTGACCACAGCACTTGCGACAAGATTATCTTTTAAATCATTTTTATAATTATTATGATGTGTGGGGTTAGGAGAAGTTGTATTCAGAGTTCGGATAGATGAATAAAAGGCATAAAATTGCCTGGCTAATTATTACAAAGCAATGGGGGATAATGCAAAGAGAAAAGATACTTTAAGCAATTCTCTATCTTGCAGCAGTCTGTTACCTAGCAAACTTAAATACAAAAGAGATCACTAAGTAGCAGTAGTTGCAATTGGAATATCAGACAATGATAAAATATTAAGGTTTTGTTGGAAAAGCACACACTATTTTGTCTTGGTTCACCAATTTCCTTCTTTTTTTTGTATTTTGGATTCCATATTTCGGTTATGTATCCGTATGTTATGTATCCAAAGCCTTCTGGAAGATCCTCCACACAGTTCTACCAGGAAAAACTAATTCCCAGGCGAACATCAACAAGCTAATTGTAAACGACACTGAAATAACCGAATCCAAACAACTGGCTAATACACTAAATGACTATTTTATTACTGTTGCACCAAATCTTCTACAGCCTGATCACCAAGCTGAACAAGACCACATCCAACGTCCCAATAACGACATCGACATCTCAAGAACACCTGAACCCCAGAAGACTAGCAGTCATTTCTGCTTCAGAAAGCTAACAGTAAATGAAGTCTTTACAGCACTCAAAACAGCAAATCCATCTAAAGCAACGGGTGCTGACGATATACCAGCCAAAATACTAAAGGCTGCTGCTAGCCCACTTTCTGAACTATTTACACCACTGATGAACCTCTCCTCTGAATCCGGGGTATTCCCAGACATATCAAAAATTGCAAGAATCCTACCGAAATTCAAAGGTGGCACACAAACTGACAAGGAGAACTACAGACCAATTTCCATCCTACCTGCAGTCTCAAAAATCCATGAACGTTTTGTTAACGAACAACTACAAGAATTTGCCAGGGAAAATGGCCTCATCACACCAGATCAATTTGCCTATTCGAAGAACTCTTCAACCACTATTGCACTACTCAGAGTGGTAGACGAATGGAAATGGGCAATGGAAAATAAGCAAATTACATCTGCTGTTTTCCTAGACCTACGGAAAGCCTTCGATGTCATTGACCACTCACTCCTACTCCAAAAACTCAGAGACAATGGAATCACAGGGACCGAGCACACATGGTTTCAGAGCTACCTTACTGACAGGAAACAGTTTGTTCAGTGTAATGGGGTCAACTCCAACGAAAGGATCATTACCCATGGAGTCCCTCAAGGATCCGTTCTCGGCCCGACCCTCTTTTGTATCCACATCAACGGTTTAATATCAACTACCCCAAATAGCTCCATGTTCCTTTATGCTGACGACACTGAAGTACATCACTCCAGCAGTACCCTTGAAGATGCAATCGCAAAAACAAATCACAACCTACAGAACATCTCTACATGGCTTCAGAGAAACAATTTAATTCCAAATACAAAGAAAACGGAAGCGATGGTCCTAGCAACAAAGAAGCCCACATCACGCGTTGAAATCTACCTAAACAACGATAAACTAAACGTAACAGACACTTTCAGATACCTGGGAGTGACTGTCGATAGCCACCTAACCTGGGAACCCCACATAACGGAACTAATCAAAAGAGTCTCACCTAAATTAGCACTTCTAGGCAGACTTGCAGGATTCTTAGAGCGTAAGATACTCCTAAGGATCTACAAACAAACAATTCTTCCAGTGATTGACTACGGATGCATTATATGGCATGAAAGTAATAAGTCTCTGTCCGACAAACTAGAAAAACTACAAAACCAAGCCATGAGAGTAATTCTCAAGACCAATAGAACTACCTGTACACAACATATGAGAAACAACCTGGGGCTACTAACACTATATAACAGGCGAAGATTTCTTCGATTTATTTATATTTTTAAAATTGTAAATAAGCAAAATTGTCCAAAGCAATTAGAAGGTTATTTTATCAGTAGAAGCGAACTCCACGGCAAAGCATTACGGAACAGTGGCATTATCGACCTACCCCGAGCCAAAACTCTATCAGGAAGAAGAACATTCAAACATGCTGGGGCAAGTGACTGGAACTCGCTACCTACAGAACTAAGAAAATCAACTAAACTATCTTCTTTTAAACTACAACTCTTTAAACATCTGAAAGAAACTGACATTAAGAATCATAAATGCTCAGTCTAATTTTTTATACCAATTGCATGTTGATATATTTTAAAAGTAGATTAAGGTAAATTATGTATTGAAATTTTAATTTAGATTTTATTACTGGACATCTTGTTAAGACCAGCATTTTTTAAATGCTGATAGATTTTACTCCAGGATAAATAAAGCTTTTATTATTATTATTATTATTATTATGTTTAACCCTTTCACTCCCAAGAGTGACTTTATAGATTTTACTCTGTCTAACGCCAGACGATTTTACTCGTCAAATGGAGACCCCTTGGGAGTGAAAGGGTTAAAAACTATCTCCCTTAACCCTTTCACTCCCAAGAGTGACTTTATAGATTTTACTCTGTCTAACGCCAGACGATTTTACTCGTCAAATGGAGACCCCTTGGGAGTGAAAGGGCTAATTGGTTTCAAGGCAATTTATTGTTTTCTTCCACAAAAAAAAGAAAAAAATGCAAATGAGTTACAGGATTAGACAAATACCGAAAAGGCGCTCCAACCTTCGTAATAACAAAACTTATTTTGATCTCGTGGAAGGTCAGGAAAATGATGTTTTACAACGTAGATCCAATGAACAATTGTGTCGACTTTGTAGATTACTATTCTGTTCGAAGAAGCTAGTTAACTTTAAGTTTCTACAAGTTTCTTCTTTGAAAATTAAAGTTAGAACTTCCTGCAGATCTTGTACGCTAGAAATTCGAAGGGTGGAAGGAGAGATGGTAATTATTAAAAAAAATTACTCCCTTCACACAAACTACAAGTACGCGAAGGCTATACGGCAAGAATCTTCTCTCAATTTGATAAAGCGATTAAAGAAATTCATTTGCATAACTTTCACAGCAGTTCAAAGAATGGTAGAAGTAGCTAGGCGGAAGAAAAGCGAAAACTTCATCACTTAAAAATTGTTTTATCGCAGACCTCTTCGCTGTGGAAACAGCCGACGATAACACAAGGCCCTTCCAAATCTATGTGCAGTATTAATCGAGCACAAAGCGCCTTTATAAGAGACACTATTGTCCCGAAAGAATAGTTTGTGCAAACTAACGGTATCTTCTAAACGTTGAGTTGGATTGAAGCGTGTACGTAATCAGGGTTAGCTTTTATAGGCTTTGCATGTCTTTTAAGGGGATAAGAATATATTGCACAAGTCAATGAGATGCACAAATCCTTTGCAAAAACTCTTGTTTTGTCTGCCTAGCTAGATATTCATGGCACTTCGCTGCAAACTACCTGAATCGTTTAACGCCACTTACCAAATAACTTGCTCCATTCTTGTCCTTTAATTCCTCAGTATCAGGGATGGAAAAGTGCATTCTGTCAGGTGAAAAAAGTCAATGGTTTCGAATGAAGGATCTCCACAAGTTAGTTTGTCGCCATTTGGATTGTGTTTTGATCACGTGTCTTAATTGATCAGTGCCAGGTACGAACCCCTCCCCCGACTAAGCTTCAACAAAAAGACACTGAAAGACCAAAAAACAAACAAACAAAGAAACAAAAAAAACGGGGACCTTTGCCAAATTTGAGGGAGAGCGTTACGTTTTTCCACGAAATCCGAGCCTGAAATTCTTAAGTCCTGAAAGTTTCAAGTTCCTAGAGTCAAGTTAATGCACTAAAATACAATTTGCGAGCCTAATCTTTCTTGAATTTACAGACTCTAGTGACTGTACATGTGAATTTCTAGAGTCTGAGAGAATGAGACTCGAGTAATCGTCACTCACCATTCTCGTTAAGCTTGTGACGTGCATGTCATATAAATCCCCCTTTCAATAGTCAACAACATTGTCCCGAGTGAGACTGGAGAGGCTGAGGCGTGGAACCAATGGAAATCTACCCAGGCGCCGAATCACTAAGCAAGAATGTCCATAAAACTCGCAAGTTTCTGAAGATAAATTTAAAGTTGCCCTTCTAAGCAGGTAGTAGAGAATTGACTGTGTAGGTCACATGCCAAGCACAGGTGACGTCATACAGTACGCAGCGTCTTATCCTCCCCTCCCCCAGTTCCTCCCTTCCACCCTCCAGCTCCTTTCCAAATTGACGCCATCAGTATGAAGCAATACAGAAATGAGTCAATAGAAAAGAGCACATTGCAACCAGAGACACAAATGAGTTTTCAATTTTCTTTAATGATAATGTCATATGGCGCTCAAAATTTAATTTTATTGACATGATTAGGAACCCATGGGCTCCTGTATCGTATATAATAATATAATTGCAAAGATTTCAACGCACTCATTGACCGAGCGCACGTAAATTAATCTCAAACAATGCAGAAAGATGAAATTGAGTGCAGAAATTTGAAACTAAATGTTTGCATGTATATCATCAGTCACCAGTGAGTCAAATGAAATAAGCACTCGTAAATTCTTCAGACAACAATTTACACTCGCCGCAGAGGCTAGTACAATTTTTTTTCAGTCCTTGAAAATTGACTTGTGCTCAGTTATTCCAAATTGCACTCATAACCATTTAGTTACTTATACAAATTACGGGAGCGGTCATTATTTACAGGGAGGGGGGGGCTGGAGGAAATAAGGGGGAGGGGGCAAACATTTTTGTGCACTAAAAAAAGGGGGGGAATAGTGTAGGTTCAAAAAAATTGTGTAATAGCAATAACTCTGACATTTAAGCAAACTGTTTATTACAGTGATAAATATGTATATGGATGGTTTTACAAAGATACCTGTAATCTTTTTTGTTAGTCAATTATTTTGTTATTGTGTGTGTGTGTGTGGTGGGGGGGGGGGGGGCACTAAAGAGGAGTTCTCTATAAAGGGTAGACCAAAAAAAATTGAGCATCACATTTCTCATTTCCATCAGCCCCCCAATCCCCCCCCCCCGGAAACAATGAATAATGACCGGTCCCTAAGCAATATAGATCATTACTTTATCGTGGATTTGAAACTCAAATACAACCCAACTTTGAATGGCAGATAAATACACGCATAAATTAACGCACCCTACTTTTAATACTTAGGGTGTGTTCCTTTGGTATGATCCAGATTTGGATTTGTGATCCGAGATCATACGGATCACAGCGCAGCAATTAAAGGAGCGACGAACCACTCTGGACAAGGATTCATCGGTTCCTTTGATGCGCCGAGATCCGTGTGATCTCGGATCACAAATCCAAATCTGGATTATACCAAAGGAACGCATCCTTAGAATCTATTCTGATGCGCAGAAGACCACTACGTAGTGCTTGAGAAACTCTATGCAATCGCCTTAAAAGTGCAATGCAAACGCACAAGAAACCTCAAACAATAAAAGATATTATGGAATAATAAAAACACTTTCGGATTAAAAAAACAACTGAGGTACAGCTCATTAGAAAAATTCGGAAGGGGGATGAAAAATTTTCGGTGCAAGAATTTTTTTTTTAACTCACTAGTGTGCAGGCACAAGCATTGCACGATTGTCTTATTGCCACCCTCCCTCCCGTTTTTTCTAATGGTCCTTCCCTAAGCTGAATCCCTAGTCTAAACGCTTTTGCTGGCAATGGCATTCCGGATTACACAAAATTTACTGATATTTGGGGATAATGGAAAGCTCGAGAATTCGATTAACACAAGGAATCAAAACTGAAAAGTTAGTTTTAAGACAAAAGTCAACGATTAAGTGTCAGTCGGTAAAACATTATAAATATTTTAAAACCGTCAATTGTAAATTCCCCCCAAGGTACACCCCACCGAAAATTCCAAATCCAGACAACCCTTCTCATCCCCTCCCCCATCCTGTGGGGTGTCGATCACTCCGGCAGCAGTACTCAAGCACAGCAAACTGGGGCGATTGTTTGTGCGGTCTCTTATGAAGTCTTGAAGAATTTCTTGTCCACAACCAGGTTACTCACAGCGCCTTTCCTAATGGTGTGTTCTAACTTGTTGACGTCACCAAGTAATCTGAACGTTGTCATGACCCTGGAGAATCTTGGGGTGTCTCCTGGTTCCCGGGCCTCTCTGTATGAGCAAAGAAACCGGTTCTGAGTGACGTCTGAGAACCAAGTCTTTCTAATCGTTCAACAAACATTACGCTCCTTTCATAGACTGTCAAAGCTTTATATTGGTTCAACTTTGAATTGATAAGAGTTAACTAAATACACTGATCTACTTACGCGAAAGAAATGTCTGATACCACCGCGCTGCTTCCAAGAGCTTTTTCAACCTATATTGGAGCAATGATATGAAGTATTATTATAAACTACTTATGGACTTTTAAAAATGATCCTCAAAATAATTGGTGACATTATCGCGCTCGTTATTCCGAGACAGACAGCGAGTAGGAAAAGCCCCGGCACGTACAGCAAAGGAAAATACATCACCACAATAATTTACTTTTGGTTGGTTGATAAAGGCTGTGGATGCGTGATACTTCAGCCAATCACCTATCGAAGCTACGCAAATATAAAGAAATCGCATTATAACTTTGGACAGTGAATTAAAAACTGTTCTATAAAGAAAACGCTGTTTTCAATAAATTAGTTTTCTTGTACCTCTTTCTTGACGTTGTGGGCAAGGACGTTATAGGCTGCGGTATCTTCACTGGCATAGTCTTGATAGAAATCCTGGTTTAAAACGAATGATATTTTGGTCCCTTTCCCTGTGTGCGCGAAAACAGTAAATAAAAAATATGGAATATTGTGAAGCGTGAGGTCAATCTAGCTGGATACGAGTCAAATTTTTTTAGGCGCTTTTATGGACGGAAACACGTTTAAATCATAACTGTGCTGGCGGGAAAGATGGGCTGGATCATACACTGAAATGGGCTGTTTGAGCGGGCGGAATGGTGTTCTCTTATCCACTCGGAAAACCCCTTGCGTTGACGAAATAAAACGAGTCTCGTTTTCCAGCAAGAAATAAATCGTCTCGAGGCAGTTGCTGTTGCTTTGCTTATGTTATTTTACTGTTAAGTCCAGAGAAAATGAGGAAAAAGAAAATAACTCTGTCTGATATGATAAGGGGACAGAATATATTTTTAGCGCAGAATCTATTTATATCTCGTTCCATGGCTGCGCGGTTTCCCAATACCGCAAGTGGAAAGTCGAGGTGAATCGAAACTAGATCCCTAGGGCGCATTGAAAATGCAACCACGTGATGAGAAGGACATCAGCCATTGGTCAGTTAAAATAGTTTCCGGATCTAAAAATAGATTCTGTCCCCTTATCATAGTAAGAGAACCCAGTATGGAAAACGCGTTCTCTTACCTCATTTTCTCTTGTCTTCTATTAACCAAGCTTCATCTGAAGCGATCGTTGGCAAGTATGATAGTTCCGCGATAGTTCCGCATGGTAAGAAGGAAAAGGGGGGGGGTTGGTGTTTAGCAGGTATAACTTTCTCAAGGGGAGGGTTAGTTTGCATTGCATGCTGCAAATGCTCTTTAGGGGAGGGCTGGGTTAGCATGCTTCAAATGTTACTTATAGGAGGGATGGTCCGCATACTAGAAACGTCCCTCAGTAGCCAGTGGTAGATTTTTGGTTCTCACCTAAATCAGACTGTACAATTTTGTCCTCGTCCACGTGTGGTACTTTATCTCGATTTGCCCCAGGCACATTCATGATGTGTGATATTTTGATGGCTCGCAGATCTCCAGATTTCATCATGCTCTCCATTAAATTGATTTTCTTCTGGTTTTCGGGAGATACAACAAACGGAACACTTTCGTCTTTAATAGTCTGGTTCGAGCCAGACCCAGACCCCTCACTCATGTCTTCTTCGTGCCCTACCTGTGGAGCTGGACCAGAAATCTCGGATGTGTCGGACGCCGAACCAGAATCGTGATCACGACTCACCTGGAGAGGTATGCCAGTCTCGAATAGCGCATCTTCAATGTCGTGTTCATCAGACTCCTTCTCCAAAGCGCTGTCGCTTAGGTCCGCACCAGAGGCGGACGCTTCGTCATTGTATGGTCCCACGGTGGCATCAGCATTTAAACCCATAGTAAGTTTAGTAGGTTCAGCGGACGTCGACCCGCTACCACTGCCAGGGGTGTCAGCAATCATTGCGTGCGATGCTATCAGAGACCGCTGTGCAACAGAAGCGTCATAACCATCCTGGCCGCCTTCAGATTCATAGCAGCCGTAACCGGAAGAGCAACCGGAATCCGTTTCTGAATCGAATGTGGAGTTGTCAAAAGGTTCATCGTCTTCACCGGAAGCTGTCTCCAAGCCGGAACCAATTGAAGCCGGAAGCTCACTCCGTTGACTGAACACTTTCTCGCCTGAGCTTTGAGTGCCCTTATCCAAACCTGAACCAACCTGATTTGGACCGGAAGTGCTGCTCGCATCCGATGTCATCATCGTGGGTTCAAAGATCTCCGATCGTCGGCTCAAGTGGAGTCCTCGGCTGCTGTCTCGGTCGTCTGAGCTTGGCTCAACTCTAACAACAGGCCAAAAATTAGCACCAGCAGAATCAAAACCGGAACCGGAAACAGAATTCTGCTCATCGTCTGATTCGCCTTCCGGTGTGGCTTCTTCAGGAGATCGAAATCCTTCTTCCTTTGATCCGCTTTCAAGAAAAAGCTGACTGTTAACGTTCTTTTCTTCGCCAGATCCAGAGAGATTTTCAGACGTACTTTCGTCTTTCACATTGTCCTCTCTGTCAGCCTGTGATTTACTACTTCCTAGCTCTTCCATATGTTCGAAGTCTCGATCAATTTCCGGTATTACTCGGTGTACGTCACCATGATTTTCCGGAGAGGAACCAGTGTCGGAAACGTCTCCGTAGGAACTACTTGCACCACTAAGAGCATCTGTTGAGGGGAAAATCAGACATCAACATTCGGGCCCAACTTGAGTGTGAAAAGATGTCCGTCATAATAGGGACAATTGTAAAATATAGTGTTTTAAATGTACACATATCTAGGTGTTTCCGTACCTGCAAAATTCAAGGTAACCTTTTTGCCTAAAATCGGGCAATGCCCGGAATTGGGCCTAGCAGGCGTTTTTCGTTTGATGGGGGAGAACGGTTGTGATGGTGCCAACGAATTGTTCATACCCCGTTCTACCTTACCATGTTGTATTTATCGGACTGGTGCTCTTGTTTTGTCGGGGGTAGGGTTAGGGAATTTTGGTAGGCTAAACATCTCGGTTATTTTATTTGATTTCACATCTCAGTTGTTTCAGTGTGTAATCAGAGCTGGTGACAGGTACTTTATTTTGCGTGTAAACCCTAGAAGGAGTTAGTGACGCTGCAGGGGGGGGGGTGGGGTGGGGTGGGGTCGGTAAAGGATAGGGCAGGGAAGCAGTAGGGGGGAGGACAGGGATGTGGGGAATAGGGGGGCCTAATAGGCTTTGGTTTATGTCTGGTTAAAGTTATTGGTCTGAAATGCTAAAGCTTAAAACGCTTTGATTTTTCACGTCAGGTGAAATTTCAGAAACGCCTATATGTATATATATATATATATATATATATATATATATATATTAGTATAAATACTCAGGTGATTATATAAAATCGCACGCTCTGATCATAATTCCCTATCTCGGATTATCAGGCGATAATCACCTCCACGAATAAAATGGCTGCCAGTTGTTCGCGCACTTTTGATGAAATAAAATGTTTTCGTGTGGAACAATGCTTTTTCTTTCCTTTTTTTTTTCAAATTATCACCTGTGTATTTATACTAAAACAATTATTCGCCTCAGGCTCAGTGATTATTGGTGAATATTCACCTCGACGTTCCATGTAAAAGTGTAAACATTTCAATCAGTATCTCGTTTCGACAGCATTGAGTCATCTTAATTTCAAACAATGAGTGAGACCTGGGAATAGTCCCGAAGAGAACAATTTTCTACCCAAGTTCTCAGCTCGCTGTATAGATCAACAAGCTGGCAAGGTTGCGCGACTAATAAAAAAATGTTAACAGCTACGTCGTATAAGATTTTAATGTACCATCACAGTAGCCACAGGAGTCCGGACACACCAGGCTCATGTATTCCTTGTAGTCCTTCAGTTGGCAGTACTTATTTGCTGCCCAAGGTCCACACGACGGGTAATGGTCGCGGCAGTCTGGTTAGGACAGTGCAGTATTATTATCAAGTAGATTATAACGAGAAGCGTTAACAAGAGTTTCATGGTTAAATTTAGTAATTAGCAGTGTGATGCTAACCGTGAAGAACATTCCGTCTGTTTAGGCATCGGCAGGTAAAGCAAACAAGCAGTACCACAGTAAACCATTCTTCAATAGCTTTCCAAAGAATGGTCATACTGCATGGTGTGATCCACGGATGATAAAGTTAGAACCGCACTGTATAGTACAACAAACAGTACCACAGTACAGTACTGTTCAGTAGCTTTACAAAGAATGGTCACACTGCATGGTTTGATCTACAGATGAAAAAGTTAGAACCACACTGTATAGTAAAACAAACAGTACCACAGTACAGTACTGTTCAGAAGCTTTACAAAGGATGGTCACACTGCATGGTTTGATACACAGATGAAAAAGTTAGAACCTCACTGTATAGTAAAACAAACAGTGCCACGGTACAGTACTGTTCAGTAGCTTTACAAAGAATGGTCACACTGCATGGTTTGATTCACAGATGAAAAAGTTAGAACCACACTGTATAGTAAAACAAACAGTACCACAGTACAGTACTGTTCAGTAGCTCTACAAAGAATGGTCACACTCCATGGTTTGATTCACAGATGAAAAAGTTAGAACCAAACTGTATAGTAAAACAAACAGTACCACAGTACAGTACTGTTCAGAAGCTTTACAAAGGATGGTCACACTGCATGGTTTGATACACAGATGAAAAAGTTAGAACCTCACTGTATAGTAAAACAAACAGTGCCACGGTACAGTACTGTTCAGTAGCTTTACAAAGAATGGTCACACTGCATGGTTTGATTCACAGATGAAAAAGTTAGAACCACACTGTATAGTAAAACAAACAGTACCACAGTACAGTACTGTTCAGTAGCTCTACAAAGAATGGTCACACGGCATGGTTTGACCCACAGATGAAAAAGATAGAACCACACTGTATAGTAAAACAAACAGTACCACAGTACAGTACTGTTCAGTAGCTCTACAAAGAATGGTCACACTCCATGGTTTGATCCACAGATGAAAAAGTTAGAATCACACTGTATAGTAAAACAAACAGTACCACAGTACAGTACTGTTCAGAAGCTTTACAAAGGATGGTCACACTGCATGGTTTGATACACAGATGAAAAAATTAGAACCTCACTGTATAGTAAAACAAACAGTGCCACGGTACAGTACTGTTCAATAGCTTTACAAAGAATGGTAACACTGCATGGTTTGATTCACAGATGAAAAAGTTAGAACCACACTGTATAGTAAAACAAACAGTACCACAGTACAGTACTGTTCAGTAGCTCTACAAAGAATGGTCACACTGCATGGTTTGACCCACAGATGAAAAAGATAGAACCACACTGTATAGTAAAACAAACAGCGCCACGGTACAACACTGTTCAGTAGCTTTTCAAAGGATGGTCAGTCACACTACATGCATGTTTGATGAAAGAGTTAGAGCCACAATATAGAGTTAAACAAACGGCTCTGAATCTTGGAGTTGGGAAAAAGATGTATTGCAGCAAGGTTGTCACCTAAGTTGGGTTCTGTTCTTAGATCAAATGATCCTTTCACTCGCTGGATTTCAGGTAGGAGAGAAAAAACGAATTCTTCATGGTCACTCCGTCAAAGATCATTCTTACCTGATAATGGTTTTGAGGCTGATAGACTGAAAAGCATAGCTCCGATGATAACCAGATACCGCATTTTCTCTGTAAAGGATAATAAGGAAGTATCAGTTGAAATATATCGTTCAGGTCTGAGATGGTATTTTTCAGACCCACGACCATGAGATATTTACCGTATGGCATTTAGAAATTGACAACACCCTTGTACTATATTGTACATGAGGCACGCCACTTCTCTTGGATTCTCAGCCAGCCAATTGGGACTCAGTATCACTTTAGTAAAGTAAGAAGTTTCGCACTCTCGTAGACAAAATTTGGTAACCGCAAGTGTTGAATCTAATCGGAAACAATGCCTGGTTTATGCAGGTTTTCCATTGTGCTGTTGCGGTATTTTTTTCTCACCACAAGCAAGGGTGAAGGAAAAAAATGTTCGAGCGAAACGTTTCATTCAATAAAAAATCCTGTGGTCATTCTTCAGATACCGCAAGAATTTACCTCACTGTGGGTTCAACTGAAAAACGGCACAATGGCCCCCTCTTTTTCAGTCACCATAGTATATAAGAATCTATGCCGGTATGTTCAGCAGATTATTTCAGTTGAAGATCTACAAGCAAGAGGTTTTCTCAAAATCCAGTTTATAATGAAATCGGGAACAGAACAGATGAATAGATTTGTAGTAAACTACCTCAGCACAGGGTATGGCTTTATAATTAAGAACTCAGCGCTGTTATTTTAGTTGAGATAATCTCATCTCCTTGCCTGACTGTGATTTCAAGAGTCCATTTAAATCCCTTAAGTTTGCACAACAAAGATGGTAAAACGCGAACACTATTCACAGGTCATGAGAATTTACAAACTATCACCATGCT
The DNA here is from genome assembly GCA_949710005.1 of Ricordea florida. Taxonomy (NCBI): domain Eukaryota; kingdom Metazoa; phylum Cnidaria; class Anthozoa; order Corallimorpharia; family Ricordeidae; genus Ricordea; species Ricordea florida. Next base: position 32,491,620 of record OX453276.1, on the reverse strand, counting down.
CACCTTTCTGTCGAGTTAACCGTTTGTCTGTAAACTTCAGTTCCCGGCCTTTTGAGGGAGGTTTACTTTGAACGTCGCACCAGATTTTTATGATATTTTCAACGAATTCACTTAACAGGTGCCACATGTCAGAGATTTCTTTGTATTCAACGGTTTGTTTTCCATTAAAGCTTCGAAAATGATCAAACATTTATGCTGCGAGAACAGGAACCAACCAGCCGTGAAGGAAAGATTGACAAGTTTTGCCCCATCCATTGTCTTGACTCTGATTGTATCAAATTCGCCAAACCAATTGGCACGAAAATCGAAATGGCTCATTCGAAAAAAAACTTTATTTATCATTATCAAGACTTTGTCTTTCTTTTTGAGTCGGGGTCAGTTAATCAGTCAAACCATGAAGAGTCAAACAACAGCGGGTGTCCACCAAAACACTGTAGAACTGCGGTAAAGGGGCAAGCGAGACAGGAGACCGACCTTGCCGGAGTATATCCGGTTTCTGTTTAAAACATGAAGCTATCTGGGAGTTCAGTTATCCCCTTGTTTCACCAACCCCTCACCCTCTTTCACCCCACCCCACCCCCTGGATTAGATGCTAGTTCATCCCAGAGTTACTCCCAGCATTAAAACACTGGTGCCGCAGAAGCCACCACAGGCCCTCACCTGAAAGTATTTATTACTTTCCCTTTGATGGGATGCTAGTCCATCACAGGGTTACCCCAGCATTATATCATAGGAACCACAGGAAACCCACAGGTGTCACAGGAGACCCACACCTGAAAGTATTTATTACTTCCCCTTTGCTGGGACACTAGTCCATCACAGGGTTACCCACAGATATTATCACGGGTACCACAGGTAACCCACAGGTGTCACAGGAGGCCCTCACCTGAAAGTATTTATTACTTTCCCTTTGATGGGATGCTAGTCTATCACAGGGTTACCCCAGCATTATATCATAGGAACCACAGGAAACCCACAGGTGTCACAGGAAACCCACACCTGAAAGGATTTATTACTTCCCCGGATGGATGCTAGTCCATCACAGGCTAGGGTTACCCCAGCATTATCTCATAGGAACCACAGGTAACCCACATGTGTCACAGGAAACCCACACCTGAAAGGATTTATTACTTCCCCTTTGATGGATGCTAGTCCATCACAGGGTTACCCCAGCATTATCTCATAGGAACCACAGGAAACCCACAGGTGTCACAGGAGGCCCACACTTGAAAGTATATGAAAATCAGACCCAACCCGAGTGGGCATTTTTCTGATACCCCGTACAAGTGACTAGCCGACTGGAGATGGTTGCTTGAAATAGCGACTCAGGGCTGTCACCCCCACCCCCCCGGATGATCCGGGAGACTCCAAGTTTTGGACCTTATTTCCCGGTCTCCAGATTGGAGTCTCAAATCTCCCGGATAAGTCTGCCGTTTCTTGTGAGACCCGACTTTCACAACAATAAAATTTTTAATACTTAAGTTGTTTGACTATTTTACTGTTAACGTGTATAACAAATTAAAAACTTTCCTCGTAAACTCCCACAAACTGACATTCTTGCAACCTTTGCCACTGTAACATAAGCAATAATGCGACTGGTCGGAAATAAACCAATTAGATAAAATGTTACAATGTTAACGATGACGTCATGTCATAATGATATCATCTATCATCCCTTCCCTAACAATTCTCAATATTTGAAGACTTGGGAGGTTGACAACACTGCGACTGTTCACAAAGAGAGGTTTGACTCTGGAGCCATTTCCTAAGGAAAAGTCCGGACCACAAGTCCATAACTTGCAGAGGCATAAACTGATCGCTAAAGTCATATACCTGCCAACTTTCTCTGAGCCAAGTGCGTGAGCCGAGAGTGGCCCGATTTATACTGAAGACGGACCATCCTGTCAAGACGGACCATCCTGTCAAGACGGATCACCTGTCTAGTACAATTACGGGGACGGACTATGAGACGACCTATCGGTGTGTCGTGTTGCTCGTCCCGCTTTTATACTTGACGAGCCTTCTGGACGAATTTCTCAGAACGCGCGACGAAAAGGCTCGGGCTCTAGTCAATCCTTACAGTCAACATCAGCGGCAAATTCCAAAATGGCGGCAATGACACAGCTCGCGAAGCTTTTATAGAGGAAGAAAGTAGCTGCCGAAGAAGGACTACACTCTTTACTGACAATTAATAATAACATGTCAAAAAAAAGAGAAATCATTTAATAATATGAACATGAAAAAAAGTATTGACCAGAGTAAACCTTACTTGATTTAATGTAGCCATTTTTTCTCACTAGAATAAACTTTTTTCAAAGTTTACGCAGAAATTTTCGTCATTATTTTGCGTGATATCATTGGCTTATAAAATTTTCTATTGTCTTTCAGCCAATCATAATCCAGAATATCGATGTGTAATTTGCACTGGTGTTACACTTTTTGCACTAGTGTTACACTTTTTGCACTGGTGTTACACTTTTTGCACTGGTGTTACACTTTTTGCACTGGTGTTACACTTTTTGCACTGGTGTTACACTTTTTGCACTAGTGTTACACTTTTTGCACTAGTGTTACACTTTTTGCACTGGTGTTACACTTTTTGCACTGGTGTTACACTTTTTGCACTAGTGTTACACTTTTTGCACTAGTGTTACACTTTTTGCACTGGTGTTACACGTTTTGCACTGGTGTTACACTTTTTGCACTGGTGTTACACTTTTTGCACTAGTGTTACACTTTTTGCACTAGTGTTACACTTTTTGCACTGGTGTTACACTTTTTGCACTGGTGTTACACTTTTTGCACTAGTGTTACACTTTTTGCACTGGTGTTACACTTTTTGCACTGGTGTTACACTTTTTGCACTGGTGTTACACTTTTTGCACTAGTGTTACACTTTTTGCACTGGTGTTACACTTTTTGCACTGGTGTTACACTTTTTGCACTAGTGTTACACTTTTTGCACTGGTGTTACACTTTTTGCACTGGTGTTACACTTTTTGCACTAGTGTTACACTTTTTGCACTGGTGTTACACTTTTTGCACTGGTGTTACACTTTTTGCACTAGTGTTACACTTTTTGCACTGGTGTTACACTTTTTGCACTGGTGTTACACTTTTTGCACTGGTGTTACACTTTTTGCACTGGTGTTACACTTTTTGCACTGGTGTTACACTTTTTGCACTGGTGTTACACTTTTTGCATTAGTGTTACACTTTTTGCACTGGTGTTACATCTGAACTACACTGCTCTCACCAATCAGAATCGAGTAATTTTTTGATGTATATTATTAAGTGGTGAACAAAACTGAGAACCACAAGTTCCCTATTACTAAACCAAATTACATCTTAAGAAGCTCGGAAGCGAGCGATTTACAATATTTTCATAAGGATACTCGGAGTGAACTTAAAATAACAATAATACGGCCGCGGTAAAGAACTGTTGGGACTACTTCGCCTATTGCTCCATAGCACCACTACAGTCCACTGGTGTTGTCTCGTCATGACTGGCATCTGCGAAAACGCCCCAACAACTTCTTAAGACTATTTCCGAACGTTACCGATAACGTTAGAAGATGTTCCGACGACCTTTGATTTTAGCGTGCTGTGATGAAGTTAGGTGAGGTGTTGAAGGAGTATCACTAAAAAAGTTATTACTTTTGAGTTGTTAATATTTTGATTTCTAAAATTTCCTCTTTTGATTTCTCAAATGGTGTTTTTGATTTCTCAAATGATATCTTTGATTTCTCAAAATGCGTTTTTGACTTCTCAAATGGTGTTTTTGATTTCTCAAATGGCGTTTTTGATTTGTTAAATGAGCGAGGTAATAATGGGGTTGACGACTCCCACGTGCATGTTTTAACCCCTGTCAAAATTCTGCCCTCACGAGTAAATCTTTTTGGGAACGCCCTTTCTTTTCTTGTATGATATAAGCGGTTTTCCCTTGTAAATTTCGTTGAGAGCTGGGTTTTCTTCTATCAAATGCCATTTGCTGAGTAATATTTCTTTCAAGTTTGGCACTGATGGTTGATATTGAGTTACAAAAGGCAAGATTCGCTTGTCTTCTTTGGAACATTTGGAAATCAAAGGGGAGTGTTTGAAACGGCAAAAAATTATACGCGAAATCAAATATTACACAAAATAGATCAAAGCAGAAAATAGACTGCGAGCAGTCTCTCTTTTGCTCTAAATCTGTGGAACTCGTGGAACTCGGAACGAACACGATATGAGAGCGGGGAGTCCGCGAGCCGGTAGTTTCGTGGGCGCCACCTACGAGCGAAAAGAGGTAGGTCGCTCGTAGGTGGCGCCCACGAACTACCGGCTCGCGGACTCCCCGTTCGCATATCGTGTTCATTCCACAGATTTAGGACCGACTTTAGTACCAGATTTAGAGCAAAAGAGAGACTGCCCGCAGTCTAAGCAGAAAATTTTGCAAATCAAAAAACACCATCTGAAAATCAATCGAAGATATTTCGAAAATCAAAGCATCAAAAAACAATCAAAAGCGATGCTTTTCTGGTAATACTCCTCGAACACGGTATTTACGACTCAAAGTCCATTATGTACCTTTTTTGGAATTTTCGGGGAAATTGAATTGAGATTTTGTTATTAGTGTGTTGAAGAACAATTCGTCTGGATTAGTGAGTCAGGCGTGAGAAATTGTCCTCGATGCGTGAGATCGATGTGTTAGTCCCGGCAAGCGTGAGACGCACCCACAGAAAGGCGTGAGATCGTAGTCCTGGCAAGCGTGAGACTCGCGTGAGACGCACCCACAATACGTGAGATCGTAGTCCCGGCAAGCGTGAGACTTGAGTGAGACGCATTCACAATGCGTGAGAGTTGGCAGGTACTTTTTATATAATTACCGAGCGATAACAGAAGCCCATGGTGATGGGCTCCTGGCGATAACAAGACAGCGCTCTGTTCCTCGAAACATTATGTATCATGTCTGTTGAGAGGAAACAACAAACACGGGAAAAGCGGATTGATGTCAAATGTTCAACATTGGTGGCATAAAATGGTAAAAAACAAAATACCTTTCATAGTGAATCAAACTCGATGACGCACTGTTGTCGTATTGGCAACTTGACACTGAATTCAGTGAAAGGCCATGAATGACCAAGCTTGAATACGACAAAGGTATACTGAGGGAAGAAAAACGTTTTATGCCACAGTATATTGGGCACAGAGCGAGGGAAGAAAATTTATTTTTGAGTACATTAATGCCTGAAATGCCAATCACAGTTTTGCTATCCTTTCCGGCATGTTCCGGCGACTGCAAATACGTTACTTGGTTTCTTGCTTTGCTACATTCAAGCCATTTAAAGCTTTTCACAAAGCGGCATTATTGAGTGTCGGGTACAAACTAAACGCCTTGAAGTACATCCAATAGCTCCGAGTTCTAGTTCCCAGAAACTGCAACTCGCTGATTGAAATGCGTTTAATAGAAATTGAGCTTCTGTCGTATCACAGAACAGTGATCAGATTTGGTGTTCTTAGGGCAAGTTCTTTACAAATTAGAGATGGATTCATAGTGATCCGATTATATCGTGAGGGCAACTAATAAACATTTCGACAGACGTACGCTAATTACGAAGGACGGAAGAGGAACTTTTGTGTGAAATTAAAACACTGAAACTCCGGAGGCATCGATAAATGATAAAAACTCGAAATTCAGTGTAGAAGAGAAAAATAGTGACACGTTTCTTACTGGCGAAAAGTGACGAAGTTCAAGAAAATTAATACGTGAAGGATTTCGAGATGGGTTGTACTGGAGAAGTGATAAAGTTCTGGCTGCGACAAATCCGATAGCTTTCGTATTTTTTTTTAAAAAAAAGCGGCATCTTTTCACTTTTAAGGTTAATTTAAATCGCTTTTACAAAGTTACGAAGTTCCTGTTTAAATACTAGAAAAACTATTTCAAAACTGTAGATGGAAAAATAACCACTGTGGATAGATCACAGACTCTAATGCGTGCTGCACATTTTTTTTCTAGGCCAATGCCCTTAATTAAAAATCTCGTCAATCAAAGTCTAAAATACAGAGAACATTACACGAGCCACTAAATAAAGGTTAGTAACCTTTCAAAGTTGACCGGTTTCAGGTTCGAGGTTCAATCCACAGGCAAAAAAGTTCGAGCCGAACTACGCTAAAGAACCTTGGGCATGGTTTCGATAAATCACCGTTCAGAACTAAAGCCTCATCTACACAAGCAATTTTTGTAGGAAAATCTTTATGTGACAAATGTATTTGTTTGTGTAGACGGTCACAGTAAACGTTTGCCAAAAGCTCAAATGTAAATGCGCCTGGAGTGACTGAACAGCAGCGACACAAACTAACAAGGGACGGGGTTACGGACTTCAAAAGAATGATTTGCTGCTTTTCATGCGACAAGTCTTCTACAAGAGCAACTTTTGTTACGTGTCAACTTTTATTTGCCACATAAAAGCTAACACGCCAGCTTCTAAGCAGACAAACGTTTCATAGAAAATTGGCCAATTCTTGTGATGTATCGAGTGTACACTGCTCGTCAAGATGATAGCACTGCTCAATTTATGGTATCCTGCCATAAGAAAACTTCGTTGCGCTATTAAATCAAACGCAATGAATTTCGACTCTGTAGATAACTGAAAAAGGTAACTTTATCACAGAGATAACTTCTATGATAAAAAACTCCCAAAATGAAACCAGAACCCAGTGAACTGCAAAAGAACTGCTGTGTATGAGTAAAAGTTGAGTCATATGAATCTCATGTGCCGTCTGTTTTATTTGCACTTAGACCTCGTCACGAAGGTCAACGAACTCCGATAATATTAAAGTTCTTTCGAGTAGACCACAGAAGTCAACAACAGTCGAAAACTTTTAATTTCCATTTGCTGCAAATTAATACTCTTCAAGTAGATTTTGTTACGTTCAGTATGGCGCCTGTAACTTTCACTAGCATTTTTCCCCAAGCATTTTTTCAACACATTTCGGAAATGTGTGCGGTTTTCAACACAGGAAAACTCGTAGTTTCCGCTGTGCCGGATTCGAAGAAATCTGTTCTCAAAGCGAATTTATTGAAAGAATGAGCATTGATAAGGAAAAAACTCCGAAACCGGCTGGGAAGGTTTAGCTATAAGGTATCGTACGATGAATAAAACGAACAAGTAGATATAGAAGGGACGAGAGGAATGGAGTTGAGGAACGTCAAGACTTTGACAACGTTTTATCTAGGCTGAGGGCTAAGTGTCATTCAAAATACTCCTTTCCTGGCCGGACGCTAAAATAATATTTGATTAGCTTGTAGGCTGACAGTTCAAAAAGATCGAGACTAATTAACAGATAGACGGGTAAATACTCGGAAACGTTAAAGTGACCCCTAATTAATCCGGCCATCTTCGTGGTCTATCGCTTCCAATGTATGTGATATGTTTTCAATACAGCTTCAAGTTTTAAATTCTCCGCATTTTCAGAAAATTGGTTGCAGTGCTATCATCGACATGTTGTGATATTTACTTTAATCGTGTGGCTTCAAGGAATATAGTCATATTATATCGTGCGAAAATCGCTCGGTATTTCGTCTTCGGCGCAAAGTGCTTTGAAACTTGCCCAAGATTTGGCCCCATTGGTTAACTTGTGGCACGATTTATATAAGGCATCTTTCACGGAGTACCTAGCTCATTTGTCGTTACACAGCAATGTTTTATTGAAGCTAATGAGCCGTGACATGAAAGCTTTAACAGTCTGCGCGAGACAATTCTAATTCATATTTACGCCTTACGTGCTAAAATGAAAACAAATATTTAAACAGCATAAAATTCCCGTCTACAAACATTTGTTACTGTTATCTGGCCTTACCAGATGGGAATTTAAGGTTATTTTTTGCATTTACACAGTCGAAAGAAAATAAAACGAATACAGCCGTTTACTTATCAAACGCCACGACCATAATACCCCCGACTGCAAAAACATGTCCGTTTCTATAGCTAGCCGCGGTAAAATTATCTTTTTCTGCCTCCAGTAAAGCTTGGCTTGCTACCTGTATACCGTGATCTCTCACCGCACCAACATACACAACAGAAACGATTTTGCAGAGTTGTCCATTTGCTTCTTTCATTGTTTCCACTCGTCGCTTTACAAGCTGACAAACATTCTTTCCCAAGCGGTCACAGACTTCGCGTTTGTACTCTGTTATATTCTCGAATTGAAATTTGAGTGTTTCCTGAATAATATTATGTATAATCGTGTTCTCTTTTTCAACAATTCCTGAAACGTTAGAGCATTTTCTTGAAGAAGAAGGAGAGCTATCTAGGCTACTCACAGATCCAGAGTGGTCCACATCAATGCCTTGAGGCAGAATTGGCGGCGGAATATAGTTGTACGCCGGTTGTGAAGATCTTCTAACTCTACTTTTTTCGTCTGACTTGGAATTAAAGTGAAACGAAAATAAGGATAGTTTTCTTGTTCTCTTTGCTGCCTTGGGAGAGGTTCTTGAGGGTTCTTTTTCAGGGAGCATAAAGCTGTTGTTATATGTATTTGTGCCATTGTGTTTTCGTTGTGCCACCTCGTGTCCAGATGTGAAGTGAAATGGGTTTGAATTCTGACGCTCTCTCGGATGAAAAGCATTGAGCATTTCTTCCATCCCTACCATTAATCTTACTTGAACACGCTGCAAAATCTGCTTCAAGACCCTTCGCTGGTTGCAATTACAAATCCTTTAAGCAAACAACGAAACAGTCCCACGATCCGACCTTCTGCAGTGTAATTAGTGAATGATAAGTTCTTAATTTACCGCCCTATCGCGGCTCTGATCTCGTCATTTCGCTTCCGGCATAAGGCATCATTCCATTCTTTCAACCTAGGAAAAAAAGAGAGAGAGAGAGAGAGAGAAAAGGGAATGTCAGTCATCAAATGAACGCGAGAACAGTGACTGCAAATTACACTGTTGCAAAATCACTCCCGCTCTGTGCTGTGCACTTTGAACCCAAAGACTTTGAATAGTTTTTTGGCCACCTTTGTTCAAATCATGCTGTGAAGGTACAGAAGATTAGGAAAAAAAAATGTTCTTTTCTTTAGCTTAACTTCAGCAATGTGAAAGCATTTTTCTCATCGTGGGAATAGGATGCCATGACACAGTAATTTATGTCTGTGAGCTAAAAACGTGTTTACTCAAAAGTCTGCAAATTAAAGCGCATGTTTGTGAAGCCGTTTTTATTTTTCAGTGTTATGGATGGGCTCCGGATGACATTCAGCAATGCACAAACTTAAACGCTGTTGGAAACCCACAAAGACCTTTCAATTTGCATTTTAAGTTCCTCAAGCAAACAAAGCCACGTAAGCCTTAGTCAAGAGCAGAAATAGGATTAAAATGAACGCACCAAATCGGTTGCTTACAAAGTAGAACAAAACACAAAACCTGGCTCCTTTATATTTTGCCTTTCAGATAAAACCGATTGTAATTTACCCCAGAATTGAATTTTAGTAACTGCTGGTCCTTGGCAGAGCAAACGTGGAAAAACATTATTCGAATCGCAGGTGAATACACAAATATTTACGCTCGATGTATGGAATTGCGACGCCGTTTGACGGTTGATTAGGTCGAAGGTGTTAAACGAAAGCACATGTTCACGGTTCTTAATTAAAAACAAGTGTCCTGAAACGACTTTCCAGCACCTCCCTCTGTCTTTTCGGCGTTCTTGTTTGCTATTTTTGAGGGCTATTAACAGTTCATAAAAACAAAGCTCTTGGGTAAATGGCGTTATTGGGTCTTATTGTTTGCTGTTATGTCTCCCGGAGTGCGAAAAGCAAGTCCAAAAGAGTTGTAGTTGTATCGACGTCGTGTTGTATGTTTTGTTTCCTTTTCGATATTACGGAATCGACGCTTGTTATCAACTACATAAAAAAACTTTCGTGGTGGGGAAAAGAAAGAAGAGATGGTAAAACAATGAAATGTAGAAGAAAACCACAATCCAGTTTGAGTCCAATATCAATTCTTACTGATCATCGTGGTATCATGCCGGGATCGGTTACTGCACGTTTAGGCGAAAAATTAGTTTTATTTTACCACCATTTCCGTTGAAAGCTATGGTCGGAATGCTATTATGCCTCATGTCTAGCTATAACTGAACTTTATACGTCTTAAATACCAGGGTCATTAAAGGCAACAATAAGAAAAAAAAATTAATATAGATATATACATATGTGTGTGCGTTGCTCAAGACTTAAGGATAAAAAATTACAAGATTGTAATCTGGTATATTTGTATAAACAGGTGTTAATGCAACGCGATAGACTCTAACTTGTTTTATCACTTTCTCCCTTTTTATCCTAAAGAACAAATTGAAATGGTTTCCGTCGAGGTTGAAATGTTTCCTGAGGCCCTGCCAGGGTAAATTCCGACAAGCGACACGGGCCGAAAAGTAGCGACAGCGACCAAATGAAATAGCGACAAACGACTGCCATTCTATTAAAAAATGTCGACAGCGACATCAAAGCCGAGAATTAGTGACAAAAGGACTGAAGTAGTTGTCCCTTAATTTCCGACAGCGACGTGAAGCCTTGACAAAACGCCGACACGAGGCATTTTAAAATTCCGACAAGCGACCCGGGACCCCCCCCCCCCCCCCCCCTGGCAGGGCCTCTTTCCTCCAAAGCTTGGCGTAGTAAACCCAAAAATACCCGAAACTTTGCTCGACGACTAATATAACTACTTCCATCGGCAGTCCTACGCGATTCGTCGGAAGCTGAGCAACTGATGTCCTACACAAGGGGTTAGGGATCGTTCCTTTTTTACGAGGGAGGGGTGGAACTGGTGGTGATTCGGGGAGGGCATGGGATAAAAAAGAATAGGGAAAAGGGGGGAGTCACGTGAAATATTTTAGTAATACTTTTATGTCATGATGTTTTAATCCGAAATTGAACTCTCTTTCTTTTGATTGGGGGGGGGGGGGTCATATTAAAAAATTGGCAAGCTGAGGGGGGTCATGGAATTTTTAAATGGTGCTGCCAGAATCACACCAAGCCCCCCCTCCCTCATAAAAAAATGAACAGTACCTTAACTGAGATTATCTTTGTTTGTGGTCTTATATGAATGAGTTTCAGAACGTTTAAAAAGACTGTACCAGCTAAATAGGTCGGATCTAGACATGAATACATTTAATAATTTATATTTAATTAGTATGTGTAATGAAATGGTGACGAGTGACATTAGCAAATAATTTTACGTGCGTTTTGTCTAAATTCTAATGATTTAAAGGCGAGGGACAAAACGCAAGTGAAATTATTCCCTAATTTCACGAGCATACCATTTGATTATTTATCAATATTATAAGTGACAAATTACTCCTTAATTTTCAAACCTTGACGCCATTTTGGCACCATAGGAGAAGTTGCCATGACAACATTGCAATTTCACATGTGAAATTATAACTGAATTAACGCTGAAATTTCGCGCCAAAATTAAGGAGTAATTTGTCACCATGATAATTAAAATCATGGTGACATCACTAGGTTCAGACGTTCTTCAATATAGACCCTTGAGAGCCATCCGAGATCGCCGTTCAGAATGGGTGAAATATGATACAACTTGTTAGTATTGATTCGTTAGAATACGGGAAGCAAAGTTCTGCAACGACTGTAGTTTGTAAATGTTCTCTTTTGAAGTCCCAGACCAAACCGTCGAGCAATAGAATGGTTTACTAAATAATAGAGACTTATGGAGATACGGCGTTTTCCATTGTTGGACCAAGTTTCTTTAAGAATGGCTGCCGACATCAATGCGTTTAAGCGTGAACTAAAACCCCATCTTTACAAGAAAGTATACCTCTGTTAGGATTTTTAATCTGCTTATCATATGTAATTAATTATTTAGTGTATTCATTGTAAACATATTTTGTCATCAGTTGAGTTGCAAATAGAACTGAATTGTTATTAGCATGAATTGTAAATTGATTTTGTAAAATGACTTTTGTATAATGATTTGAAAAGCGTTATGGGTAATTTGTGTAATAAAGCTATATAAATAAACTTAATATTACTATTATTATTGTTGTTATTGTTATTGTTGATGTTGTTGCTGTTGTTGCTGTTGTTCGTATAACTTCTTGCGACGTTAAAGAACCCACACACTGTTCGCAAAGAGTAGGGGACGTAGGTCCTGGTATTGTGGTGACGCCTTTGTGAATGTAATTTCGCACACGTACGTATTCTGAACGAGCTTGTACAGCTCCTAGACGTTACGTGTATGAATAAAGTATTGATTGATTCATTGAAGTTTTGAGTCAAGTATAACAATTAGGTCCTTGGCAGACAACGCAGGCGTTGGTGTTTGACCAAGGAAATGTAGAGTAATATCTGGAATCTTAGACAAGATCTGTCTCATTCAAAATCTTGGTCTTGCCTGGGTTAACCAGTAGATGATTTGCACAACACCATTCAGCTACGTGATGGAGATCCTGGGCAAGTAATACCTAGGCATAAGTTCAAATCCTTTGTCGAGAAAGAAAGATATATTTTCTGGCGTATCATCCACATGGGATTTAATGTTGCTTGACTTGATTGCTTCTGGAACATCGTTCAAATATAGAGAGAAGAGCCTTGGACCTAAAATTGAGCCCTGTGGAACGCCATGGGATAATGTTAACGGTTCTGATAGCGTTGTTCCAATACCTGTGCATTGTTATGGAGTCTAAGTCGGGAATGAAGAAGTTTTTAAGTGAGGAATGAATATTTGATTTAATTTTTTTCCTTGATTGTTATTATATGATTAATTATTTAGATTAGCTACATGGTGATGTGTCTCGCATGGAGTGTTCCACTCTCTTACAGATTTTCCTTATGGCTTTGCCTGTTGTGTATGCCTTTAGACTTCGATTTTTTTATTGCCATTAAAATGTAATAAATAAATAAATAAATAAATAGATAAATAAATAAATAAAAATAATCTCCGACCTTCAAATGAGGTACTACTTCGCCCTACTTCCAGGCTCGTCGGAAGATGGAGTTAGAAAAAGGACTGTTTATAATACTGGTAATGGTCGGCAAAATATGCTCAATACGGTATTTACTACTGACAATGGCGCCTTATCAAAGTCTGGAACCTTGTTGGAAGGTATGGTCATTATGATCGTCCTTACATCTGCACAGGACACGGGCTGAAACTTGAACTGGACATCACTGCATAACTAGTATTGTGGGGATAGCTTCTAAAGAAACTGGTGCTGCGTCGGTGGGGAATTGAAGCACAAGAAATTGGGATAATCAAACGAATTGATAAAGTAAGTTATACCACCGTAAGGTTAAAGGAAGGTGCTCAAGTTTTGAGCGTTAGCCCTTCGTCAGAGCGAATGAATTTACTTTTTTTGAGTTTGACTTTGACATGCTGAAAAAAGAAATAACCTCTTTCACAAATTAACTAGGCTCAATATTCACCATCTTTTTTATTGTAAATATTGTTCATATTTGATGTTAGCTGTTTTTTATCTTATTATTCATTTGTCTTCTTTTATTGTTAGTAGATTTCCTTAATTTATACACAACCCCACAAGCTTGTCAGCTTTTATCATGTCAAAATAAAGGTTTTCTTCTTCTTTGTTTGCGTTACGTTTTGAGCGTTAGCCCCTTCGTTGGAGCGAATAACTTACTTTATCAATTCGTTTGACTATCACATTTGCGCTGGTCAAAATGGGGCGGGTATCAAGGCCAAACGATCTTGCTACGTTGTTCAGATTTGTTTGCGGCGTTTACACCGACGGAAATGAATAATAATAATAATAATAATGAACTTTATTTGAGTGTCAAGTGTATTTAGCACTGCTGTACTAATTGGGGACACTGTAAAGCACAAATGAAATAAATTAAATCAAATCAAATGTTGGAAACGATTAAACTCCTTTGCTAGTGTTTTGGTGTCCTTCGTGTATTTCTGGCATTGGGTAGGCTTATTAAGAAGCGCACGCCGTATTGTTTTCCATATGTAACTGTTGCCATTGTTGGCGGCCACCTGTTCGTTAAAGAACTCTTGCTCCGCTTGTCTTATGGACTGCTTTATAGACCTATTCGGCTAACTCAATGTTGTACCCAATTCAAATCTCCCGGGGATAAGATTCTTTGTGTATTGCATTTGCATTATAATGTGGCATTCACATTTAAATGATATGGAAATTCCTGAGAAAAAACGTTTTATTCCCAAAGGGTTTGAATTGGGTACAACATTGAGTTAGCCGAATAGGTCTATTACTTGCCTCAGGTGTACAAATGCTTCCCATTCCGTTATAATAATAAATAATAACATTTATTTATACCGCGCAAATTCAACTATGCAGTTTTCAAATGCGCCTTACAATCAAATCAAATCATATCAAATGTTGGTTTTTGTGGAGAGGGGAAAACCGGAGTACCTGGAGAAAAACCTCTCGAAGCAAAGTAGAGAACTGATAAAATCAGCCCACGTATGACGCCGAGCCGAGAATCGAACCCGGGACACATTGGTGGAAGGCAAGCGCCCTTACCACCGCGCCAACCCTGCTCCCCTGTTATGGAGCCAGTCCGTTGATGTTATGAGTTCCCTAATCTCGGCAGGGATTGCTGGATTTGCTTTGGGGACCGTTCATTTTTTAAGGGATAGGGGGGGCTGGTGGGATTTGGGGGGGAGGCCATGCGAAAAAAATGGCTTCAAAGGGGGGGCCACCCCCCAAAAAATGAATTGGATTGTTAGGGATTTGTAAATATTCACTTGTCAAGAGAAATGTAACAGTTACTATGACATCATGTAGTGGCATTTGAACGTATTAATCTGTAAAATACCAGATGTAACTTTTTTTCGAGGGGGCCAAGGGGGGAGTCATCCCAAAAAATTCCTTTTGAGGGGGGGGGGGTCATGTGAAATAATTGGCAAGCTGAGGGGGGGGGTCACTCAATTTCCCACTGACACTCGCCCAAATCCCACCAGCCCCCCCTATCCCTTAAAAAGTGAACGGTCCCTTGCGCCTTACTATTATTGTTTTTATTAGCACGTAACTGTTTAAACAAACGAAAAACAAGTCGTTGACAGCGTCTAATTTTACACCAACTGAATCCATTACGTAAATGGTCTCCAAAGGAGTGTGCGCAACATCACACGAAAACTGATCAGCTCTTCAGTTCTTAAACCTCCCCACTGCGATGAAGTGTGGAGCCAATTTTGGAGCTTTCACATGCAGGACAACATAAATATTGATCACTGATAGTCGGTTCAAGACCTCCACACGATTTCACTTGATCTTTATTTGATACTATCACATACATACTAAAGGTCCGGTAATACGAGCAAAATTTGCTTTCAACTTGTCGGGCAATGTTGTTGCATTGCAAGTTGAAGGGCGTTGTTGCCCGTATTACCAGCAACGTGTCAAGCTGTGGCGTGAGTGGTAATACGAGCAACAAGACTAAAATTTGTTGCAGAAAATAGAACTCAAGTCTACATTGCGTAACATGTTGCTGCAATCTGCAACCGTGGATTTTGTTACAAGGCAAGTTGCTCACGCAGGTGGTAATACGGGTAACAACGCCCTTCAACTTGAAATGCAAGAACGTTGCGCGACAAGTTGAAAGAAAATGTTGCTAGTATTACCGGACCTTAAACGAACAATACCAAAGTGCAGTACTGATCAATAGCTTACCAAACTGACGAAGTATCAAACAGAATGGTTTGAATCCCAAAAGAAAGCTAAGGAAGCACTCTATGGTAAACAGATAGCACCATCGTGCAGCTTTGGACAGTTACTTTCTATTGTACAATAGAGTTTTAAATAACCTGGGGATCTTTCCATTGACCAGGTCTCGTGAGACTGGTTCCATTCCAGCCAACAGAGAAGAGCAAGTTCCACGTGGTCGCACGGTTTCACACGAGAACCTCCCGCGCAGTTGGCACTCGCAAACAGTCCAAAAGAACCCGTTGCTAAAACAAACCGGTTCAGCCAGTCAGACCGGATAAATGGCAAGTGCCTCTAAAACCCGCGGCTCAGCATAACAGGTATGTGGCTACGGAGGCAATCCCGAATAAAGAGTCATGCCGATAGCTGGCAGCAGCAAAATTATCTTTATTACTGTCCCAAAGTGACTGAGTTGAAGCAAAGATTCCTTCTTCCCTAACAGCTCCCACGTAAGCTTGACACACAACTTTACACTGTGTATGTTCCGCTTCCTTCATAGAGGTGACCAAAGTCTTAAGAATATTGCAGATACTTTTACAAACGCGGTCACATGACTCCCGCTTATAATCTGTCATTGACAACAGGTGTGCCCGCAATACATGCTGAATGAGTCCATGTATCTTCATATCCTCCTCCTTGAAAAATGCCTTCTCCGGCACGAGCTTTACTTGCGAGTTGCCATGTCCTAAATTCCCTCCTTCATCGCCTTTCTTTTCTTCATCTTCGCCTGAGGTAACATTCTTTTGTTTTGGAGGTAGTTGAGGATCAGTGTTTCTTCTTTTGCGTGTATCCTTTTCAGTTGACGGTTTGTGAAACATGGTTAAAGAAAGTTTACGCGTTGCTTTTGGTGTCGTAGATTTCTTGCTCTCCTTGTCGCTACCTGTTTCTTGCTTACTGCCACTGGACGACTGACTACCAGCAAAAATTCCGTGCAAAGACAGAGGAGCTATACGCTTTGTTATTGACAATTTTCTCCTCCTTTCTGCTGGCGGCTTTGGTTCCTCGCTTTCTTCGTTAGCGCCATTTCCTCCAAAGCTTGGTGCGTTAAACCCAAGAATATCCGAAATTTTTTTGGATTTCTTCACCGCTCCTTTCTTTCCGTCTTCCTCCTCAGCTTCGCTCGACGATTGATAGCTACTCCCTTCGGTAGTCCTCGGCGGTGCGCCGGAAGTAAAGGAGGTCGCTCGGCGATTGTTCCGATGGCCCGTCGTTGACGTTCTGTTACTCGATTCACTTTCGTCGACCGTCTCCAACGCTACCGCCGAACTGCAAGTTGAAACTTCGGAAACAGCGTCTTCGTTTTCTTCCGAAACCGCATTTCCCACTTTCAAATTTTCCAATAGAATTTCCCGCAAAGCATTGTCAAGGTCTGGCGAGTCGGCGCTCGGAAGATTTCCGAGGTCCAACTCCAACGGTTTGGCTTCATACCCGGGACCAGAGGCGAAAGCAAGCAATGGCGACGGTTTCTCAATACTCACTTGCGGAGCTTGATTTAAGAATGGTGCAGAAATTTTCAGCGGCACTTTCAGAGTAATCTGCCGATGGACACTCATGTCAGCCAGCTGTTCTAGTAGAAATCTTCCCCAACTCGGTCAAAGGTTCTAGCTAATATTAAGTTTCATCTCAGCCAGAGCGTCATATAGAGATGTTTAATCATGATAAAATGTAAACTTGCTATTCATCGGGCAAAACGCACACAGCGCAGCATCACACTGCTTAGTAGGAGGTCACAAAAACACGTGATGGATTTTGCTCCACGCTTCGTGAATAAAACCACGTTACATCTGTTTAACGCTCCCCTTATCACTTTATACTCTAGCCTAGAACAGCGATACGAGCTTGACAGCTTCGTGAACGATAACGACACCTTTACATTATTTTCCCAGTAACTCAATTCGAAGTCATGAAAACTAAACTTGTAGCCAGACAATGCATCTTACCGCTCTTGGAATTGCCCCGAGGCCAAAATTTAATACATTTTACCACGAAATTGGCGGATATCAGGAATGACAATTCTAATTGTTTATATCAGTTATCTGGCAGGTTTTGATATCGATCAAATCCATTTATGCTTAGTTTAAAATCACATGTTATGTTTAAAAACCGCATCCCCATCACTCCGCCACAATAACTCGATTAACAAGGCCGTAATTTTCATACAGCGTTATTCAAATACGAAACGCTCGTGGCCACCGAGTCGATGCTTGTCTGGATAATACAGTGACGCTGCGAAAAGTGTATTTAGGTTCTTCATGTTTGGGTCATTAAGGGACACATCTGCCTCCGAGGAATGTTTACATTAAGTTATCACCAAACAGTGGTATTTAATTAAATTTGATTCGATTAAGGAAAAAACAAAAAACAAAACGTTAAACAGGGCTTAGCATAAGTTACATTACTAACCCATTACCTGTTGAAACTTGAAGCCACCAGATAGCCTTAAATTCAAACTGTGCAGAAAATAGCTGAAATATTTTCCATTTTTCCTCTGAACTATTAGAGCCCTAAAACCATCTTCTCATTTCCCCACTCTTTCGAGGAGCTTAGATGTTACTGCAAATCTTTAGGGCTCAAAAATGCACTCGTCTGAAAAAGCTTTTCCTTTGTAACGTGCTTCTGTACTCGTGCTGTGCTGTTCTTGATGCTTTTCAATGATCAAGCTGTTTACGGGTTAGATCCTAATGAATCGTGGATTTGTAATTGATAAACAGATCGCTTGGGCGTCCGTTTTATTTTTTTAGATTTTGAGAGATTTGCGATTAAACCAACACAACAGCGGTTTTGAAAAGCCACATACGAAAACCTTGTTTTCAACGATAATGCCAGCATAACAACTTGAACACAGAAACCGTCATTGGAGCGGAACAACAAAAAAAGCAATGATGTGTGGCAAAGTTGTCTTCTTTCAGCATTATCGGCTGTCTTCGCAGTTTTACAAATTGTACTTAGAAAAGTGCTCACTAGTGAGCGCTGTTGTTAGCTGAATCAAAGCAAAGTATTTTTCAATTTCACTTAAAGTTATAAGGCGAATTTTCATAAGTTACATAAAGATGGTCACGGTTGTTTCGTAACAGGATCTCCAAATTCAGTTCGAGTTTCCCCCAGCCCTCCCCCCACAGGGGCTGATGGAGACTGATCCCCCTCTCCCTAGGGAACAATTTGCGTACCTTAAAAATCCAAAGGTGTCGAGTTAAGTCACGTCACGCAACGTTGGTCACGTTTGGCCATGAAGTAACGTTAGTTACACTCAGCTGTGCCAGCTAACGTTAGTCACGTTAGGTAACATTGGTCACGTTTAATAAGTTGGCTTTTGTGATCATGACTTTAAATTGATAAGAATTTTTAGATGTAATAATCAAAAGGAATCACTAATGTATATCAATACTGAAATACTTTTCAGATTGATTGACAAATGTGGTTTAATATGATCTCTTTTCATCCACCCAATTGGAGCTGACTGGTAATGGTTTGGTGTCTTCTCATCAACAATAAACTTTTGGTTCAAGCATTTTTAAACTCAACATATCAAAGATGGTGCGTGTATTTATAATATATGAGGCAATGTAAACATGAGGGAAAGTTTGAGACAATCTCAAAATCAGATCCACTTGATCTGGTTTACAAAATTATGGTTTACGAATGCTGATCACTATTGTAATGGTGTAAGTGGCAACAGAATTGGGATGATAAGTTATCTTTGTTGCGGAGAATTATTTCCCGTGGATTCCAAGATGGCGGACTGAAGTAGTACGAACGGTAACTAGCACAAATTTAAGTTCCACGTACCTTGTAGAATCTCCGAAACAATCCAAACAGAGGATTAACAAACTATCTCCCTTAACCGTTTAAGCCCTCAGAGTGACTTCATAGATTGTACTTTGGCTAATGCCAGACGATTTTACTCGTCACAGGGAGACCCCTTGGGGCTTAAGGGGTTAACTTATTATAACTTATTGGGTTAGGGGAGGGGTAGGTGCACAGTTGCTCAGATACTTACATTGATCCACAAGAGCCAATAAGAAAGAGAAGTGTGAATTGAAGACATAACTGCATTAATTGTCATAATGGTTGTTTACCTTTTACCACAAATTCCCGGAAATTCCGGTTGAGATGTAAATGATAAACATTTTTTCGGTTCGTCCCACTGGAAAATTCCCGGGACAAACGGAAATTCAGAAAAGGTAATCCCGTTTTCCCGGTTGGGACGCCAGAGGAGTTCCGAATGGAAATTGGTTTACCATTTACAAGTTCTTCGAGTTTCGTACTAGTTTCAGGTCTCTCCCAGTGCAATCGCTTCAATAACAACAACAAATATAAATCCAGTCTAGCGCGGCGCGACAATCCGGAAATTTTGGGGGCAAATGGTAAACGACACGTACCGTTCTTTCCGAACGAAAATTCCGAACCGAAATTTCCGGGAATTTGTGGTAAATGGTAAACAACCAATATTTCCAACAATAACCCCACACTTTGTTTTGCATGCTGTAGCTGCAAAGTTTGATCCTCCAAAAACAACATGCAACAAAAACCCTGAACAATGCAGATAGAGTATGCATAATAAAGTATGAGTTTGTGAAATAATGAACATGGTATATTTTGAGCCTGGAAAGTTTGTGAAAGATGTATTTTTCAGAACTGTCACAGGCAATTTTGGAAAAAGCAAACCCAAGTTATCTCAACAGAACAAAACGTTCGATCAACAAACTTCCAAATACTTATCAGAAGGTCATATGTTCAAATCCTTTTGGGATAACTAAGATTTCCCTTTTTGAGTTTGGCTGTGACAGTGCTGAAAAATACATTACAATAGGGCTTAGTTTAAAGGGTTATGAACCACACTGCATTCTGTTAACCCCTCTCAAACCCTCGAATATTACCGGTGAGTGTTTATTTATGGCCAGAACTTTAGAGTACCTCTCCTGATTTTTAGAAATGTGAACTTGCTCTCTAGTCTGGTGGACAGTTCCGCAGTTCTTCTTCGTTCACATCGTAGTCCTTCATTGCTTTCTCCAAACAGAACCAGCGACCAAAAAACCCAACATCGATGATTTTTTCTGCTAAATTGAACAACCTCGACTGTACGTAGTAACAGTGTTTCTCGTACAAGTCACATTCAGGGCTAAATTCAGAAACCCAAACAAGTGATAACAAACCCAAACTGAAAATTCTTATCCGACGTTGATTCTGATATTCCAATATTTGCTGTATATATTTGTCCGAGGAAGGATTTCTCACAAGATGGCTTAGTTGTAGAAGTTCATTTGCGCTGTCGTACACTGCATCGTTGTAAGACCGAATGTCTGGGTTTTGATCGTAAACGTAGTACAAACCTATGAGCGCACTCAAAGTTGACATTGTCCACAATGGTTTCTCCTTCGAATGCTGGTAAAAATCCATGAAAACCATCTTGTAGTCCACAAATACGTTAAAGGCTTTCTTGCCCAGTTTTCTCTGCTTGAGGTTTTCAAACTGAGGAAGAAGGATATTGTTCACACGGTTTACTTTACTGAACGCATTTCTCAGTTGCGACGCCATCTTGTTTTCGCAAAGTGAGCGATGCGCATGATCTGCTACACGAAACTGCTGGCCGTTTGTATCAGACTTTTTCTCAAGTCGTTGTCTTTCTCAACAAGAACGGAGAAGTAGATTTGTTTTTGTGGACTATTTGCAGCTCGACATGGTACGTTCTGTCGGTTGTAGCCATGGTTTCCACTTTATTGCTTGTTTTTGGTGCTATCAATGTACAACTTGCTTATTTTTCTTACTATTATTTTCTTCAATTCATGTGAAAGAAATTGAATGGTCAGACCACGTGTGTTAATGCTGTGGTTCAATTTTATCAGTGGTATAAATTTTTTTTGCTTTTTTTGGTATGGTTTATGCATGATAATGTATTTTTTTATAAAAGAAATATTATTTAAAGCAAGGGAATGATTTGGAATGATTTCCGCACAGGTCCCTACTTCATTATGCATGCTGTAGCCGTACAAGAAATGTTTGCACGCGCACTTCCCAAGACAATTCAACTACAGCATGCATAATGAAGTAGGGACCTGTGCGGAAATCATTCCAATGATTTCTGCACAGGTCCGTACTTCATTATGCATGCTGTAGCCATACTGTTTCATTCTGCAATAACATGAAATGTTTACAACTGCGTTACCCTAAACAATTATCTGTTGCATGCGAAATGAAGTAGGGACCTGTGCGGAAATCTTGCCAAAGCAAGTATAAAACCGAACCACAACATTTACAAAACTGACTAGTTTTAAATCGAGATGAATACTAGAAACTACAACTAGAAAACTAAATAATTCTTTTTAGTATAAATACTCAGGTGATTATACAAAATCGCGCGCTCTGATTGGTTCGCTATCTCGGATTATCAGCCGATAATCACCTCGACAAACAAAATGGCTGCCAGTCGTTCGCGCGCTTTTGATGAAATAGAACTTTTTCGTGTTGTAAAATGCTTTTCTCTTCGTTTTTGAAACAATCACCTGTGTATTTATACTAAAACAATTATTCGCCTCAGGCGAAGTGATTCTCGGTGAATATTCACCGAGAATCACTTCGCCTTCGGCGAATAATTGTTAAGTAAGTGATGTTGGGTGGAAAGGTCTCTCTTACGCCTGCATGGTAGTTTGTGTTTTTTTTGGCTTGAGATAGTGAGGTGCAGCAAATATCATAGTTTTTGCTTCCAATTTAGCTTTTTCATTAGTTCTTTTACCTGATTGACTAACAATCCAAATTGAGCCAAACCACGATTTTCCTTACAATTTGTATCAACAACTTTCTTTACCTCATCAAACAGCCAAAAGAAAGAAAATCAAGAGTACATGCCAAAAAATTAGTGCATCCTAACTCGAGGAAAGCAGCAAAGTTAGCCAGAGCAGCTCACAGAGATGACAAATTACAAAGGTGACATAGTCTAGACATGTTTACAGTGTACAAATTCTGTCTTAAAATTCTATGCATTAAATTGAGTTATTATAAAAGATAATCATATAATGGTGACCAAAGTGGTATTAACAATTCATTAAAAAACTATTCCTTTACACCTTAAGAGTGAACCCTATAGATTTTACTCGGGCTAACAACAGACGATTTTACCTGGCACAGGGAAACAGACCCCTAGGGCTTTAAGGGTTAAGTACCACTAAAAATTAATTTCATATTTCAGTTTTCTTCTTTATGTCTGTTTATTATTTTGAATTTAAAATACCTTTTTGTAAGAGATAGATTCCTTTAAAATACTGTAGTAGCAATGTTAACTGATGTCTACAATTATTGAACAAACAATGAAGCCATCAAAATAGGAGTTAGTATTTTTTCATTTCATTTCTAAATGTACGTTCACATTTTGCTGAATTGATTTCTTATTCTTGCATCATCAAAGAGACCTCTCAGTGTAAGCCATGTGGTTGGAGGTTTTCTTGCCATTTTTAATATATGTTGTAAAGTTTATATACTCTCATATTGTAGAAAATAAAACATTGATTGATTGATTGACTGAAAGTATTTTGTAGAAAGTCTTTCTGCTTGACAGTTTGGTCTTAAATTTCCATGTTTGACATGGGATTTTATTGCTAACAGCATCTACATATAGTAATGATAGAATTTATTATTCCCATCAGGGGAATTTCTGTCATACTTAATGGGAGCAATCCTGAACTTATCTCTTGAAGTTTGTTTCAAGGGGTGAAAGATCATTACAGTTATGTAAGGAACTTAACCCTTCACTCCCAAGATCTGAATAGCAATTCTCCTAAGTAAGTACAATACCTTTTGTTATGGACAAATTTTGAGAATTTGGTATTAGGTCCATTCATTATCTTCCTCTTGATCATTATGTTCAGTTCTCGTAATCAGCTTTCCTTACATTGTAGTGTTATGGAAAGGAGAAATTTCATTTTGATCACTCAGGAGTGAAAGGGTTTAGCAGTTTAATAGATAAGATCTGAAGAAAAAAATAATAAGAAGACCAGAAAAATTGTCATATTTTATTCACATTCATATCTTAAAGTTTGCCTTAAGAGATGGGATTTGATCTTAGGAATTTACTTTTATTGTAGGAAAAAAGCTGAAAGAACATATCTTGTCCAAATCAAAGGTAAGATATTTGCTGCTTACCGTATATGACATCATTGCTGTTAATAATTGATCATGCCCATAAACCAGTAATATGTTATTGGTATATGGGCATGATAGTGAAGTATATATGATAATGTTTCTGAGCTGTTGAGAAACTGTTTTTTTTTTGAAGCTGGTGAGAAGTTCAGATGGTTCTTTGAAAACATCGACCAAGACAAGACACAGTACACAATTGCAGAAGTTTGTGATTTAGTTGAAAGGTATGTCTGTGTCTTGTCCAGTTCTTCCAACATGTTGTACAGTTTTAGGAAGAAACAAAATGACCGTAATTTAGTCAGCAAACAAACCAAAATGGCCATGTAATAAACCCTTTATTGACCAAGCTTGTGAGGATAGTTTCTAAGAAACTGGTGCTGCGTCGGTGGGGAATTGAAACACAAGAAATTGGGACAATCAAACGAATTGATAAAGTAAGTTATACCACTGTAAGGTAATATGCAGGTGCTGACGTTTCGAGCGTTAGCCCTTCATCGGAGCTTTATCGGTTCGTTTGATCATCCCAATTTCTTTATTGACCAAGCTTATACGGTCAAGATGGCTGGATATTGACCTCGTTCTTTTTGTTTTGCGTTTTTATTGACCTCTACTTTGTCTCGCTCAGTGAAAACGCAATAAAGAACTCAGCCGATATGCAGCCATCTTAACCTCGCGCTTGGTCAATGACAGTAACGCATGTGTATTGAAGTTCAAGGGGAAGATGTTCAACTTGACTTGTAAGCTGTTATGTTAATGATTCGTTTCAGATATCTTGGTCGATTTGATGAAGAGCTACAGCAGATTGAAGGTCAGAACAATATCAAAGGAAGACAAGGCAGAGCTCACGCATCCCGAGAGGATGCAATAAAAAATGTAATCCAACGTGAGACGGAAATTTATCATGGTTCGGGCATAGGTATGTGTAGTTATCATCGTGAAATAAATATATGTTATTTACCGGCCAGGAGGTCCGTATTGGGAGAAATTGTATCTAAGGTCTTCAGTATGGTAGTGGTTTCTCTATACGGGCTTCCCTGCCGGTGACTGACACCCTTCGATGTTGGGAAAGCGAGTAAGCGCAGCAAACAAAGAAGAAAAATACCTTTATTTTGACATGATAATGGTAAAAGCTGACAAGCTTGTGGGGTTGTGAATAAATTAAGGAAATCTGTTAACAATAAAAGAAGACAAATGAATAATAAGATAAAAAACGGATAACTTCAAATATGAACAATATTTACAATAAAAAAGATGGTGAATATTGAGCCTAGTTAATTTGTGAAAGAGGTTATTTTTTTTTTCAGCATGTCAAAGTCAAACTCAAAAAAAGTAAATTCATTCGCTCTGACGCTCTTACTATATCAAGTCGTTTGATTATCCCAATTTCTTATAGAGTATTACAACGGTGACTATATTGTGGGGATAGCTTCTAAAGGAACTGGTGCTGCGTTGGTGGGGAATTGAAGCACAAGAATTTGGGTAAATCAAACGAGTTGATTAAGTTATACCACCGTAAAGTAAAAGGGAGGTGCTCACGTTTTGAGCTCGAAACGTCAGCACCTCCCTTTGAGAATTCTTCGTAGTAGCCGGAGAATTCTCCGTAGTAGCCAGAGAATTCTTCGTAGTAGCAGCCGGAAAAATCTTCGTAGTAGCCGGAGAATTCTTCGTAGTAACCGGAGAATTCTCCGATCTCCGATGCCTAATGAACACCCTGGGAGTTATTTTAGTTCCTTCTCTTGTTTTCTTTCAAATCACAGAACTTCCAGACTTTACATCGACCAAAGCCTTAGCGCTCTTCAAGTAAGTAGGTGAAAATGGTCCTCTTAATGGCTATCACAGTTCTCGATGCCTTTCAGGAACGCATGTCCGTTTTTCGGTCTTTTATGTCATTTTATTATGGCTGGTTCCGCCAGCGTGTAAAGTGAGTCGAATCCTGAGTTCTGATTGGCTACCTAAGGAAGCAAGATGTGCCTATCTTGCCCGTTCCGCGGGATTGCCCGCGTTGTCCCGCGAAACAAAGTAAAGCAAAATGACCATAAGATAAATCCTTTATTGACCAAGCTTGTTTGGTCAAAATGGCGGGATATTGGCTGCGTTACGTTGAAGTAGTAAGACGCGGCCAATATACGGCCATCTTGACCTCCAGCTTGGTCAGTAACACACACACACACACACACACACACACACACACACACACACACACACACACATGCAATCTGATTGGCTGATCTATTGCAGACTATCAGCCATTATAGTGCACCACTAAATTTTCTCCGATTCTTATTGGTTTAAATTGATCACGTGACGCGATAGTGTTTGTCCGCGGGGAGACACTATCAGCGCATAGTGCCCTTCCGAGGAAAATACCCGGATGGATAATGCCCGTCCGTGAAAATGTGAATTTTCTGACGGTTAAACCGTATTTTTTTGGCAATAAACGTTGCGAATTATTGAAATGTCAGGCTGTGCGTATGGATAAATATTTGATTGATCTGCATTTAGTGGGTTTTGACTGTTTTTCAACTGGCGCGCGGAAGAGAATTTAGTGGTGAACGATAAAGACAATAGAGTGTTTATGTCTCGGAACTATCGGTCCGATAGTTGCCCCTTGGAAATTTGATGTTCTTAAAACTATCATGTTTGCCCTCGAAGCTTCGCTTTTCGGGCAAATATTTGTTTTAAGAACATAAAATTTCCGCGGGGCAACTATCAGCGAATGATTACTCGACAGAAACACTCTATTGTTTAATTAGTATCACCCAACTAGTGGACTGATGCAAATGCCGCAATCTGATTGGCTATAGATACGCTACCAGAGGATTATTAGTAATAGTCCTCGAGTAGCGAAATTCGTGACTTTTTCGTTCGTTTTATTACCAAATAAATATTTCTTCGACTGGCATTTGCTGCCTTTATTATTGCGTTTCCTGTCCGACTAGTTGGGTGATACTAAAACAATTAGACTCTTCGCTCTCAAGGGCCACGGGTCTAATTGTTTAATAGAAATCTCGAGCTCATAATCTAATTGTTAAAGATATATACATATATAACTTGCTTTTTCTGTTTGCCTCAGGAACTGGAATTGCGACGTTGCCAGTCTTAAGCTTATAAAAATGAGAAAGTTTCATTCAACATCAGCGAACAACAATAAAGAAACTAAAGTCAGAGATACTGACAGCCATCAAGGGGACAATCCTGACGTAGAAAGTGATGAGGACTAGAAGGCACGTTCCTTTTTTTCACAATACTACACTTGAACTACGTTCAGCGCCCGAGTTCGCTTACATGAAGGATTTGACCGATGTTCACGTTTAACTGCGGTGGTCAAGAATCCTGATCAGGAGCAAAGGAGAGTGCATCCGGGAAATTACAAATATACCCAGGTGCATCCTGGAAAATTACCAATATCAGAGGTGCATACGGGTAATTACAACTATTAGAGGTGTATATTGCTAATTACGATCTATCGCCCTCACAATTTTCTTTTTTTTTGGGGGGGGGGTTAGGTGGGGGGGAGGCGGCGGTGGGGTGGGGTGGGGTCTTGACCCACAGATTAGAAAAAAGCGTTGCTGCTTTTCGGCGAAAACTAGTAAGAGATAAAGACATTAAAAAACTTCTGGAGTCGGGATAGAGGCTTTAGAGTTCCCCCCCTGAGAAATGTAACCTATAGAGATAATATTAGGGGTTTACATTCGGATGAGGGGGGGGGGATAACATCATACAGCATATCAATCAGGCACACGGCTTCCTCCATTCATGCTTCAATGACAGAAAAAGTTCCTCTTCATAGTACATGTAGCGTAATTATTTGCGCATGAAAGGAGTTTTATCGCCGAGGTCATATAACATGTTTTTGAAAGTGAGCCCAGTTTGTTTTTAAGTCAAATTTCTTCTTTTATTTTCATTTATTCGTTTTAGGCCCTTGGTATGATCCGGATGTTGATTTGTGACACGTGATCACTCAGATCACGGCGCATCAAAGGAACCGATGAATCCTTGTTCGGGGTGGATTCATCTGTTCCTTTGATGCGTTTTGATGCGTGTGATTTCAGATCACAAATCCAGATCTGGATCAGAGCAAAGAAACTGACTCCTAGTGAGTGTGCTTCTCGTAGGTTATACGACTGCAAAGCCCATTGGTTGGCTGTAGTCACAACCGTTTAATTGAAAATGGCAATTTCTAGTTCCCTCGTTATCACTTATAACGGCATATAATTCATTGTAGGCCACCATATAGTTACCAAGTGTAGTGTTTACAGGGGTATACAAGGGTTTACATACCTCTTATTAATCGAGTTCGAGGTCCGTACTGTAAAATACGGACCGAGTTTTTTTTCGGCGACGGGAAAAAACGAGGATCCGTATTTTACAGTACGGACCGAGAAAACGAGGTTAATAAGATATTTATTATATCTCTGGAGTCATTTTGGCGACCAAAACAAACTTTAGCGGGCCGTACAGTGAAGTACGGCCCGCTAAACTGACCAATCACAGCGCGCGTACTTACTGAGAGATATAATAAAATGGTATATCCTTGTAAACCCTTGTATATCCCTGTAAACTGACTATATGTTGGCCTACCATGAATTATATGCCGTTAGTACTGTGGGGCTAGTTTCTAAAGAAACTGGTGCTGCGTCGGTGGAAAATTGAAACACAAGAAATTGGGATAATCAACCAAATTGATAAAGTAAGTTATACCACCGAAAGGTGAAAGGGAGGTGTGACGTTTCGAGCGTTAGCCTCTTCTTCGGAGCGAATGAGAGGATTGTGGGTTACGCTATCAACGAACGTTTCTCATTCATCTAATTTATTCACTTCCATTCACACACTGCTATGGTTCCACCGATAGCATAGCTCCAAACTTCTCTATATAAATTGTGCGTAACCCACAATCCTCTCATTCGTTCCAACGAATGGCTAACACTCGAAACGTCAGCACCTCTCTTTTACCCTACGGTGGTATAATTCGTTTGATTATCCCAATTTCTTGTGTATCACTTATAACTAGTCACACTTGGTGGATATATCCGACAAATTTCCTATCAAATAAAAGTGCAAAATATATACCACCGACTTCGATTGAATTTGCGTAAAGGAACCTACCGAGAAACTCTAAAATTGTACTGTCCTTCGGGCTGAAGTAAATTCTTATTCTAAATGGGCGCCGTGCTCCTTCGTATTTTTTTTTTTTTACAAAAATTCATAAATACCTAAATTTGTACAGACAGTGTCTCTGGAATTCTCTAGATCGAAAGGTAATGTGATGCTGCGATAAAAGACTCGTCGGTGAAGTTTGCTCCGTAAAATTGTTTGGTGTTTGTCTATTTTAGATGGTCTAAATTTTCTAAAATCGCAAATCCCAGGTCTTTGTTGGACTCAAGGCATTTCATGTACTGGATTTAGATTCAGATCTCGGGTGATTTTTTTCATTTACTGGTGTAATAAGTAATTGGTCAAAACGCGATAAAATGTCTGTGCTTTTTGAAGGTTATCCAAAACGTGGCTAACATATATTCCTTGTGGAAAAAACTGATGAGAATAAATTCATTGCGAAACATTTTTATAGAAACCTAATATTGCTTAGTGTTTCCCAGACACTTATGCAAGTGTAGTACGGAGAATTTGGTGTCAGATCGTATGATTAGTATCCTTGATTTGAGGCCTTATCTGCCAGAGGGCTTACAGAAGATTGTAACTATTAACTTTAGGAAAAGGAAAGTAAATCAGACTAAATTAGAATCTCGTTGCGTTCCGTCGTGTCAACAATTCTGACTTCGGTCTGTTTCACTGTCTTTTCCGGTTTCTCTGAATTCCGTTCCTTCTCCTTCTTCTGATTTTTTCCAAACACTTCGCCTTTTTTGTACATGTCTTCGAAGTGAGACAACAGCACCGGCGTTGGAAAGCAAAACAAAACGACTATTCCCGATATTGCGCACACCGCACCGATCAGCTTACCCAGAGGGCCTTTCGGTACCTTGTCCCCATAACCCACCGCGGTCATAGTAATTATCGTCCACCAAAACGCATCCGGGATACTTTCAAAGTCATTTTCTTTGACATCATTTTCAACGTAATATATGACGCTAGAGAAAAGAATAATATTGATTATCAACACCGCAAACAAAGAAGGGAGGTCCTTACCGCTGATTAGAAGTGTCCTTGCCAAGACTTTCAAGCCTTTGCTGTAGCGAGAAAGTTTTAAAATTCGTATGACTCGGAATAAACGGATGATTCTAAGAACAGGAAATGAAGTCAGTAGAAAGCTCCCATCTTGCACGGCAAGAGTGATGTAATAAGGCAGAATAGCTAATAGATCTACTAGTCCCAGCGCCGAACTCATAAACTTTAATCTTACGGGGGCCGATAGCAGTCTCATGACGTACTCAAAGGTAAAGTACGTGACGTAAATAGTCTCAATTGTGGACCAATACTTTCCACGTTTTATCCAAGTACAATGTGTTTCAGTCACAACAATTCCCGCCATGCTAGAGTTATAAGTTGTAGAGTTATAACGCGCTGTCCGATTGGCTGATGAATCCGTGATATTTCTACACACTGGAAAACGCCCCGCACGCAGGCTGGGAAGTGTCTCGATACAAAACGTTACAGTGGAGAGAATTATAATCAGAATCGTAAATTTCGCCAGCCATTCTGCCCACTTTGAAGATTCAGGGTACTCAAATAGTCTCCAGATTTTTCCCAGTAGCGGGTTTCTGGGCATGTCGTCGCGTTCCATGGCAGTTTTCTCTGGTTCTATTTCATGTTTGTATCTCGTATCAACTTGATGCAACTGAAAGAACTTGATTTCTTCTAAGAAATCTTCCCGCGGGACGTGTTCGGGACACGACAGAATTCCGCAAGACTGGTAGAAGAATAGAATCGAGTCGAATACTGATTTGTCACGATCGAAACAATATTCTTTGCTGCGAGGATTGTAGTATTCCACTCGTTTGCTTGGCGAGCCGAGAAGGGTTTGGGGATACTGCGCCAAAGTTTGTTCATACGTCTCAAACACCAGGCCCCGAACGTTAATGCGTATACGAATTCCAGATTCAGCTGTGGTGGTCTGGGGTCGATAGTATTCCGCTGGTTCTGTACCGGCGTATCTGTCTGTTGTGTCATAAACTGTGACGCCTGTGCGCGATGAAGCGGCCACTGATAAGGCGTGCATGGCTTATCACGGGAATCTGCACAAACAAACAGAGTGCGCAGAGTTGGTTGGATGAGCTAAGAAGAGCTCGTTAGAAAGGAAGCTTATGATAAGAAGCAGTGGCTGGCTCTGATGAGGGCCTTGTCTGTCCAAGGTCATGGCCAGTGACTGACTGACTGACTGACTTGCTGACTCACTGATTGCCTGACCGACCTACTAACTGATTGATGTACTGACTGACTGACTGATTGACTGACACTGACTGTCTGCCTTACTGACCGACTGACTTACTGACCGACTGACTGATGTACTTATTGACGCACTGAGTGACGGATTGACTAACTGACACTGACTGACTGACTTACTGACTAACTTACTGACTGACTTACTGACTGACTGACTGACTGACTGACTGACTGACTGACTGACTGACTTACTGACTAACTGACGGGCTGACGAATGTACTGACCGACTGACTGATGTACTTATTGACGCACTGAGTGACGGATTGACTAACTGACTTACTGACTGACTTGCTGACTGACTGACTTACTGACTGACTGACGAACTGACGAATGTACTGACTTACTGACTGACTGACTGACTTACTGACTAACTGACGGACTGACGAATGTACTGACTGACTGACTAATGTACTGATTAACTTACCGACTGACTGACACTTTCTGTCTGACAGACTGACTTACTGACTGAGTTGCTGAATGACTGGCTAACTTACTAACTCGTTGGTACACTTACTGGCTGGTTTACTGACGTACTTCGCTAGACTTAAGCCCTGCGAATGAGATGGTTTCTAGTAAATCGTCTAATACTGTAAATGGTGTAAACCCAGGAGTCTCAGTAGTTTGTGACGATTGATCATCCTGGTGAAAGTAGTTCTGAAAAAAATTAACAAATTGACGTCAGTTTTTTATGCGTCTGTCCTCTTATTGATGATAAATTGCGTCATAACATTGTCAAAGTTTGTTGTAGATCCACTCGCCAATCGGCTCGTGGATCTACAACACTTTGACAATGTTATGACGCAATTTATCATCAATAAGAGGACAGACGCATAAAAAACTGACGTCAATTTGTTTTTTACAATAACAAAACGCGAAAAAGGTCAAACGAAGACTTAAATGAAAAGAAAACGCAAGTAAACAGCAAGTAAACTCGAAAAATGCTGAATTTTATTTAAATTGACGCAATCAAGGCGCAACTATTCTCAATAACTTTTCTTGCCTTCTCATTGGCTTGTGACAACACGTAATACAATTTGATTGGGTAAAAATCTGACTGTTTGACAGCTCACTTATCACGTGAAATACCTTGCATAAATTAAAATTTTATGTGTCTGTACTCTTATTGATGATAAAAATTAGCCAATCAGCGCGCGAGAATTCGCTCAGTTATTGTAAAAAGTGTTGTTGATGTTGACTGACGTCTCGACAACCTCAGCGAAAGTCATCAGATTCGAGTCATTCCATTGACGTGCAGAGCTAACCGTTTTTGTATGATAGCGATATTATCTAAAAATGCATTAGAGAAATGAACGTATGAAGGGAGATGCAAAGAGATTAAGCTAATGACTATGACATGTCCAGTTGATGAAATTCACTTAAGCCCTCCCTTGTGGCGCTTTTATTGCTCTGTTGTGTTGAAGAGCCTGCTGTACGCACACAACAATACAGTCCATGAAGTTCAGTTTTGCTTAAAACAGTAAGGATCTTACAGAGGACAAAGGTTTTAAGTCTGCGGCAGAAAACCGTAGATAATTATCTTGTTTTGTTGTACTTTGGGCAACCCTGGAAAGATCTAGTCACTCGCTCAAAAATAACGTACAGATTCAACAAAAAGCCAGCTAAATACTGCATATCTGATTCTAAAACTGAAACATATGTTTTTGTCACCAAATAACAATATTCCAACCTTGCCAACTCGGGTTGTTGGGTAAGAGAATAAACAGAAGCTTTGGTGAGGAATTTAAGCGAATATCGTGCAATCGGCAAATAAGTTGTTCTGTGTAGCGTTTACTGAGGTATGTACAAACCTTAAACCTTCCTTCTAGAATCTCTCGGTCACAGCGAAAAAAAAACTGCACTGGTTATCCTTAAAGTCCTTTTCCCTTCAGTTAACCCACGTTGACTATTCCGTAATTCTCCAGTTATTTAACTGAGTGACTTATCCAAATATGGATTGATTGATTGATTGATTGATTGCGAGAAAAACAGCGAACCAATAGAAAGCACGATACGTTTGTTATGGTTTTCATAAGTTGGACACTTTGTGATAGTAGTTTTCTTATCTAGTACAATAATGCCGCTTTGTTTGAAGAGATGCGGCAGGATCGAATATTTTATGTAAAGGCTATAGACAAGAAAATATACCTAAAAAGTATTGAGATGCGTTGCCCCAAGCTAACAATGTACATGATAAATTCAAATTGTGGTCGGTGTGTCGGTATCATGTGGAGGTAGTGACAGACGTTACGTAAAACTCGTTTAAAGTAATTTTTTGGTTTGATGAAATACAATTTGATTTAAGATGATTATTGATTAACGTGTTTGGATTTGAATTTAAATATTCTTGTTTTCAAGTGCTTTGTATTAAAACAACGTTCAACAAAAGGTGAAATCAAATATTAAGTAGGGAATGAACTTAATTGTAGAAATTAAATCAACTTGCGTGAACACTTAAAGTGCGAACGCAAACACGGCTCGTGGAAAAACTTAATTTTCAATGAAACAAAAATTTATTCACGGAATAGATCATTATAAAGCCATCTTCCGTCTTATTTTACCCGCTTCTCTGCTAGAGTCATATCTCAAGTCAAATGCTTTTAATTCTGAATAAAAACTTAAAATAAGCTCAAACATGTAAGAAAATCGAACAGAATTTACGTTTGTAATTCTCAGTACAAATTCGAATTGTTTTCTTTGTCCACTAATGTAGCAAATGCGAGGAAACATAAATTCTAAGAGAAACGAAATTTTCATCCCTGTGATATTATT
This sequence comes from Ricordea florida, assembly GCA_949710005.1. NCBI lineage: Eukaryota > Metazoa > Cnidaria > Anthozoa > Corallimorpharia > Ricordeidae > Ricordea > Ricordea florida. Next base: position 32,457,652 of record OX453276.1, on the reverse strand, counting down.
CTGTAGCAGCTTTTACAGTTGTAATAAATGGAAAAAGAGTGTTCAATTTATTGATTGTTTACAGCGTTCTATTTGCTTGTATTTTTTGTCAGCCGCCGGAAGCGAAGAGAGGTGTATACCAGAGGAAGAGTCGCCCGCACTTTTCTCGCCGGCGGCTTCGTTCATGTTTTTAAAAATAGTGGTTGGGAACAGTCTATCCCTTTTACAAATTGTAGCATGGATAGACCTTGAACAGTGTAGAATTTCTGTTTTTCATAGAGATAGGAGTTTCTGCGAAGGCGGTAGAAACCAATGTGTGATTTTAAAAGCCACTGAACCGTGTTAGTTAAATGTTCGTCTGTGAAAAAGCTTGAGGCTGGAAAACGTTCAATCTAGTTGTGAGAGAGCGAAAGTATACATGCAACCTGAAGGAAATGTCACACTTAAGTGAAAGGACAAGGAAATTTCATACTAAAATGTTACGCCCTTTGCTACAGATCTTATGAATTTCACGCAAAGATGTATGAAAGAAAAAGTAAATATAAATTGATGAAAAAAAAAAAACTTTCAGTAGTTGAGTTTTTACATCACCTTTCTGTTTCACCGGACAGCCTTAGGAACTTGTCAACCACATTTTTATCACATTGCTGAATATTCTCTTCAAGCTCCTTGTCCTCAATAAATGCGTGAACTGCACAAAGGAAAAATAATGCCATACCGCTGAGTGTGGAAAGAAATAAAGTCTAGCTAAAGCAATGCTTGCATATGTGACTCTTGTTGATGTAGACCTGTTGATGTCGAGAACGAAAAAAACAGCTCGATCGTAAAAGCACATTACCGTGGTCCAGTTTTCCATTTCTTTTGCAATTTCTTCGCCAAAGTCCAATCTTATTTTATATTCTTCCTTTTTATCTTGTCTGAGAGTCGGTACTGATGTTTCTTCCCTGCTGAGATGAAAATTAGCAAATATTGGGTCGAGAGCATTGGTACCAGTTGTCTCAACATTCTTGTATTCGACTAGGCTGGAAAATTTGAGAAGAAACCTTTTGCTCAAGACTAACCCAGAGCTGAGAAAAAATGACAAAGCTAGAAACTCCCCTTGTGTTTTGTTTCAAAATTAAAAAAAAACAGGTAAAGTTCTCCAAGTTGCGATGACAGTAAATTGGTGACTAATGGCTTACCGGTTAAGAATAAAACTATGAATAATTGATTAAGTAATTTCTTATTGTGAAGGTAAACAAAGCGAGAGTTGAAGAGCACAGAGCAAAAAAATAAAACAGACAGCAACAAAACGAATGGCCAAGGGTATTATAAGAGTTTAAACATACCAAGCGCATCGAAGTCAAATATTCATTAAAATTGAATGCGAGAGGCGCGGGCCTCTAAAGTGACGCGACATAAAGCCATGACCATATTTCCTCGTTTGGCTGAGCATTGTTAAGTTTCAACCTGATGAATTATTCAGAATGAAAAGTGAGGAAAAGAAAACAGGAACTATTATTGGCCGCGTTCGTGGCTGACTAGAAACTGGCATTTTTAACAAATAAGCAATTAGTCTCAAGAGGCGCTTTTCGAATTTGATCGACCGGAGACTTTTGTCATGATTCATGGCTTTCTCCTGTTATGAGTTTCAACCTCAAATCTTTTTAAAAATCCTTTTGTATTTGTATGTAGGTGATTTTGAATGCTGCTCGAATTCCTACACATATCCAGACGAACTTGTTTGTTAGGTAACTTTTAGAGGATATTTTATTCCCAGTTCACTTGAAAATTCTGCGACAATTTCGGTCACCAAACACGTTGAGAATTTAAAAAAGGGTAATAAATAAATAAACACAGGAGCTCATAGAGCATACACATTACAAGGTTTTGCGATAAAAAAAATCCGATTTTCGCTTCATTTATACGATAAACAGGTGAAAACATCTCTTTGTTGCCAAATCATAATATTGTCGTCAGGAAAGGCTTAAATAAACAGTGTTCACAAAAGTTCCTGAGCATTAAAATCACGTTACTTCCGGAATTACGAGGTATACGGTCGGGCTCTACCCAAGAGGTTACGAAGCTCTGTTTATTTGCTCATGAACTGTTGTAGGTCTGCATGTAGTGACAGAAAATCACAGTGGATCAAGTTTGGTCATACACATTTTGGTTTCAGAAGAAGAAGAAACAAGTTGTTGATAAAGTTGTATCGAATAACTTTCGTATTTGGGTGTAGTGCTAGGATTTCCCACGAAAGTCGGACGGAAACTGACGAGGCCAAATCGAATGAGTTACGGAATTTGTCGTTGACTGCTAAAGTGGGACAGAAATTGACGAGGCTGTACCGAACGAGTTACGACCTTAGATGGAATCTGTCGTTGATCTCCGATCGAGAATTAGCTGACTAAACTTTGGAGTCGTGGTATCAAAAACGAGGAGGCGAAAATCTGCAAAATATGAAGTCGGACGAAGTTTGCTCGCCTGGAACGTATATATTTATATGGATAAGTTTTGTCAGAACGCAAGCGATTACACATAACGATGCCAGGAAATTGAGCGTAAAAGTTTACAAAATTATTGCTAATTGTAAATTGCCAGTTTTCACTCGCAAATTGATATAGATTAGCTCAAACTAGTTTCGGAAAATTGGTGAAATATTTCGGTTTAATGGGGTGGAGGGGGGGGGGGGGTGGGGGAATAGTGGTGTTGGTCCTTAAAACCGGCGGCGGTTAACATATTCACCGAATAAAGATCTTTACGTTCGAAGCTTTTCTACCATCCCCAACTACATTCTCGGTAAATTTATAGCTCAGGAAATCGACAACGTGAGAAAACAATCATATTTGTATTAAGAGCTGTGAAAAATTAATTATTTTGTGCTCGTGTTCCGTACAGATCCATCAATTTATCGAATTTCAATACTCGGTGTTCCAGTGATAAGTGGTAAGTGAGTTAGGCTATTTGAATAACGTAATATAGATTTACCAATGGAGCAGCAAAAGAAAACAAAAACTTGGGTCCATGTGTGGATTGCATCAATTTGCAGGGCTACAGAAATTGAACAGAGTTCGCTTCAAATTAAAGGTATAGCAGAAGGCGAAAAATGGCGTTTAAGTCTGTAGAAATTTCAGGAAAAAGTTTCGGGCCATCACTGTTGTAAATTGTGTTTTCATAAACACAGCGATAGTTTGAACCATAGTGAATCGAAGGAGGAAGGGGTCCTATTGTTACAGTAAGGTCAACCACGTCGGGTCCGAATTTAACTCTTTCTTCCACGGAATTATTCGTCCGGGCGCCGACTTTTTGTAACTGTTTTAACTTTATCTCGTCGTTCCCTTTTCACGGCACAATATCGAGTTAACCAATCAATTTTTTCACAGTCACGTTATTCGGTTTACTTATTCGTTGCAAAGCAAATTAATTCTTGTTATTTTTTCAGGCTGGAATTTTGCTTTTTAAATCAAATTGTTCCGTTCTTGTGTAGAATAAGATAAAATGGATTGAAAAAGATCTATCCCAAGAAAAAGGAGAATGTCGAATGAAGTTATTACTGAGAAGTGTCTCTCTCTTCCGCTACTGATGTCACTCACAGAAAAGCATAATTTCCGCGGCGATATTTAACCTCCATCTAAACAAGGCGAAATCAAGTCTTCTTCTTTACCTTATAGATGCAGATAAAGAAATCATTCTCATAGATTTCTTTCGCATTTCCCAATTTTGCACGTACTTTCAGCAGAAGATATTCAGCGAAGAAATAATCATACTGCAAAGAAATGGTCTTGCAAAGGGAAATTCTTGTAACCTGAACACAAACCAACACTGGTTGGAGTAAACAGCGTGGCGTTTCGTTTCTGTGCAAATCGAGTGAAAGTTACTTCCAGAAAATATTGACTTACCTGTAATATGTCCGAGACTTTGTCGAATAATAGGCTTTCAGTTCAGATATTGCATGTCGTGTTGTTTATGCGTTCAACTAAAGACCAATGTTTTATTAATAACTCCACCAGGTAGATTCTACTACGCTAGCAAACTGAGTATTATAACGTCTTCTGATTGGCTCGCGTCCTGTCCCCTGCTTTGAATACCCGATGAGACAAACAAAATAATCCGGCCCCAAGGTGAAAACCATTGTTCTACAAAGGCCAGCATTGCTATTACTGATTCAGTACTACGTGAATATTTCTGCTTCGATATTTTCAGTTTAATTTAAAATATGTCTTGCACCATTTTGGTTGGAATAGGGAGTTTCTTTCGGTTAACAAGCGGTATTGTTGTTCGCCATACCCATAGCAACGAGGTTTTTCCTTGTGAGACTCTATTTAACAAAAAATAGATGCAGATGTTTTTACTTCACTTAATGATCTTTGGAGGGACATTCTCTATTAAAACAAATGAAACAAAATTTAAGTAGATTATTGCAGACATATTGAAGCTGACAAAGTTGTCGTGGTTTTTGGCTCAGTTAGGAAAGAATAAATTCAAAATCAAAGTAACTTACACGTCGACAGAATTCTAATTTTAGCCTTGACAAACATAAATAAAGTTAATAGTCTTCTCCTTGCGCTGTAGTCTTTCTCGATTCTCAGTGCGACCTACCGAGATCGTAATTTCTTTACTATCGATAATGGAAGAATCAACATTACAAGTGTGTCGTGATTATAGAAGACGGAAAGGATCGGTTTTTTTATAAGGTGTTGACTTTCATGCAAGTGCTTGCGGCGGAAATCAAAGTTCCGAAGCACTTTATTTTATTTTTGTAGTCTTTATTCAAGTCAGCTAGATATTCTATTTGTCTTTCAAGCCATCGACGAACTAGTGTGCATAGTAGCCAACCTGTGGTTCAAGTGATAAATCGCTATAGACGCACTTAATAAAAATATTTGCATGAACCACGGTCGTTATAAATAAATGAGTTGCATTAGGCTAGGCAGATCTGATATCAACAGAACTCCCAAATTCCAGGTGGCATCGTAATATTTCAAATTTGTAGAGATGGTAGATAAAATAATCTAAAGAAACACCCTTTGAGCAAGGACGTGAACCAAAAACAAACTTAGCTGAATCGGTGACGCCGAATACCAGTACGAACCCGAGGCGCATGATGGGAAGCACTCACGTTCACAACTGCGTTGTACCATCTTCGTACATAACCGCTGTTCTTATTTTCTTGTGAATTGAGCCGGCTCGTATTATCACTTAATAGAATCGAGGCGATAAACGTTATTAAACCTGCTAGGCAATATACAACTTATTTACTGATCTGAAAGGAAACATCATCATCATCATCATCATCATCATCATTTATTTTTGCTTCTTTTCTTAATACATTATCAATTAAAATTTGCTTTAATGTATGGCGAGGTGACCTCTAGAAACCACCAGGCTTATATTTGAGGCCACCTCGGACATAATAACATGTTTACATAAATAATGCTACGAGTGTGCGGCTTTGCCAATTCAGTGATTATTTTACTAAAGGCTCTACCGGTTTTTCTTAAAGCTAGGAAAACTTGACGTAGAAGTGATTGTAAGAGGAAGGGAATTCCAGATCTTTGGTCCTTGGTATAGAATTGTAAATTTTTTGAGATAAGTTCGGCAATGATGCACTCGATAATTGTTGGCTGAAAAAACGTTTACTAGAAGCGAAGTACAAAGTACCTACCTAGGGCTTTTAGTAATGTTGTGTAATCTCGCAAAAGAGAGCGCACGCCCTCGAGATGTATCTATCCGCGCAGGGAGTAGGCGTGGTTCCCGCGAGAAGATTGCTCACTGCGCGAAATTACGATCGTTTTGTAAAGATACGACAGAGACAAAAAACAGCGTGCGCAAGGAACTAAATAAAGGGTGAAGTTGACTCTTGGCTATTGCTGGCGGAAGCGATCAATTTGCAGCTTCTCACCGGTTATAGAATGCAGACGGTTTCTGTCGTTTTTCCAACGTTACATTGTTAGGGATATATCGCTGACTGAGATATATCGCTGGCTCGTTACTTTTGCTCGCTGGGTCATTGAAATCTTATCCGCCATTTTGAAAAGCACGAGGCATGGAGGACAATCAAGAGAAAGATTATAGCTTTTTGTTCCCCATCCTTTACGATGCACTAGTTTATGAACGAAAATTTAAGAGTGAATATTTGGAGAGACAAATTTACGAGCGATCACTTAAGAGTGAACCTTCCATCGCGAAACTTATCGAGTATAAGAGCGACTTACCAAAGCTATCTACATTGAGTGAACCTTCCATCGTGAGAGGTGCAAGAGGTTAACTATATCTATGCAATCCCGTGTCCCACTGGGCCCCGGTAAGTTCCACGTAGTGGTTCTCGTTGAAAATAAGAACAACCACGCGAGATAATGAAAAATCCCTTTGACCTCGGTGGAAATAGAAACCACGGCGTTCATATATGAACAACGTGTGTTTAACGGCAATAAAATCTTTTGCAGTTTTTGTAAGGTTGCATTTTGTTCATGCCGAGTGATTGAGCGTAGTTTGTACAGTTTCTCCATTTAGATGTTTGGCAATCAAACTCGGTGTTAGGGATGGCGACCGTCCAGTTAAACTGTACGATTGACCTCCTGCGGAAGAAAAAAAACTTTAGGTTTAGATTACCAAACAGCTTCAAACCACTACGTTAAAATCGAGCGAACAATAATGAACTTGTTATATCTAACCTCTGTATACCATGATATGGCTTCATTAAGCGAGGGTTACGCGTTAAAACCTTACGTGACCGTCGACGTGAACCCTATTAAGTGATCACATGATCTGGATGTGTATTACTAGATAGTCACATGATACGTTGCAATTGCAACGTATCATGTGACCGCTCTCCTATTTTTTGATTGGATGCGACTTCCTGTGCGCAATTCACTAGCTGCGTAACTGAAACGCAACGTATCGCGTAAAGGGATTTCTCCCTAATCGCTTGCCGCTTGTGTGCGCGCGATTTTCGCGAAACGCAATTATAATGATAATGAGTTTATATAGCGCACTTTTTCATATGAATATGTTCAGAGGTGCTTTACACTTCTTTTGGGTGAGATCGGACGTCAGCATGTAAAGGCGCCTCTAGCTGCTGCTATCAGTCCATATATGATCTCACACACCCACCCAACCCATGCATGAAATGACACATGAAACCAGAGGTAGAGATAGACCACCACACAGGGAACTACGTCCCCTACTCTTTTCAAACAGTGTGTAGGTTCTTTAACGTCCTACAGATTATTAGGAACAAGTGTTGTGAGACGGGACTTACAGGTTTATCGTCCTTATCCGAGAAGGCTAGAAAGTCTAACCGTTTGCGGATTTCATTACAAAGGTACCACTTTCTCCTCAATTATTTTTAATTGACTAATGAAAAAAAGATTCTAAGTGTTTGTCCGGCCAGGGTTTGAACCCGCGACCTCCCGTACGGTAGTCCGGTGCTCTACCAAGTGAGCTAACCGGTCGTCAATACTTAAGCTTTTTGAGTAACGTAAAGGCGTTTTACAGGGCGCGCTTTGCATGCTACGTACCGTTCAAGTCGTTCCTTGACCTTGATTCACACACATTGAATTCCAGCGACTTTGTTCTCGACCTCAGCCGTGAATTACTTCTAATGTTTTTCTCTGGCTTAAACAAGACAACGTAAACTTTTGGCATGAATATAAATACCAAAATTGTCGTCGCACTGATGACAGAGCTGAATGCCAATGCGACTGCTTGGAAGCCCCCTCCGATGCCGTAATACACCGGTACGAATGCAATCCATATTGCACAAGTTGTGTACATACAAAAACCGATGAACTTTGCCTCGTTGAAATTCAACGGCGTTTTGCGAGTTCTGAAGGCATAGATTGTACAAAGTACGATCAGGACCGCGTTGTAGCCGAACAAGGCGGCCATTCCCACGGTACTAATGTTGCATTTGATAAGGACGTAGTCTTTTGGTTCGTAAGAGGCGATAGCGTTTGGTGGGCGGATCAACAGCTCTGTTAGAGCTACGGCGAGTTCAGGAGCGATGATAACAAACGTGATAAGTAACTGGGACTTGGGACTAATGAATGATGGGGTTTTCACACCGCTGAAGATTCTCGCAATCCTATTGGTGCGTACCAACAGTGACGCATAGCAGACGCAGAAACAAAGCCCAATACCCAGTCTCTGGACTGCGCACACAACTGTGCCTGGTGGAGAGACCATGACGAACGCCAAACCATAACACATCATCACTCCGACGAGCAGAAGTACCGAGAGCTCATGCCCTGAGGCTTTTATGAGCGGCGTGTCAGCGAATTTCAAAAACACTCCGCAAACGAAAAGAGTGAGTAGCATTCCCATAGATGAGAGCATCACAGTGGCGACAATCCAAGTTCCTATGAGGTGCACATTATGTAGGGGCTCGCAGCCGTTTGACGTAGTATTAGGGCGCGTGCCTTTTTTACACTCCTTACACGTAAATTCATCTGCAACGTATGAGCCTTCGTCACACATCTCGCATGACCAGCAGCAGAGCGCGTCGCGTCTGCGCTTTACCGCTCCAGGAGCGCAAGGCTTCCCACAGTGCGATTCGAGCTGACGGTTTTTGTCGTAAAGTCGCTGAGGATCTAGGTTCAAGTGTCCCTCGACCCAGCTACCGAGTCTATGATACGAGTTGCTCTGAAATATGTAAACATCATATTTGCCGGGACTGTCTCCGTTTGCATCAAACTTTACATGGCCGGTGGTGCCGTTGAACGAAGCATCACGAAGAAACCGCAGAAGTGCCTTGCGATCCAAAACTTTCATCTCTGGGCACAGGCCTAACACATCTCCACAAACGTTCCGGTGCATATTGTGAAGAGCATGCGCAAATGATAAAACCGCATCTATAACGAATGGCACCTTCGCATCGAATCTCTCGAGAGCCGAGGAATGACGATCGTTCAACGACTCGGAACAGTTTCGCGAATCCGAAGACGAATCGTTTTCAAGTTTACAATTAAAGTGGTGTTCCCAATATTCTTTGAACCAAGGGTTTCGGGTGTTATTCAAAGGATTTAACTTTGTAAAATAATCGTAAAACGGTTTTAACTGAGTGTCGAAAGTTTGTATCTCCAAGCTAATGGCGCCGTTTGCCACGCCTTCTAATCCTTCGAGATGACGATATCTCGTTCCCCAAAAATCGCTTGCCAACCAGATAAACTGTCGTTTCAGTCCTTTCGTTTGGGCTTTTTTAACTGCTCGAAGCATCGAACGAAGATCTTCGAAATTACAAAACATAACGACGACACGAACTTCGGTTTCCTTTCGGAATCTGTCGATGAGTTGGTCGTACTGTTCTTCGGTAAAGTCCGACTCCAATAGCTGATGCACGGTAATACAAATCCCAGATGCCGAGGAGAAATTTTGAAAGCTCAACATGGCTTGTTCACCATAGCTACCGCGGGAGTACACTGCAAATACCGCTGTCCAGTTCATGAAGTTGATAATATCTACTATGGCTTGGGCCTGGAACGAGTCTGGGGGAACCGTGCGGACGAAATACTCGAACCTAGTTTTCTCGCTGAGTTCAACGCTGGTCGCCGCGTAGCTGACTTGGGGAACGTCAAACAAGCGAAGAAGACTGGCGACCTGCAATAAACAACAAATAACAGCAATGAGCTGAGTTATTACCATTCAACTCATTTTCTCTCGCGTTTCAATTGGCGGAGAGCCGACCACGTGACCTGTAAATAACTACTTACAAAAAGCGGACTGCTCACGCGCATTACCGTTTGCCACACAAAAATGAGTTTATCAGATGAGTTGATAAATGTAAGTTGTAGCAGTGTAATAGAAAAGTAGAAGCTGACATTCAGCACTGGAGCATCGTGCGGGATATAGCACTGGACCATCGTGCGGGAGGTCGTAAGTTCGAACCTCGGCCGGACCATCATTCAGTGTCTTAAAATTACTGAGTGGAAAGTGCTGCCTTTGAAATGACATCTGCAAATGGTTAGACTCTTTAGTCTTCTCGGATCAGGACGATAAACCGTAGGTCTCGTCTCACAACCCTTTTTCATAATAAAGAACCCACACACTGTTCCCGAAGAGTAGGGAAATAGAGATTACTCCATGGAAAATGCGCGCGTACGATTTTTATTCACGAGTTGAGTAGTATCAGAAACGAACGAGTGAGCGCAGCGAACGAGTGAGTTTTCTGATACAACTCAACGAGTGAATAAAAAATCGTACAAAGCATTTTCCATGGTGTAATTTGTCTATTTTATAGATACTGAGATTTTTGAAAAGCCAAATTTTGTCAATCTTACGCGCGTGTTTAGGGAACCCATTCAACTGTATGCGTGTAAAACTAGAATAACTAAAACACCAGTTTCTCTTTCAAAATCAAATATTTAATGAAGTAGCACAAGAAATAAAACGTCAGTTTATACCTTCACAACTTTTATAAACATTTTTCAGCTGAAAAAAAAAACCTGACTGAGGCTTATAGGTTCAAATTTCATCGAAATCGCGATGCGATGTTGTTCACTAGTGAGTTTTCGTCGTTCGCGTTTGTGATTGGATGAACGACGTTTTTTCACTAGTGAGTTTTCATCGTTCGCGTTTCCTATTGGCTAATGCATTTTACGTATCATTTTTACGCACTCTTTCTTTCGTGAGGAAATCTCAGTATCTATGATATAGTGTAGAATCCGCTGTCGTGGTCTGGCCCTTGTGCCTGTAAATGCATCTTGTAACACACAGTTGAATATTTACATTTTAATAATCATAATCATAATAATGTGAGCAACTCTGCTGGATAAAGAAGTGACCTCAAAATCCAACGGAACCTTTCAACAATTATTGGGGATAAAAAAAAAGACACAAAATTAATTCAAGTCGCTTTCACTTTGAGACTCGATTTTAAGAAAGTGTGCCAAGAGTTGATATAAGTAAAAATTCTAGCAATAGGAAAATAATAATAATAAAGAATAATAATAAATCGTGTTAACTTAGCAACGACCAAAACGGTAACTTTCACCTGTATAGTGGTGGTGCTGTAAGATGGCCCAACTACCCCTCCCAGGGTATGTTTCTTTTCTGTAGCATAGGACCTCGGTAAGGAATGGCATATGTTATCCTTATTGTTCAGTGTCCCGAGCACAAAGTTCAGGCACTGCTCCAGTGCGGTGTTCACTGTACCACAGTCATCACGAATTTCTGCAGCCAGTGTGATGTTCGGCAGGATGTCTTTGTTGTTGTTCACCTGGTCACGAGAAATGGCAAACAGAAGGTTTTCAAAGGAACTGTTCCAAGTTTTAATGAATAATGATGATAATGATAATAGATTTATATACCGCACATATCCACTAATTGTCCTTGGCGGTTTACAATTCTTACCCTGGGGTGAGACCGGACGTCAGTTTGTAAAGGCGCCTCTGGCAGCCGCCATCAGTCCATGCTTTGATCTAACCCACCCACCCAACCCACGCATCAGATGAAATCATATACATAAAGGCCAGACCACAACACCGGGATCTACGTCCCCTACTCTTCGCGTACAGTGTGTGGGTTCTTTAACGTCCCATGAAGTTATTACACCAAGGGTTGTGAGACGGGACCTACGTTTATCGTCCTAATCCGAGAAGACTAGAAAGTCTAACCATTTACAGATGTCCATTGCAAAGGCAGCACTTTCTCCTCAGTTATTTCTAAGACCCTGAGTGTTGGTCCGGCCGGGGTTTGAACCCGCACCTTCCCGCACGGTAGTCCGGTGCTCTACCCACTGAGCGAACCGGGTGAAGGTAAAGTAATTTCGTGGGACTATTTAACAATTATTCGCCGAAGGCGAAGTGATTCTCAGTGAATCACTGAGCCTGAGGCGAATAATTGTTTTAGTATAAATACACATATAATTATTTCAAAAAAGAAAAGAAAAGCATTGAACAACACGAAAAAATTTATTACATGACAAGCGCGCGAACGACTGGCAGCCATTTTCTTCGTCGAGGTGATTATCGGCTGATAATCCGAGATAGCGAACCAATCAAAGCGCGCGATTTTATATAATCACCTGAGTATTTATACTAAAGTGATATATAAGTATTATATAGATATAGTGAAATAATGAAGATGGCATGTTTTGAATCTGGAGAATTTGTGAAAGATATGTTCTGTTTATTTTATAGATACTGATGAAATTTTCACACAAAACAACTTCGACAAATCTTCCTGGATGCTCTACAAGCTCGGAAAAAATATCGACGTTAAATTTTGGTTGCTCATCGAGAAAGTCACCCGTAACCGTACCGTCTTCGCACCTCGAAGACATGTTTTGAATGAAATTTCAAACGAACCGGTCAAGTGCCTGAGCGGGAAGCTCTCTTGTAATTGGCTAATCATGTTGGTAACCATGGCGACACCAATATCCTCACACGTGAAAGATAAATATAATATCTTCACTGCGCGCGATGAAGATACGATTTTTTCGTCACTGGAAAAATCCTGGTATTTCATCGGTGTCTATATAATAAGTATTTTTTCGGCACTGTCACAAGAAAACCCTGAACAGGGAAACCCGAGTTCTCCCAAAAGGAGTCGAGCCGACCACCTTCCGATTGTTGGTTTGGACATTCGTGGTAGCAACGTCATTAACTTGCTCTCACGACGCAGTACTATTTCGCAAGCACTTCATATTGGCAGGAATGAGTTGTGAATTCAGTATTTCTTCTTCTTGATATGACAGATTTTAGAGTGTTTTGTTGAGATCTGAGTTTAAATTCTCCTTAGTTAAGGATCGAAACGTCTACCTGTGCTCGTCTGTACGAAGAGTACTTTATCTTCGCGTGAGTTCTATGTCACCACGCAGTTCTGATGTTTCATGTCAAACACGAGTCACAGTGTTTCATCACATATCAAACACAAAGAAAAATGCTGGAAAACCAACGCGTAGTGGAATTTTTTTGGTGAAAAAAAAGGTGTATCAAGTGTCTGATAAAGCTTCTCAAAAATTGATTTAGAACGAGAAATTTAAGATAGAAAAACGAGCCGCCTCAGTTTACATGTACTTTATTTTTATTGTCTTTGTCGCTTATGCGTTATAAATGAGTTTGAGAAATTGTTTTCCCAGTAATTCACACACATGCGGTGATTGCTTTACCCGCGCGTTCCTTTTGCGTGGCTACACGCGTGTCTTAGGATATGGTTGCCCTTTCGTGTAATGAGGTTGTCTCGCGTAGAGAGTGTTTCACATGCGTGTAAGTTTCCGGTGCCCTCTCAGTCACAGCTTTTATTATTCTAAATTCAAAGTGATATTCCGAAATAATCGCTAAACTTGGCGACTGAGAAAGCAATTACTGTTTTTCGTGTCCCATATTTTGGCTTCTATAAATAGTACTAATGAAAGACGCCTTAGGGCTAAGTCATTTACACAAGTTATGGACCTACTAATCAGTGGTATGGCGATGTCCCATAAATAATACAGACATACTTAGAAGTCGTAAAAATCGTATAAGCCTCCTCATAAATACTATAAGCTGCATGGATCGGGTGATAAGCCATAACAAGTCGTATTCACCTACTCGTAAGTCATTATGAGTGTTATAAACCCGCTGATATGGTTTGGGAGGCCAAGGTACAAAACAACACAAACAGATTCAGCGGGTAGGCAACCTGCACCTTATTTATTTTTCTATTAAAACGGGAAAATGATATAGCATAAGAACATGAACTAAAACCCCATATTGTGTCACATATGTTGTGAATTTAATAACTTCGCACTGTCAACAAATTAACTTTGTAATCAATCTGTCCGTCAGAAATTTCGACAACTTAATTGCTTTCCAGGTTTTTTTAATAACATGTTGTTTAGGCTCGATTACCAGCCGCTGTTTCGGGAAATGAGCCCGCGCTCACCCCCCGAAAAGATTTTTTCGGGGGGTGAGCGCGGGCTCATTTCCCGAAACAGCGGCTGGTAATCGAGCCTACATGTTGTTCTCAATACTTCTAACCATCAATTCTCGGTTTGGCGTCAGTATCGCCGCAAGGGTGGGTACAAAACGAAGACCGAAGACCTAAGACCCAAAAACGAAGACCCCTTCAAAATCGTCTTGAAATCGCTTGAAAAAGGTTCAAACATGATCCTCGAGACAAGGAACAACAAAATATGCGGCTTTCAGCGAATTTGACCGGGGTCTTCGTTTTGTACATAACCCTACCAAATGTACAAAACGAAGACCCCTTCAAAATCGTCTTGAAATCACTTCCTAAAGGCTCACACATGATTCTCGACCGAAGCATAAACAAGGAGCACTAAGATTTGCGGTTATCAACGAATTCGACCGGGGTCTTCGTTTTGTACATAACCCTGCCAAATGTACAAAACGAAGACCCCTTCAAAATCGTCTTGAAATCACTTTCAAAAGGCTCACACATGATTCTCGACCGAAGCATAAACAAGGAGCACTAAGATTTGCGGTTATCAACGAATTCGACCGGGGTCTTCGTTTTGTACAGAACCCTGCCAAATGTACAAAACGAAGACCCCTTCAAAATCGTCTTGAAATCACTTTCAAAAGGCTCACACATGATTCTCGACCGAAGCATAAACAAGGAGCACTAAGATTTGCGGTTATCAACGAATTCGACCGGGGTCTTCGTTTTGTACATAACCCTGCCAAATGTACAAAACGAAGACCCCTTCAAAATCGTCTTGAAAGCAAAAACTTTCAACGTTTGCTGACGCGTATTCTTGATGCTCTTAATGTTTTTTTTCTTGTGTGCCCAAATCACGGAGCGTTACTATATAAGGAGGCTAAATTGTTCTGCCTCTCAGGCACAACTTCAAGTGAGACGATCTTATTGGTTGGGAACTAAAATCATCTGGCTTTTGGTGTGGTGTGATCCAAACATGTCTCATTTTCTAGACTAAAAATAGATTTAATTCGTTACAAGAAATATGTATAAAATTCTCCGTTTGTTGATATGGTGCAAACAACTCAAAACAGACTTACAAATAGTAAAAGATACATGTAGCTTTTATTCTGCAAAATCAATTTTCTTACCGCACAACGAAGACCCCTTCAAAATTGACTTGAAATTACTTTAAAAAGTTTCAAATGTATTCTCTGCTAGATCGTCCAAAGTTCTATTCAGGAAATTTGTAAATAATAATAATAATTTAGTTAGCAAAATAATACATAAAAGCTTGAACGTATGAATCTTGTATCTCCGAGCGTGTTGAGAATATTTTCACACTACTAGCAAATCATAAGTGCATGCTTTTGAAAATCAAATCTTCACTAAGAAGTCATACGTAATATCCTGTGTTAGTATATACCAAAACAATGGATAGCGTTGTTGCCAGGCGCTGATTGGCCTCTCAAACATTGCTATTCACCTCCGAGCAACTTGCGCGGGAAAACTGTAATCGTTGACTGGAATAATTGAATTAATAATTGTTTATATTATCCCACTGTTTTAGGATATACTAAAACGACTATTCACCGAAGTGGCGGTGGCTAGTGGTGGATATTTATCCACCACTAGCCACCGCCACTTCGGTGAATAGTTGTTAACTATATGTTTCAACTGCAACATTTACCGATATTTAAGTATGTAGTAACGCTCCGTGATTTGGGCACACAAAAAAAAACATTAAGAGCATCAAGAATACGCGTCAGCAAACGTTGAAAGTTTTTGCTTTCAAGACGATTTTGAAGGGGTCTTCGTTTTGTACATTTGGCAGGGTTATGTACAAAACGAAGACCCCGGTCGAATTTGTTGATAACCGCAAATCTTAGTGCTCCTTGTTTCTGCTTCGGTCGAGAATCATGTGTGAGCCTTTTGAAAGTGATTTCAAGACGATTTTGAAGGGGTCTTCGTTTTGTACATTTGGTAGGGTTATGTACAAAACGAAGACCCCGGTCAAATTCGTTGATAACCGCAAATCTTAGTGCTCCTTGTTTCTGCTTCGGTCGAGAATCATGTGTGAGCCTTTAGGAAGTGATTTCAAGACGATTTTGAAGGGGTCTTCGTTTTGTACATTTGGTAGGGTTATGTACAAAACGAAGACCCCGGTCGAATTTGTTGATAACCGCAAATCTTAGTGCTCTTTGTTTCTGCTTCGGTCGAGAATCATGTGTGAGCCTTTTGAAAGTGATTTCAAGACGATTTTGAAGGGGTCTTCGTTTTGTACATTTGGTAGGGTTATGTACAAAACGAAGACCCCGGTCAAATTCGCTGAAAGCCGCATATTTTGTTGTTCCTTGTCTCGAGGATCATGTTTGAACCTTTTTCAAGCGATTTCAAGACGATTTTGAAGGGGTCTTCGTTTTTGGGTCTTAGGTCTTCGGTCTTCGTTTTGTACCCACCCATCGCCGCAATGTAAATTTATAGGCCAGGCGCGTTAAGAAAGCTGAGTTGAGTCTCGGGCTAAAGATCTTTGAAATAATTGTACCAAACACAGCTAAGTTCTTCGCAGCGGGCGTTATAAGTTTTAATGACTCGTCACCACAAAATTAGTCTGTTTCAGTTTCAAAATAAACGGTTAATTATTACTCGGGCTTTCCGAAGGAAACGCCCGAGGTTTAAATTCGGCTTCGTTATTTTTTTTTTTCCTTCATTCACAAATCGCCGTAGAGCTCTTACGGCGCATGCGTAGAATTTGTATGGTGCGCATACAGTTACGAGCGAACCTTTTATCATGAACCATGCTATGACTGCTTTATCAAATGGACTATCTATCGAAAATCATCAAATCAGCTATCTCCTGTTAGCTTACGTAGAAATCGTCGCATGGGTAAACGTGATCGAGAACCCAGCAGATTGCCAGTTCGAATTTTGAAGTGTCTGAGAAACAAAAACAGAAAGCTGAAGGAGTTTGTCTTCAAACGTATCTGTGCGAGTTTACCGAAATCTTCCAAGCTTTGCTGTTATGTGAAGGTTAGAAACTTATAAAATATGAATGTAGTACAAAGATAACGAGCTTGAATAAAATTACACAACATGAAAAGAAGCTTTTGTTTAATTGCGCTAGCAGGGTTTATCAAGGGTTGATGAAGCTTGAATTTCGAGCAAATCGGTATTTATCATTGTTTACCTGTAATAATTTGATGTGCCGGTACAAAAAGTAGGGAATGATTTCCGCACAGGTCCCTACTTCATTATGCATGCAGTAGCTGTCTTGTCTGGTGTAATACACGTGCAAATATTTCTTGTGTTTGAAGAAAGAAATAGTACAGATACAGAATGCATAATGAAGTAGGGAGCTGTGCGGAAATCTTACCAAAAGTAGCCCCATATATCAAATTTTTGTCAATTTAAACTGAGTACAGACATAGAGAAGAACCCTGGTCCTACTCCAATGTATATTGACCCAAGCAAAACAATATCGTATCAGCCCCTTGTAGCCAAGGAAATGAGCTAGTATTTGGACAGAATTCTGGACAACAATGTGTTGCAATGAGTTTATGCTCTTTGATTTACGATAGCAAACAAGGAATCCATTCAGCTATGGAAATGATGATGATGATGATAATAATAATGATGATGATGATGATGATGATAATAATGATAATGATAATGATAATGATGATGATGATGATGATGATGATGATAATAATAAGGAAAGTACTGACTGTAAAAAAGAAGGAAAAGAGAGTCCTGGGACCTGTGGTGACTTGTTGTAACCCGCTCCAAAGGACTATATACCAGGCCGAACATCCTAGTTTAGCCGGAGTCTACAAGGAATGGACTTAATAATAATAATAATAATAATAGTAATGGAATTTAACGTCCTAGAGTAGGGAGTGGTCGCCTAATCTCCCGTGGCAGGAGCTCATGATTAAACACATAACGTCCATATCGAATTGGAATTTAGACGTGTTGGTTTTTATAGAGAAGGGGAAACTAGAGAACCCTGAGACAAACCCTCGGAGCACGGAGGGAACCAACAACAAACTACCCACATGAGACGGAGGGGGTCTCCCCTGTCACAGAGGCGGAAAGCGAGTGCTCTTACCACTGATCCAACCTTTCTCCTCCCTAGTTTTTAGACCAGGGAACTTGAATTACCTGATCAACTGCGTACAGCATCGCCTCCACTCGATGAATGCCTACTTGCTCGTTCAACTCCCTGCAGACGTCTACTCCGTCACCTTTAGCATGCACAGGAAATATTCCACCAAGGAGGATGTCACCCTCTATTTTCGCCACCTGCAACATAGAGGAGGGCCCCCCGGCCGGTACTGATGAGGGTGAGGTAGAGTTCTGGGGATTGTCCGCCGGGAGGCTGCTGCTAGAGGCGGGCTCTGACAGGAACAAGAGTAGAACCAGGAACCTCGGCATACCAGAGGAAGTTCCTTCTTCTTTGGGCATGTCTTCACTGGATCACCTGCCTGTTGAACCACTCAAGCCAGTTATCTGCAAAGTTATTGCAATAGTTAAAGTCCGTCGTCCTTTTTCGAGAACGGCAGTGCAGTATAGTTAAACGCGTGGACGGACTGAAGACGGAAACATCTTGGAAAAAGTATTGACTGAAGCTCGACTATTTCTCAAGACTTGAAATCCTTTCTGAGTGTGTTCCCTCCTCGTCCGACCTTTAACGTATTTATATCATGAATAGCTTTTAATTTTCTTTACTTTATTTTAATCATATCTGTTTGAATTTTAATCACATTCAGTTAGTTTAGAATAGAACATAGAATAGAATACCAAACCTGTGGAGATCATTTCTTAAATACATCACATTTGAAATCAGTTAGGGACGGACCATTAGAAACGTGATTGGGGGGGGGGTGGGGAATTTTCAGCTTGCACGAATTTTTTTTTTCGCTCACTGCTTGTGCAGGAATTTTTTTTTTCAGGTGAACCCCTCTGCACGAATTTTTTTTACTACGTGTGAAAAAGTCACAATTGGACCTTCCTACTGCATGAATTTTTTTTTACCTTCTTCTTTGCATGAATTTTTTTTGAGTTTGACTAATGGTCGTGGGTCGTGGGTCGTGGGTGCAAGTCGTGGGTCGTGGGTGTGGGTGTCAGTAATATTAATAATTAACAATTAATAATGACAATTAATATTATTAATAGAGAACTAATGATAATATAAATATATTATAGTAGTTGTTATTTTAAATTATGGTTTAAAAATAGTTGTGACAGGCCTACACGACTCCCGCTGTTCGCAGGTGTGGTTTCTTTGCCTTTAGAGTTTGAATCTCACGAGTATGTCTGAGCGATTTTCCTCTTTTGTACAATATGATGGGAGGCTCTTTGTATATCTCACTCAGTAAAGGTTGATCCTGTATTAAATGCCATTTGCTCAATAAGGTTTTCTTAAGAATACTTTCGCTCAAGTTCTATAACATAACTTCCAAAAACTCCTTGGAGCGAACCGCATGTTAAGAGATTACATCATGCAGCAAATAATGACTTTGTCTCTGGTTTCACTTTTGCTTTTGGGTGAAATAAATGAATTCTGTTGAATGAATTTTAACTAAATCGATAAAATATTAGGCTCACTAAACCTAGCTGATACAATGATATTGGGATGAATCATAATACCTTAGAGTAGGAGAAGGGTTTTATAATGTTTATGTATTATTTTGATAATAAAAATATAAATAATTGTAAGTCAACTTAGACCATAATTTAAGATAACAACGATTATAATATATTTATATTATCATTAGTTCTGTATTAATAATATTAATATGAATTGTCATTGTTAATTGTTAATATTACTGACACCCACACCCACGACCCACGACTTGTACCCACGACCCACGACCCACGACCATTAGTCAAACTCATTTTTTTTTTGTTTTTTTCCCAAGACTTGAGTGATCTCGGATCACAAATCCAGATCCGAAACATAGCAAAGGAACGCAGCCTTACATGTAATCCCACAGCAACTCCGGCGGTCTTAATGATTTCCTAAGTTTTGGTAAATGCAGTTCAAAAGTTGTGAACTCGTTACTCTATTCGCACACAATATGAGTCAGGCTTGATGTGCGGTGACATCAAGATACCCGTATGGATGGAAGCCTTAGTAAGGTTTTCGTGAGTTTTGCAATACAATGCCATACTTAACACTGAAAAATTTAGCCCTCATTTTTCGAGCTGCATTCCGTTTCCATCGACAACCAAAGGCAATACCCAACTAGTTCGTATGTATCTATCATTGGTGCAAAAAAATCCTTGTTTATAGCTGTTAAAGATCGAATCATGGCATAGACTCCTTAAAAGTTTATTTTCCAAACTTGATTGAGGGAATTCAAAGTTCTTACGATTGAATTTATTATCACTGTACAAAAACGAAAATTGATTCGATTTGTCGGAAGTTCGAGTTATCGAGGGTAAATTACATAGAACTAGTCATAGTTGTCACTAAATCTGCCCCCGACTTTGTAAAAACTGAATGAAGACTGCATGTGGTTGTCCATGTATTTGTTATGAACCTTTGAAATGTAGTTTTCGTTTGAGAGTGCAAATTCCTTCTTGTGTTTGTGTTTTGTCAATTATCACACTTTGTTTCTTGGGTTAATGGAAATCCTCATACATATCGTGTTTAGGATGGGTTTACATTATAGCTTGGAATAAAATAAGAAAGCTTGGAATGAAATCGTGACGACTCGTTGCCAAACTTGCCAAACCCAGTTTGCGCGGTTGCTGAGCCAGGCGCTCATGCTGAAAATTAACCGGGACCACCGTGCGCGCCTATTTTCGTCAAATCGAGAAAATTTTCGCATACTAACACTACGACCATACGATACTTCTTATTTACGCGGGGAACATTAGGGTGCCTCCTCGGGTTCCGGCCTCTGGGCCGGAACCCTGCGGGGGCAAAAATGACCGGAAGGGAAACGAAAATTAGTTGGAGTTATGTGGTTAGAGAAAACAACGCTTCGAGAAATCGGGATTCAACCGTATAAACAGCATTAAATTATTATATTTTCAAATATTGCATATTAGTCTTTCTTCAACATATTATTTGCAATACTAACTTGTAATACGGTGAACTTACGAATCTTTCAAGAATCAAAGCCATAGCAATCTTAATGAACTTTGAAAACAATGGACACCGTTTATGTTAATTATTTGCACACTAATTGTTTAATCCTTGTCACTGCAAAATGATTTAAAACAACGATAAGAAAAGCAAATCGTAAAACCTATTTCCCAGGGGTCTGAATCGTCATCTGTGGCTACGTTGGTTGTAAATTATTTAACCTATAAACACATCGTATTAGAAGTGGATTGTTACATAAACATCTTTGAGATTTAGGATCTTTTAGCTTCGCTGCAAACGTGTTAGGTTCTTCGATAGAATTGCTTTGGTTTAGACCTTTTAAGCGCACTGAAATCGATTACATGTTCCAAGAATTATAAATGAAATTAACAAAATGTTTACAATGTCAACTAAAAAGCCACTCAAGTGACCGTAGTCAAGCCGTGAAGGAGTCATCACAAATAGGAAATCAACAGACAATATTGCGTCCGTTCAAAGTATTCTGTGTAGACTCGACTGACTACAGAATTGAAACGCTATTTACAAGTAAATCCAGGAATTCTGACGGAAGAAGAGGAAAGCACAGTATGTAAACAAAATGGCAATAAAACAGGAATGAAATAGGCAGATTGCATAAATCGTTTTAGCTGACCTTCAAACTGACCTACGATTTCTCGTGCTTTTGCACAAAACGTCCGTACACAAAACCACTCTTGTGGTCAATGGCAGCCTAGTAGTCTGGTGCACTCTCTGTCATCGCTTGTAATGATCAAATCTGCGGGTTTAAGCAAACGCTTAGCGATCACAAACTCATTCTAACTACGCTGTCTAAATTTCAAAATTAACTCACACGTTTGGTGCATTTAATGCAGAATGACCAGAACTTACTACGTAGGCCAGGTTTTGTCGCTGCGATGTTTTCGTGTGGTTTCGAGGTCAGATGCAAAGTGCGTAGCACGTTCGCAAAGATAAATTGTAACACTGTAGATCACTCACGGCGTCGCATTCAACAATCCATCTCTCGTGGTTGACAACAACTTGCGTCGGTAGCGATAACAATACGCGTAGGTTTGTGTATAATTTAAGGTAATTATCCAATACGAATGTGCTTTTCAAATGGTAATTTAGCCAAGTATAGGAGTAAATTGAGAAACGTGGGATTTTTTAAAGCCCCCGCTAAGCGCTTCGTTTTTCACTGCTCTTTGTGAATAGATCAAGTTTCCAAGGTTATTGTTTTTTTTTTTTGTAATGCCGGACTTTGAATTTACCGATATTATTTCATCCGTCGCTAGAACTCATTTCGAACCGGACATAGAAAAATTTCATGATTTTGTTGGTGTTTACTTTTTACCGCCACCGAATCATTCTGTAATAACAACTGTTAGGTCAGTCCGAGTGGTAAATTTTTTACAGTAAAAAAAATTTCATTTAAGAATATTTTAGCACGAAACAAAACGCTGACAGAAAACGAAACGCTTCATTGTTTTGAGAATCACTCTAAAAGGCTGCTGAATTCGGATATTAGAATGATAAATTTCGTTATCAATCGACAGTTCATAGTACTGAACTTAAATCGATAAATGCGTATAACCGCCTATGTTTGAACACAAGATAAAAACTAAAAAGCCGTGAATACTGAAACTGAAATTATGTCTGGAGAAACATCAAGCAAATACAAACATTTTGCACAAAGTTTACACAGTGAACTAACCTTATTTTCAGTATCTGACAGGAAAGAAACGGCTGTAAAAATATTATGCACTCTTTGGCGATCTTTAAGACATTCCTTTTAGCTTCCTTTTCTCTGTTTTTAATCTCTGAATTTTCGGTGTAAAGATATTCTCTGGTAGAAAAACGGCCCAGTCTATAAGGCAACCGATGAAAATCGCCTAAGAGAAACAAGTTCGAGTGCAAGAGAAAAACTATGGAGTTTGAGTCAAAATTGATTTGCCTATTGGAGATAAGCAAAGTAGAGTGATATCAATCCTGGCAGGAGCGAGATTGAAGATACTTTTTGAATCTCATCATGTCCAAACAATTGTTATAAAAACGCCCACAAGGCAATTCTTGCTGTCTAAAAACACGCACAGTATATCTTCACTAGTGCTGTATGTTGTGCTTTGCAACAAAGTGAACAAAGATATTTTCAGACTACTATTAACAGGTAAAAATTAAAGCTGTCACTAAACTATAATTGCATCGAGAGGGAATCAATACTTGCAAAAAATTATGAATTGATTTTTTTTCTTAATATTGATACCACCCGTAATCATCTACACCATTTGCAATAATAAAAATTGGCTACTGATCCTTAAGTAGTTTAACTGAACTCCATCATATTCTTTATGAGATGGTAGTGTTTCTTGTAGGTTTGCCTTCAGTCTCAAATTTTCTCCTTGAATCTCGATCAGTCTGGGAACGTACCTGTCTATATCTCAGGTTAGCAGACTGTTCAGTTGCCTTACTAACGCCGGTCCATAACTACCCGTATCAGCCCTTGAACCCGCCTGATTCGGGTTATTATTGATTATGACTACCTCAAAAAACCTACTGAATACCGTGACGCTGAATCATGATTAAAAAAAACTCTTGCATCCTAGCAGCTGTTCATCAGTAATGTGGTGTGAGTTTTAGAACGTTGATTTGCACATATGGAACAGACGTTATCACAGTTATTGCACATCCTTCAAATACTGTATTTAAACCAATAAGCGGTTAGTCTTAATCACAAATGCTGTGCGGTATTTCATGGTTTCCAATGAAATACGGTGGGATGTTCTGGCTTGGAATCCCCGGCAAGCCAGAACACAATTGGAATTTAAAAGAATAAAACACTGCGTTATGACAGAAAATCATAAGAATTTGAAACGTGCAACTGCCTTTAAATGTTCTTGACTACAGTCTACAGCTCAGAATCCACATTCAGTCTGCCATGTACTATATTTACAAAATCAAGAGAAACCAAATGGACCAATCAAATTGACTTCAATAGCATGACTGGGAAAAGCAGGTTCCAAATATGGAAATGTTGAATCAATGGACAAGTCGTGAACGCCGGGGGGGGGGGGGTGTCCCATATATGGGCTATATAGGTATGTGCCGCGGGATAGGGTATGGATTTTGAGGTTCTCGATCCTTAAATAGGATATTATTGTTGCCCATGTTGGCATAGTTAGTGTCCCGGTGTGATCCTTACACAGGGTGCCTAAATTGTATCAGCTAGTCTTCTTTGATATGTTTGATGCTAACTCCCAGTAATCTTACAGAAACGAAATAAAGTTGACCCGTTCAAGCTATTCTTAGTTTTTGTTTTTCCCTTGCATAGGGTGTCATTTTCCGGGTTTGCGCCTTAAATAGGGTATCACTTTTCGTTTGCTTCATCCTTAGATAGGGTCAGGGTTTAAGACCCTTCCCGTCACACACCTATCCGAAATTTATGGGAGTACCCCCCCCCCGCCCCCGGCGGAGGCATGAACGCGAGTTACACGTTTCAAGTCTTGCGGTTTCTGGTTATGAAGAAATTTAGAAGTTAGACTGGACATTTAAACTAAACTCGCTCAGGCGGACGTTGGTCCAAGTATTCTCCAACCTTAACACAGAAATAGTGTATGGGAGTCATCAAGGAGAATTCAGGGATGCTTAGATCTCGACGAGAACAGACACAATAAGACAGTTCTATGTGGAGAGCTCTTTTTAACCTGTTCATTTTATAAAAGCATAATTCTTCAAGCAGTGTACAGACGACATGAGAAAATTAAACATGTGTTTACAGCCTTTGATTATTTTTTAAATTCGTCAACTGTATATACCGTTCAATTACTTGATTACATTGGGTGAGATGTAAAGAACTCAGAACGCATTTTAGATGTGACTCCCGGTAAATCTATTTATGTCTCTTATGTGCACCAAAACATGGGAATATTTTGATGCTTCTGGCCGTTTAGGGGTTCGATGACATTTGGTGAGACGAAGAGATTTCAGAGGGTTTCAAGAAATTTTCAGAGATTTCAACCTAAATTTAACTCCCGGTAAATATCTTATCATATGACCTACTTGTACACCAAAACATGGAAATATTTTTAAAGTTTCTGGAGTGAAGGAGGACGCATTTGAATATTAGTACGTGAGACGAAGAAAACTCGGAGTACATTATATATTTCAATATCTAATTAAATTTACACCAAACCATTGAAATATTCTAATGCTTCTACAATTCAGGCTTTTGATGATCCGAATCCTGGAGAGTGAATATTTGGTGGCGCGTTGTCTGTTTCTTCTTCCTCTTCCTCTCCACTTCTTGCCCCGAGATAGCACGCAATGATGATAGTTCCACAGATGATAAGCAGTGCTAGCACTGCTGCAATACCGACTACCAGAAACTGGGTGCTGTCTGCTGGGTCAGGGACGGTATCTACCGTCGAATCTGGCAACAAGACAAGAACGAACGCGATTAAAGTACCAGACTGCGGCCAAACCCCCAAACACTACCCACATGAACGCACTTCGTACCTATTTTTATGTATCGTAAGGCAACAGTATATAACAATAGGTCCGCAGTGTGTGCATGTGCCTAGTGCTTCAAACGCCGTGGTGTATTCTGGTCATGTCACGTTTCTCACAGTACTGTGTTGCACATTTTGAACTATTCATTTCTGCTGTTTTTCTCTTTCTTTCACAAGAAGTAAGTTCTCTGCGTTATACAGGGGTTCTAGTACAACTGATCAATCTCTGTGTGTTGTACAGGTCCCTAAAGTGGAAGGAGCCGCGGAACCTTTGCTCTTACGACCACACTGAGTTAAAAACTTCATTTAGAGAAAGCTTATTTATGTTACCTTCCTCGCTTTCATCTTTTCTCATGATAATAATAGGACCGACAGAAACAGTCGCCATTGCTCCAATTTCAGTCTTGTCTCTGGCTGTGACCTCTCTCCTGTGACGTAAGCATCCCATAGCGCAGCGCGCGTGAGGCTCTGTACTGTGGCATACCTGCACCTCACAGTGCATGTAGACTTCTTTAAAGTCCGAGGTAAATCGAAAAGCTTTTAAACTGAATCTCTTGCTCAGACTTTCATGGTCGACCTGCTGTACAGACTCTTCTCGGGCGCAGCTAGATTTAAAAGAAAAAGCATGCTCGCGTGGGATACGTTGTGCTCATGATCACAACAAACAATCTAGCAGTGAGACCATTCTGTGGAAAGCTACTGAACAGTACTGCACTGTGGTAATGTTTGTTTTACTATTTAGTGTGGTTCTAACTTTTTTATCTGTGGATCAAACCATGCAGTGTGACCATTCTTTGGAAAGCTACTGAACAGTATTGTACTGTGGTACTGTTTGTTTTACTATACAGTGTGGTTCTAACTTTTTTATCTGTGGATCAAACGATGCATTGTGACCATTTTGTGGAAAGCTACTGAACAGTACTATACTTTGGTACTGTTTGTTTTAGCCTGTACTGTGTTTTTAACTTTTTCATAATAACAACCATTGCACAAAGGAAAGAAAATTCTGCTTTCACGTACCCGTCTTCTATGAATGTGAAGCGGTGGGCAGCGAAGGGATTGCTAGTGGGAGTGGCACGACAGTTATCTAAGAACAGCGCAAGGTGCGAGTCGTTGGTAGGTACGTGGTGTAAGCATCGTGTATGGCTATGGAGAGCAATGTATGCCATATATTCACTAACGGGGAACCACTATATGATGCTTACACCACGTACCTACCGAGTCGTTTGTGTTCAGGGACACTTCAAAGAAAAGCCGTTGCCCCAATTCAACCCGAACTGGAAATTCTTC
>OX453276.1:32423446-32425946 GCA_949710005.1 Ricordea florida | reverse complement strand
TGAAAGACCGTGGATCGAAGGCTTTGGGAACATTTCAGTTTAAATTACTTTGCACGTTTTAAACTGAACTGAAATCAGTCAGCCTTTCAGTTTTGAAACCTCGCAAGTAACGATTATTGGGTTCCAACTGATCCCAGTGACCGAGCCTTGCAGCAGAGTTGGAGTGAATGCACGTGCATGGTTCAATGTTACTGGAATGAACTGAAAAATTCCATTTAGTGAGTCAAGTTTTTGTGCGCGCCGTTTTCCGATCTATCACCTCTACGCTTTTTGGCGCTTGTTTAGAATTGATTGTCAAAGTCTTAAATTCTTGCACTGGTACTCAATGGGGCTAACGTCACTGAATTACATATTACTTAATTAAAACGCTTAAAGTGATTTAAAAGGAAACTGTGACTTGAATTCACGCACTCTTTTCTAATGACTTTAATTCTTTAACTAATCATCAATGACAAATCTTTGCGCTGTGTTTGGAGAAAGCTAACTCAACTGAACAACAAATAACTAAAACGCAAAATGTGATTAAAAGGGAAAAACGTTTAATTCACAAACTTTTGGATAAAATTAGGAGTTCTTAAAAATAATAGATGCTAAATAAACCTGCCGTACCTTTTTAAATACATAACCATTTTAATGACGGCGCTGGTGAAGATATGCGGGTTTTTGTTTGTTTGTTTTTTCAAAAGTAAAAAGAAGGGTACAAACAGAAATGGAAGAAAACAAATTGATCGTGAGTGTAAACGTTCGCAAATCGGCGCATATAAACAGACGATAGCCTCAGGTCAGCGGCGCTTACCAGAAGGGACACTATGTTGAAGAATATAAAACGTTTATGATGAACAGCCAAGAGTTTTTAATATGCTACTGTTTTGTCCAACTTGTTCAAATGTTCTCACCGTAGAAGAAGGCACAGGTCCTTCGTGCTATAGATTCGCTTGTCAAACTTGTCCTTATGTGTATAATATCACGAAAAAGGTGAGACTTCATCAATCAATGTGGATTTTAATTCACAGCTTTCGCTGATTCACAAGGTTCTCATTGGATCGAAGTGTATTGAATCGACGCTTTGTTTTTGCTCAGCAATTGACCATATAGTTTGTATATCTGCTTGCCTGGTTTCTTCCTGAAAACGCTAAAAAATTGGCACGATCTTCCAGTAGTACCAAAACAAATATAGATTACACACCCTGGAATTTTGTAAGTAGATAATTAAGTTCCACAATTAACTTTATATTTATGTATTATGTATTTGATTTATTAGTTAAATTGGTAGGATTCTTGGTTAGATTCCGGGAAGGGGGGAGTGGGTGCTCCCAGAAAAATTGGGTAGGGTTGTGCAGCCCGCTTTCCAAACCCTTACCCTATTTATGACCAAAATCTGCAATTTTCCCAACCCTATCTATGACCTGACCAAAAATTGGATTAAATCCAGGATTAAATTTTAACCAGTGTTTCTTTTCCTCAACTTAAAAAGCATTTTCTCTGATAACTTTATTTATTATATCTCTCAGTTAGTACGAGCGCTGTGATTGGTCAGTTTAGTGGGCTGTACTTTACTGTACGGCCTGCTAAATTCAAAAGTTTGTTTTGAGATATAATAAATATCTTACAAACATCGTTTTCTTGGTCTGTACTGTAAGTTACGGATCCTTGTTTTATTGGTTTGGATTCATAGCCAGCTTGGGCCATAAATCCGAGTGGAAAAACGAGGATCCATAACTTACAGTACGGACCTTGAGCTCGGTTCGTAAGAGGTGTCTATTTTTTTCAGGGCATACAATCATCAAATTGTATTCAAAAAGAATTATACTTAATGTGCTTTTTAAGTTCTCATATCTGCATTTAACCCTGCTTCGAACAAGCCAGCCCTGACCCTTGAATCAGTATCGTGTTTCAAACCTGCTTTATAATTTGTTTCCCAAGTTCAGACCAATGTTGAAGTCTATGTTTATCTGCTTTTATTAGGTAGGTGGAGAGGAAGGCAAAGCACAGATGGAGGGTAGGGGGCACGATGAAGTGGCTTCTTCCAAAAAAAAAACAATTCAAGACAAGTGCGAAAATCGTTACCCTATTTATAGCCAAAATGGTGGCAAAATGGCTAAAATCAATATCCTACTTATGACCAAAATGGCAGAAAAGCAATACCATTTGTGGCTGCATTATTTTTCATGTTGGAGCTGTACTGTTTTGTCCTTTAAAAACAAGAAATGTCTCCATGTCATTGTGCAAGACAATGCAGCTGCAGCATGCTTAATGAAGTATAGGGTAATATGGAAATCTAGCTGTGTACTCCCTTTTAACCCTGTGCTTCATTATGCATGCTGTAGCTGTGTTCCTTGATATGAGACTTGTGACACTACGTACAACAGTACGGCGATAGTTTGCATAATTAACAATTAGATTATGAGATTGAGATTTCTATGGGGCCGAATCAACTATCATCTCATAGAAATCAGAATGATATGTCAGAGAAAAAAATATCAAAATACTAAATCTCCCT
>OX453276.1:32340946-32418446 GCA_949710005.1 Ricordea florida | reverse complement strand
CGCAACGGATACCGCCCGCTGTGAGCGGGCCGGATGGGAGAATACTGCCCGCTCCCGGAACCAATCAGATTGCAGGATTTGTAGAATACCGCCCGCTCACGAACTGAGAAAAAAATAATACTGAATACACAATCTTTACTGAACATTTTTCGATTCTTCGATCCATTCTTTTATATGTCTCTCTTTCTCTGGGGACAAGAATCCCTGATGACTGGACGGATAACGCTGAATTCCGTTCTGAATAAACAAACATTCCTCTAAATGTTTATGCGTCTCGTTTGTGCGATTTCGCCGGATTGGTGTGCGGTCCGGTTTTTTCGAGCGAGTCTTCGGCGTCTGAGGTAGTCGAATCCCTGGCGCTCTCGTTCCCGTCCCCAGCAACACCGTAGCGGTGTGTTTTTGTACCGGAGTAGCGTCTAGTGGATTTCCGCACTCTGTAAATTCGTCGTACGCGAGCGCGGGTGCGTCCTGGACGTAGAAACTGTGAACGGATGGATGGATCCTATTAAAAATTTGAACTCACAAATTGGGCCCAACCAGTTTTATTTATTGCTATATACCTAATAGATTCTGTTGATTGTGCCTCAAAGCGCCGACATTTTTCGCCATTCGCTGCATCTATCACTGAATACATAATGAGTGCGTTCACCAATCAGATTGCAAAATTCGTAATAGTACATGCGTGTTAGGGTTTTACTGTTGTACATTAAACAAACCTGGATGACTGGTTTAAAGTTTCCACTGAAGGAGATACTTGTAATAGCTTTTGAAATATTTATAGGTTATTCACCAGCCGGGAGGTCCGTATTGGGAAAAACTGTGCCCTCGGTCCTCGAACCGCCCTCGGCCGCAGGTCGTTTTTATTTTTTCCTAAAACCTAACGAAATGCTTGCAAAAAAACCCCGAACAATTAAGCGTTGTAAACCGATGTTTTCTTTATCATTTTCCATCTCGTCGGGGTAGTAAAATTCGCTTTCGCTGTGATAGCTCTCGTCTGAATCCATGTCGAAATTAGTACTTGCCATTAAAAAAAGTTTAGGCTTTACATGATAAGTATCTTAATTAATAGTTTGTAAAAACATTGCAACGAAGCAAGCGATGTATCGACGTCTCATCACGCAACGGATACCGCCCGCTGTGAGCGGGCCGGATGGGAGAATACTGCCCGCTCCCGGAACCAATCAGATTGCAGGATTTGTAGAATACCGCCCGCTCACGAACTGAGAAAAAAATAATACTGAATACACAATCTTTACTGAACATTTTTCGATTCTTCGATCCATTCTTTTATATGTCTCTCTTTCTCTGGGGACAAGAATCCCTGATGACTGGACGGATAACGCTGAATTCCGTTCTGAATAAACAAACATTCCTCTAAATGTTTATGCGTCTCGTTTGTGCGATTTCGCCGGATTGGTGTGCGGTCCGGTTTTTTCGAGCGAGTCTTCGGCGTCTGAGGTAGTCGAATCCCTGGCGCTCTCGTTCCCGTCCCCAGCAACACCGTAGCGGTGTGTTTTTGTACCGGAGTAGCGTCTAGTGGATTTCCGCACTCTGTAAATTCGTCGTACGCGAGCGCGGGTGCGTCCTGGACGTAGAAACTGTGAACGGGCGAAACCATAGAAACAGAAGAAGCGAGAATGACAGGCAAGTGTACCGAGCGGGGACCACTACTGCCATTTTTAAAAACAAATCCGTCGTGAACATGGCCCGTCTCGTTGTTCGCGATATGTTCTCTGTTCGAGAGATTTTGCAAAGGACTGACCTCTCTTATAGAACGGTAGCTGGATAGTGTAGGAAGAGATGAATCGATATTCCTATCCTTCTGAAATCGAAACCATCGGAAACCTTTGTTGTAATCATAGTTGGACATGTTGGATGCGTAAATCTTGTTTTCGTTGTAAAGATGTACACACTGTTCCCAGTTGTCAACTGCCCATCTCACCATATGATAACCAAATAATAAATTCGCAAGCAAATACTTTCACCTCTCACTCAACTTCTACAACACGAATCCTGCTCAAAACTTCATTCCATACTCAATAATCTCTCGTGAATAGTACATTTTGTCCGGCTTTGTACAACAGCGCCGCAGAAGCTAATGGATATTCACAAACGCTGAACTAATACAATGGTAATTCAAGTATTATTCTTAAACCAAACAAGCTTTGTTCCTACTCATTACAATAACAATAAAGTACTTTTGCTGGCTTAAGGTTGCGTACATGAAGCTATTGTTTCCAGGTCTGACTTCGTTGTGAGTGGGTACTTTTGAGACGTGTAGTGACGTCAGTCATATATCAGATCGTCATTCATTTCAACACTCTCATAACATTTCAATCTTTTGCTTTTTTCCGAGTTTGCCCGTGACAGTGCCGAAAAATACCTCTTTCACAATAACAGACCCGTTTTTTTTTTCGGTCTGGCAACATGAGTTCTCCCGGAACCAGCCTCCTTTGCCACCCCCTCTCCCTCTCCTCCCGCGGTGTTTGCACCCTCAACCCCTTCCCCCTGGAATCATAGCATAATACCTGTCTTATTTACGGCTTTTTCGTGGTGGTGGTCGTGGTGGTGGTGGTGGGGGGTAATTCATTATTCTATTAAATTTTCGTTCTTCCATTTTTCCAGTGAACTGATTCTTTTGCATGCAACACTGCATTATTCTCAAATCGACAAATCGATGATTCTAAAGAAACTCATTATCCCGTTAATCCGCCTCAACAAAAAAACTATTTTCGGGAGCTCATGCTGAATCAGTTTTGGTAGATCGCACGGTTACCTTGAAAATATCAGTAAGATTTTAGACGCTGGAACCAGTGTGACAACTTAGAGTCAGAACATGACACTCTGGCTTTCTCATTTAACAGGGTCTTGAAAAGGTAAGATGGAAACTGGGGTTGGTCGGGGTTTGCCTTGGGAAAATGCGATGTAAGTCACTGGGACTGGGTCTCGGTCATTGGAGATAGGATCTTTTTTTTCGAATTCTGCCAGTGGGAATGGGATTTGAGCACTCGAAAGTAGGATTTCGAAAAAATAAAAATAGGCTGGGAAGTGGGATTGGTACCTTCCTCCCCTTCAGGAACCACATTTGAGGGTCCAAAAATTGGAATTGCCACTGAATGTCACTGATGGTACTCAGTTTGGTGATGTTTGTTCTACCAACCAGGCTGACTGACTGACAAACTGTTTAACAGGCTGACTGACTGACATACTGTTTAACAGGCTGACTGACTGACATACTGTTTAACAGGCTGACTGACTGACATACTGTTTAACAGGCTGACTGACTGACATACTGTTTAACTGGCTGACTGACTGACATACTGTTTAACAGGCTGACTGACATACTGTTTAACAGGCTGACTGACCAACTGACAGGCGGACTCAGTGATTAATGAGTGGCTGACCGATTGATTGACTGAATGGCTTGACCGATTAACTGACTGAATATTGGACTGACAGACCCATTGTCGGATTGATTGCTTCAACTTAGAAACTGACTGATTGACTAACAGAATGAGTGACTAGATGCCTGACTAGGTGATTATCTGATCTACGGACTGGATGAGTGAATGAGAGAGTGACTGACCGGTGGGTCGACTTAGAGTCTGACTCATTGATTACCTGACCTACAGACTAGTTGAGTAAATGACTTACTCACGGAGTGACTGACTGACCGACTGATTGGTTAAACAACTTTTAACTGACTTAGGGACTTGTTGTCTGACTTTGTAATTGACTGATGTCTGACTGACTGACTGACTGACTGACCTACCGACTGACTTGTTGACTCAGTGACTGACTTAGGGTGTGTTTTTCTGACTTACGGAATCACTGTTATCTGACTTAATGAGGGACTGAATGACCGACTTGTTATCTAAGTGATTAACAGATCGAGAAGCAGTTTCTTAATTTGGCCTTCTTTCCCGCTCGGACCAGCAACTAGTTTCTATTCCTCTCGCTATACCTACGACCGCACTTGCACGAAGTGTGGTACACAATTTAGCCCTGGCGTAGCCACGCCAAGGAAGGAGAAATAACAGCAATGATTGAGTCATTTAAAAATAGAGCATTAATAATTTATGAAATATAGTCTGCGCGTTTGTTCTACCATGTTAATATGATAGACAAAGCAGGGATCAAACCTTAAGTACTTTAACAAAACTGAGCGCAACTCCAAGGTCGTATTGACAAGAATGCATGAGTGATGGATAAAATTGGCCAATAAACGCACAATAAAACTTCTCCGAACGAAATCTCTTACGTCAGGAGCCGATTACTTCTTACGTGCAATTCAGGATCGTTACATGCTGCTCTAATGAGACCATGGCTGTTGAAAAGCACCATGCGAATGCGGTAAAGTCTACATCGGAGAAACGGGACGACCTATGCAAGAAAGAATAAAAGAACGCGACAGAGACATCCACCTCCCTCGAACTCAAATTAAAACTCCGCCGTTTCAGAACGCGCCAACGAAACCGGGTACAAACCACTTTGGAAAGAAGTTAAGTTTATTGATTGTGATAACCACTGATACATGAGGAAGGTGAACGAGGCAATTCACATAAGACTGTATCCTAATAACATCAACAGGGATAACGGAATTGAAATTCCAGAAGCGTGGATGCCAACAATCAAGAAACAACAACAAACACACGGTAAGCCAGCGAGCCCCTGAGGAAAACACAACAAACAGGAACAATAGTAGGATCGAAACACACCAATCAGAGCAGACCACACAGCTACGTAATGGTGAGCCGGAATCAGTCGACCCCATCGCCTGTGGAAGACTAGCAGCCCGGGGGGGGGACTCCCATATGGAGTGGACGGGGATGCTCGTCGGAAATTTTGAATTTAACCCCTAAAAGAGACCAATCTGGGCGTGGCCGAAGCTTATTCAGACCCCTAAAAGAGACCAGTTTACAAAACAGACAAATAAAAAGTACAGTGACTTTTAATGATGGCGAAGACCTTATCATCGAATTCTGAATTGAGTAAATATAAAGAATCAAAATTCTTTCTGTTTTGTTATTTCTTCGAGTGCAACCCTTAACGAGACCTTGACGGCTAAAAACAATGACATTTTGCCCAGAGCACCCTAAGCGAGACCAAAATCCGAAATTTACACCCCTAAGCGAGACGACGAGCATCCCCGTCCATTCCATATGGGAGTCCCCCCCCCCGGGACTAGCAGTAAGCAGTGCAGTCGAAACGTCGCGATCAACAGTGACTACATCGTGTGAAAAATGAAGAATTTATATTATCACATTTTCCACGATGAGCAACAACCCATTCCTTAACAGCACTTATCAAGTTTTTCACAAAGAGAATGGATATAATCTGACACTTCAATTTCACTCTGGTCTGTACGAATGTCATAAAAATAACCGTAAAATAAAGTGCAGTGTTCGCGTGTAAATAACTACAGATCGCATATCATTCCGTCACCGACCTTTACATATCGTTTTCTCATTAGTCCGCTCTGGTCACGTATGGCTAATTACACAGTTTGGTAGTCTACGACTTTGCTCGATTCATCTTATTACAAATCCAGATGCTTCGAGATTTAAACATTCAACTTTGCTATTATATAACCTTTGTAAAGGTGGGCTGTACACTACTACTATTTTCAATCTGGCTAGCGTGGTTTTAGGTTGTACTTAATTCATAAAATTAAACTCCTTCTCTAGCGGACTAGCCAACTTTGTTACTAGCCATAAAATGACACTCCTTTGTAAAAGTTTTTACCTTCGTATACATGTATTGTGTTGCGGTCTGTTATTTAATGTCCCACGAATTGATTGCTTTTTCCCTTTCACGTTTTTCTTTTTAATTGCACATTACCCACTTAAAGAAAAAAAGTTTATCGTAGTATAAGTTATTAGACCGTGCCACTTATCAAATCGCTGTCTTCGGAAGCTCAAAAACAAACACAAAATGTTTGTACACTTATGAAGTGTCATTTTTGCCGCATGTCGATAAGCGTTCTAGCGCCTTTGCCTTTGACAAACGGTTTGTCAGTAAAACGATTGGGTTACATAGAGTGTCAATTGAACAGCATTCTCATTGGAAAGGAGGTCTTCAGAAGAGTGATTGAAAATAAGCATTTTAGTGAAGAGAGAAGAGGGGAACTCGTTTGTGGTCTTGAGAAGTTGGAAGAAACGGCGGATCACGCCAGAAAAGGGAACGCAAGTCGTGCACACATCCTTTCCCGGGTGAGTGGCTTGGG
Source organism: Ricordea florida (assembly GCA_949710005.1). Taxonomy (NCBI): domain Eukaryota; kingdom Metazoa; phylum Cnidaria; class Anthozoa; order Corallimorpharia; family Ricordeidae; genus Ricordea; species Ricordea florida. Next base: position 32,412,220 of record OX453276.1, on the reverse strand, counting down.
CCGAGTGGGGATCGCTATTGTCTTAGACACCACTTGAACTTTCCAACGTGATCAGATCTCCCAGCTTAATGAACTATGCAAAGATTATTTGCAATTTAATTTTGTCCCTTGCAAGTGGCGTTTTGTTTCCTTAGGTTTGCTGGGCTAGTGTCATTTACAAAATGAATCTTCGTAAAATGCTTTCAACACGATGATCTTATGAGCGCAAACACGGTAGATGAGCCGATCAAACTTGTCAGAGAGACAGACGTCGTGGATAGTCAAGGTTATCTCATGATCAGCGAGTCATTTTCTAACAGAAGAAGTCTTTTTCTGCTCAAGAACAAAGGCAGTAAAGTTTTCCAATAAAGTGTAGAGTCGCAAACTTACAGTTTTATCACATCTGGTGATAGAAAGGGAATTTTGTTTCGTTCTTAACATTTGACACGACTGTAGAACACTGCCTTGAAAAAACACTACGGTTTTATTTCACTAATGAAATTGCCTTCATCGCCGCAAAAACTGCGTGCGAAGACAGAGTTATGTAGTAATTACAGCTATTAATTTCTGATGTAAAATAAATTATTTGAAATATTCTTCGACTCAAATCCTGAACGCGTTAACGGCAAGGAATTCCTTTCGTTGTGGCCATGTTATTTTAACATATTGCATGGCGCTTCTGCGGCTAAACGGCTTCAGTTTGAAGAGAATTAATAATTGTTCGATCCACCTGGTATATAATGTTTGTTAAATTAACTTCATCTTTTCGGAATAGATATTTGCTGTAACCCGGTCATACTTGGTTCAGTGTGAATTGAGATCTTTGAAAGTTTCACTACGCGGGGGTGTATTAATTTCTCTGTCTCGCCCGGATTTTTTCCCCTTGACCCGGGAATTTCTCGCATACCTCGCTCAAATTGATGCGTTACGGAGTGGCTTTCTTTCCTCCTGCAGGATAGGTCGCGATTCTTATCGCAGAGCCCAGGATGAAATTCATGCAGCGTTGCTGAGTACAACTGGTTGAGCAGAGCTCTTTGCTAATGTTGTCAGCAGATTAGGGCCGTTTCTTGCTGTTGCTTCGCGTTTTATGGGGACTTTCGTGGATTGAAGTCGCTATACGCAACTGGAGCTCGCAAAGGTACTCTGTACGAGGTAAGTTGAGATTGAACAAGAACATTCTGTCTCAATGACATAATGCTTTTCTGTTAAATCTAACGGAATCCGGCGGTTAACTTTGCGGTGAATTTTGTGTGAAAGGAAATCGTCGCAATACATGGAAGGTCAAAGACCTTAATGAGACACGCCGCAATTAGAACGGGAACCAATTGCAATGAGAAGATTATTGGCCACTTAAGATAGTATATCCAGCATTGCCCTGTCCAGGAAAATTCTTGTAAAATGGGGTAAAAAGGCGTTTTGCATGTCCTCAATTCTGCTTAAGGAAACAGACTGGGGCATGAAATGTAATTCATATGTTTCGTGAATTTTCTTTTTTGTTTTGAAGCCGGAATATCATCAACACTCGCATAAATCGTCACATTTTTTTTTTTGAAGTCACGTTTTGTTTTTTATTCCTTTGGTAATCTTAGTTTTATCAGCTTTGTCGGATGCATTTCAGTTAAGTCTACAGTAAACAGTAAACTGATCTTGTCGTGGTGATATTACAAAGTTAAGGACCATAAATAGAGAGATTAAAATGTTTAAAATGTCAGGAACACTCCATGTCAAGACAAATGCTTGCTTTTCATCCCGCTCGATCAGAATCCACTCTTCGTCTCGTTTTATTGTACAAACAACGTTGTGGTTTTCGATGTTAATTAACATAAGCGCGTTCTATTTTTGCTATAAACTGTGTCTATGAAATTGATCTCTCTTGGTACTTTTAAGAAAGAAGTGACATTTAAAAATGTTATTTTTTGATTTCGTTCCCACTACGAAATGTTACTGCAGTTGTGTTGAACTTGTACCGATGGGTTTACACGGAACCAGCGGTTAATGGCCTGCAACGGTTTGTTTTCCAAGATGTCTAAACGTTGAGTCTCGCCAACATCATAGCGATAATTCTGTGGTATTGATTAAAGATAAAATCTGGTTTCCAATATCAGGAATAAATTCATAGAGCGCAACTGTTGTAGCACTGTAAAATTCAGTTCCACTCATTCACGAGGCGAACTTTTGTAAACTTTAGTACAAGAAAAAAAATATTTTTTTATTGTAACCTTTTGTACAGAACAGTTTCTGTTATGTCCGAGACAATTTTGAGCCAAAGTCATAGGCGTGCCGTCAGTTTCCTTCGTGCAGTGTAACAGCCTTTCTGAAAGAACTTTCCTCAGAGTATTTGAGCTGCAGTCATCTCATCAAAGCCGCACTAACATTTAAAACCAGATTGAGTAAGTTCCTTAAATGCCTTAAAAATACTTAATTAACCTCATAATTGCTTTGATTTGCCGATATATGAGAATAGTTTTAGGTTACATGTATTTCTGTGCTGTACCTGAAAACTATACTATGTAACTTTCGCAATAGAGGAATTTTATTGGGGGTCAAATCTTAAAACCCACGATAAAATGGAGAGTATGTTTGAAAATGATCTACCATTTTGACAAATGACCAACCCTCCGCCACTCTTAAGGTTATAAATGACAACCTCACAAAAACCAACCCGTTGCTTCAAACCGAAACATTACTGCATAATGTACAATTATTTACACTCTCTTCACTGTCATACAAATTAAAAAATTCATGTCGAACGCACTTAAAGCTACTTAAATGATTCATAGTTCTAGTTTTAGGTTATATTTCTGTGCTGTACCTCAAACCCAAACGCGTACAAGCATACTGTGTGCCGGGTTTGATACACATTGTGAAAAAGTAGAACCACACTGTATAGTAAAACAAACAGTACCACAGTACAGTACTGTTCAGTAGCGTTACAAAGAATGGTCACACTGCATGGTTTGATACACAGATGAAAAAGTTAGATCCACACTGTATAGTAAAACAAACAGCACCACAGTACAGTACTGTTCAATAGCTTTCCAAAGAATGGTCACATTGCATGGTTTGATGCACAGATGAAAAAGGTAGAACCACACTTTGTAGGAAAACAAACAGTACCAGAGTACACGGTACTGTTCAGTAGCTTTACGCAAAGTCATAATGGTCACACTGATTGTTTTTCGAAGTACTTTCAGTTTAAAAACCTTCTGGTAAATAAGCGATTTATCCACCTGGTCTTAAGGACATAAATTTCCATGTTTGACTTCACGTATCATGATGTTTACGAAGGCCAAAAATTGCTATTTTTAGAATGCGGTATTATTTTTGCCTTAATAGCTCTCACGTATAGGTAGAGGTCAATGGAGAAATCTACACCAAAGGATTATAGAAGAGAAACATTTTCCGATCCTTGTCGTGCTAAAATACAAGTTCATAGAAGACTGAAAGAATACTGCTATTCCCGTAAGCGGCTTCGTTTCCCGATGCCCGACCGACGCATTTTTTTTTAAGTTAAATGAAAAGGATCGCCGAAACGGTTTTAGCAGGAAAATGTTACTTTGTAAGAAAGAGGAGTGGAATTTTGAGACTTGTCGAAGTCAGTTGTACGTGAAAACTCGACAAGTACGAGTGCGCACATCGGAAGTCCCTTCTCAGTGAAGGCCCAGCGTTTAGATAAATTCGTTTTAAGTTTTGCTATACGGTGTGGATATATTATGTAATCGCTCCTGGTAATATGGATAACGAATGTAAAGTGACCATTTATGGATCAAAGCATGCAGTGTGACCATTCTTTGGAAAGCTACTGAACAGTACTGTACTGTGGTACTGTTTGTTTTACTGTACAGTGTGGTTCTAACTTTTTCATCTGTGGATCAAACCATGCAATGTGACCATTCTTTGGAAAGCTATTGAACAGTACTGTACTGTGGTACTGTTTGTTTTACTATACAGTGTGGATAAATTCGTTTCAAGTTTTGCTATACGGTGTGGACATATTATGTAATCGCTCCTGGTAATATGGATAACGAATGTAGAGTGACCGTTCTTTGTAAAGCTACTGAACAGTACTGTACTGTGGTACTGTTTGTTTTACTATACAGTGTGGTTCTAACTTTTTCATCTGTAGATCAAACGATGCAGTGTGACCATTCTTTGTAAAGCTACTGAACAGTACTGTACTGTGGTACTGTTTGTTTTACTATACAGTGTGGTTCTAACTATTTCATCTGTGGATCAAACCATGAAATGTGACAATTCCTAGGTAAGCTTACACAAAACAGCATGGTGCTGTAGTACTGTCTGTGTTTAAACAGTTCTCGCCTCATTTGGCCAATCAATAAACAAGCAGGTGACACGTTCCTTATTGTGATTGGCTTCTACTGGACCTCGTTTGGTTGAGTTTTGGGCCAAGGCGCCTTACTAAAAAGAATTCTCCTGAGTAAATCATTCTTAACTTTTCACTTAAGAAGAACCAGCATGTTTTTTCATTAAATCATCTAATGCGATTATGATTTGGCTTTATTTAAGCTCTAGATTTTTTTTTGTTGCACATATCACGGATCAGGAAAACGAATGTTTCGCATGAGATGAAAGAAATGATATAAGAAAATTGCTCATTTAATTACCTCGTATTAACCGAGGTCGCCATCCTTGATTAAGTTATGGACCGAGTTTTTTTTTCCACTAAATTCATGTAGGCTTATTCTAGATCAGTTCTCTAACTTGTAATATGGTCTGAAGGGGACGAGGTTTGTATCTCTCGAGAAAAACTTGAAAGAAAAACCACAACCAGGAGCCTATGGGCTCCTGCCACAACAGATATTATGAAATTCTTTTCAACATGAAGTGTCTGTGAGAAAATATATTAGTTTCCGAAAACCTCAGTTCGAAATTACTACTTCAATCAGTTATAACCTAAAAGACCGTCACTTTTTACGAGGAAGGGGGGGGACGGATTTGGGGGGAGGTCATGCGAAAAAAAACGGCTTTCGAGGGGCCATCCCTAACAAAAATAGGGAAAAGGGGGGGGGCACCTGAAATATTTTCGCAATACTTTTGAAATGGCATCCCATAAGTGAAATCGTTGCTTCAAGGGGGGAGGGCATTTGAAAAAAATTGGAAAGCTGAGGGGGGTCACGCAATTGTTAAATGGTTCTTCCCGAATCACACCAGTCACCCCTCCCTCTTAGAAAATGAACGGTCCCTAATCCTGATAAATAGTTAGAATTAGAAACTACGGAGGAAGGGGAGACACCGAACGACTGTTTCGTCCTAAATCGATTGAAACACTTTTAAGGCTTTTAGAAATGCATTCTAAGCGTCGCTATTTATAAAATTTCTATCAGTTCGGTCGTCCTGGGGCAACTTGAGTCTTTTCGAAATGACGAGGGTCTCAGTATTATTTTCCCGAAAATTTTATATGCAATTTTAAGTTTTACGAAAGCGAGAATTCCTTTCTCCATCGCATTTTCGAATCCGAAAATTTTCGGTTTCCTTTTTCTACGAAAAATAGGCTAACTTGGGGTCTGAAATGCGAAAAATTAAACTTTATAAAATCGTATTAGATATGTACATGAATGGAACGGTCATCTAGAAATTTTTAGCCTTCCTCAAGCTATAGAAAACTCTAGGCAATTTTTGCTTCTCCGAACAGATATTTTACACTCTAAGAAAACAATCGCTGGACGCCCCTTAGGGAACTTGAATGCAATTATACGAATCAGTAGTAGATTTAGTTCTGCGTAGGTTGGGTTCTTGCCCTCTTTATTTTTATAAAATTTCTCAAATGCCGCAGTGTTAAGCTTGTCCACAAGTTGTACAACTGATGTTGTCTTTGGACAACTTGAGTCACGGCTTGCCTACGAGGAATGTGAGGCATGCACTTGAAATTCTCACTCCTGTAAACTTGCACGCACTTGTCCTTTTCTTAGACTCACTTTAAAAACGCTTATCAGTACTGGACCACGGGTAAATACGTATCGATATCGATCGCTGACGTAAGATTCAGAAGAGCCCCTTAACCTTTGTACTACTTGAGTGACAATGCTATTAAAGAATTAAAAAATTGTCTAAATTAGAAAGTTAACATTTCATTTGCAAAAGAATAGAAGTCAAACCACTGGCAGCATTCCCGTCAAGAATACCCTGCTCTGTTTTTGTTACGCTGTTTGGCTGAAATATTTTCGAGTCTGGTGAACATGACGTAAAAACCTGCATGGAAAGCTGATCATACCGTGAAACGATCGGATCAATTGTCATACAGTGGTGACTAGTGTAACGCTCTCAGTTAGGAAATCGCAAATCGTACAACTAGGGTGTTTATAAGTTTGAGCTCAGATACGTTCGGTCTTTACTTGCGTCCTTTGCTTGCGTCCTTTGCTAACGTGGTCTTGAAATCGCCGCTTTTTCAACCATCACTGCAGCTAGAGGACGTAACATGACATTATTTTCTTTACCTTTATCTTTGTCATTTAACGGTTTGATTTTAATGCCGGGGTTTTAATGTCTCGTCGACTGAAATTCTTTAAACGGTTCACCAAAAAGGACAGAGGTTTTAAAATAATCACTAGTTGCTTAAACGTGTTAACTTTCTCAGTGTGGCTCTGAAGTGGAATGTTAAGATCAGAAACAGGTCCAGTTAAAAATCACTCTGATCGTATACATGATGAAAGAAGAGGATATTGAATAAACAAATTTGAATTCATGCTAGGATCTGTCCCTGTTAAACAGATACAAGGTAAAACTGACACTAAGAATGTGCAAACGCTTTGTCAAGCAGAGTCAATTTAAAACACTTGCAAATGAAAAAAAAATTAGAAAGAAGAAAGAAACTTGGAATGTCATTTTTTTTACAAATTTAATTTGCCTTGTGATCCGTGTTAAGTATGCAAAATCAAATGTGTCTTGATTGGATTTCAATAGCTCTGTCGGGATATTTTGCAAACATTCCCTCAGGGCAGTATCGAACTAATGCTTACGTTGGTCTCTAATGGATAGAGCGCTAAGTATTATTCGATTTTAGGAAACCTGTATGAAGTGCAAGAAAGAAGACTTCCATTGTTCTTATCACTCGTTCTAGAACACTTGGTCAAGTGAGTTCTTAAAGCCAACGAAGAGATTTGAAACGTACTTGAGCACAAATAAGAAATACCACAAGTAATTAACAAGCGTGTTTTCCTTTCAGGTTCGTAATTAGGAAACATTTGTTAAAATATTGATGTCATCATGCTGCGGAGGAGAACACAGCAAACGCTTAAACCGATCCGTACCATTGTTTTGGGCAAAGACGGAGTAGGTAAATCAGGTACGGTTAATGGTTATATCACAGTCCAGACATAAAGAGCTTTAAGCCTTTTCTATTGTTGTTTGTATGATAATAATCGCTCTTAAAGTTTGTATATGGCACACAAATATAAGTAAACTTGAAAGACAAACACTGACGGCTCAATTTTTTGTAAGTAAAGTTGGTTTGCGGTTGTACATGTAGCAGCGAACGTTGAAAATCTGTTTTGGAAAAATTCACACAAAAATTTGCGTGGTAAAATCCTAACCCTCTCTGGGAGGTAAACCAGAACAGATATTTGCACCATGCATTAAATATTGCAAAAATTAGAAAGAGAATGCAGATTTAATTCCCTGTTTTACCGCTGTAGCAATTTTTTGGGGAAACACGAAATTTGCTCTCTGTAGGTTTTCTTAATAAACCAACGGATGGATTCAAATCTTTATCGCCCTCGCTAGTTTGAGCAGTAGTGTTAAATAGAGATCAATGTTCATCGAAATGTGTTGCAAACGCGCAGCGCGCTGAAAGAGATTTTTTGACCCTGTCTGACTTTTTACGAGCTCCTCAGTTTAAATTTTGATGTCAGCTTTTTTAATTGAAAGTAGATGTTGAAGAGTAACCCCAGTGAATCGCATGCCATTAATTAAATTCGATTCTGTTGTATTTTTAATTGCTTCTACTCTTGAATATTGATCGTGTTACTATAATTGAATACCTCAGTTCACGTAACCAGCTGTAGTTTGCGAGCAAGTTGTTCAATGTCTTTTTAAGAGCTTGTTTGTACCTTACGTAAAGTTGAGTTTCCAGCAAATGTGTTTCGTTCTTGATGACATTATTACAATTTTTGCGCAATTCCGAGGGGCTCAATGCACCTCAGACACAGTTTATGATGTCTCGACTAAAAAGCACGTGAGATGTCTACGATTGAATCGAAAGAATGAAAGTGTGCCTCTTTTCTCAGCCTTATCGACGGTTCGTTAGTTGAAATCAGTCTACATAGGAAAACACGAGAAAGAACGAGAAATAGAGAATTTTTTGTACCAATAACGCAATCGATTCTATTTAAGAAATAGAAAACATGTACCGTGTTTCTATCGAGTTATAGAAACACGAGTGGAAGTTTGGGAGAACGAGAAATGCTGTGGGAACACGAGCCGCAGGCGAGTGTTTCCACAGCTTTTCGAGTTCTCCCAAACTTTCACGAGTGTTTCTATAACTCGATAGAAACACGAAGAACATGTTTTCTATTTCTTTTAGAAAACACCGCGACGAAAAAAAGAAAAGCAACTTGTTAACTTTGAATATCAAAATGTAAATTCCCTTTGCTCGCGTCATCATTACGTCAACAGCTCGTGCTAGTTCTGTGTTTCTATCGAGTTATAGAAACACGATTTCTAACCAATCAGCGCGCGTACTTTCTTAGGACTGTTTTCTAAAGAGTTATTGTGTGCTTGCATTGTGCGACGGTCTCAGTGCAACAAGAAAGCTCAATGTTCTTTTGTTTTTTTTCAGCTTTGGTAGTAAGGCTTCTTACCGGACGATTCATTGGCGAATATGATCAGTCACTCGGTGGGCCTGGATCGTGCTCTTTTTGTATATTTTATAGTACTTCACATTATAGCGGAGCTCCACAGCGGCTCGAAGAGCCGCTGAGCGGAGCCCCATAACTACCGTGCGAGGATAGAAATTGAGAAAACCATGCGTTTGAGTTTTCATGGTCATCGTGGCTAGCGGCATTGCTCGCGGGCGCGTGCGCCTAGCGACGACGACGAACGACGACGTTGCCCCAACATGGCGACCATAGTCATCCGGGATATTTAGAAGGTCTTAAACCGAAACGAGGCTTTGTTTTTCGCGCGCTTTTCGCGGCTTGCCGCGGCTACACAACCTACAGCCAGTAGTCTACAGCAGTCTACAATGTTTTGCTGAATAAACGGATTATTCATAGCGGTTTTGGAGGAAAAATGTTCTTCCTACAAGTTTTCAAGCGTTTTTGGAGGGACATAAGCATAAAGCTGAGTTCTTTCTAAAAGTTTTTAAGCATTTTTGGAGGGACTGTGTGAGGAGCTCCGCTTTTAGGTTTGCCTAAATCTATTTAATATTGCATTACATGAAACGACATGACATGACATTACATGACATCACATTTCAATGCATGACATCACATTACATTACGTGACATGACATGACATTATATTGCATTACATCACATTACATTACGTGACGTGACATGACATGACTTGATTTGACATGACATAACATGACATTACATTACGTCACATAGCATCAAATCTCATTACATCAGATTAGATGACATTTCATCACATTACATCACCTCATGTCACATTACAGCATATCACGCAGGTCACATTGCCTTGATGTGTTAGTGTAGGTACAGTACAGTGTAGTGTAGATTAGCTATTACTAAAATCCTTCGGCTATCAGAGCTTTCTTTAAGCAATACACCGCAGTTTCTATGGGTTTACCGACGTAATAAACCACTCTGGATGTTGGGAGAACACGAGAAGAGCTTGTCTCGTGATTTACAAGCTCTTCTAATATTCTCCCAACATCCCAAGTGGTTTATTACGCCGGTAAACCCATAGAAACTGCGGTTTATTGCTTTTATAAACTAACTTTAAATAAACACAGAAAATGTTTCTCTTTTCTATGGGTTTACCGGCACAATAATCCATAGGTTTTCGACCAATGAGCGCGCACGCAGTATCTCAGTTATTTAATAATAGTAAATATACCACAGAGACGCACTGAGAATTACGAGTCAGCTAAGCGCAAGGCAAATACTAGTTTTTGTAAGGCGTTTCTGTACTGCGTTCCAAACCATTTTATCACATAACTTTGGGAAAGCTTGCGCTATGATTGCCTAATACTCGCGATCCATTTGCCCATGGGTTGCATGCTGACGTCACATTGTGAAGTTGTGAAGTCTTATGTTATAAAAGAAATGGTAAACGCAGTAGCTGTGCAGCCATCGAGTTATGGACGCACTGGGGTCGGGGGGGGGGGGTTTACTAAGCATTCAAGAAGCTAGAGATGCTTCTTTCGTGCCTAGCAATCTCCCGCGTGCGTCCATAACTCGATGGTTGCACGCTGCACGTTTACCATTTCTTCATTTCTTGATTTTTGAGATTTTGATTCATCTTGAGCGATTAAAGTTTTAATGACAAGTAAGAACTTTGGAGCTAATTCAGTTTGATTTACTTAGCGATCTCGCTCTTGTAATGATAACTGGATATATTACAGTCTGCCCTGTTGAGTCTGTTTATATACACTGACTTGCACTGACTGCTTTTGTGTCGTTAATATCTTTAGAACAAACTTATCGGCATCACGTAGAGGTTGACAGTGAAGATATACCGCTGGATATCTCAGATACTGCAGGCGAGGTAAGTCTAACTTTTCATTGTGTAACAATACCCATGGTCTTTGTGAGCTAGAACGCGGACTCAAGTGTTTGTAATGGTATTCATACGGTTTCAAGTTCAAGTTGGAATTAATTTGCAAGAGTGAGTTTTTCAAAAAGCTGAAATTGCACGACCTGCTTTATATAATGCCCGGTCGTTACTAGAAAATCTTGCCCGCTCAGCAGCCAATCAGAGCGCGCGTACTATTGAAGCCTTATAATAATTACGAATAATATAACATGAAAATAGTATTGGCCAGAGTAAACCTTTCTTGATTTAATGTAGCTATTTTTCTCACTCAAGAGGACCTTTTTCAAAGTTTCTGCAGGAAATTGTCGTCATCATTTTACGTGATAAGATTGGCTTAGGAAAATTTCCTATTGTCTTTCAGCCAATCATAATCCAAAATCTCGATGTGTAATTTGCGCTGGTGTTACACTTTTTGCACTGGTGTTACACTTGAACTGCACTGCTCTCAGCCAATCAGAATCGAATTACTTTTTCATGTATATTATTAAAGGAGAAACTGAGTAGCGTTAGTATTGACATTAAGTGCAAGTAAAGGAATGAAAGACTGCTAAAACGTCAGTGTCGTTCAATTTTGGGCCCTGGAAGCTAGTTTTGTAGGAAATAAAAATATGTCACCTGATGTTTCTCGACCTTTTCTCGAGCCTAGTGGGAACCCCTAACCAAAAATTGTTTTCTCATCATGAGAATAAAACATAATATGATGTTCCTCAATTTGATTTTTCAGAACTCGGACGAAAAATTGAGGCAATGTTGTCGCCAAGGGGATTTGTTTCTTGTTTTGTATTCAATTACGGATCGTTCAAGCTTTGAAGAGGCTAAAAGGATTGTACGATTCGTAAAGGAGTGTAGAAATGCAGACTCTCTCGCCACTGTTCTTGTGGCCACGAAATGCGATCTTGATCATTTCCGTAAAGTAGAATTCGAGGAAGGGAGCGATTTTTCCACGCAACTAGATTGCACTTTTCACGAAATTTCAACCTCTGAAGACTATAGACGGGTTCAGGAGGTGGTTCGAAGTTCCCTGAGGGATTTTATGCGCGATCGACACAAGCGGGAAACGAGCGGTTTGAGAGTCCCGTCTCTTGCAAAGAGGACGCCGTCTTTCGAGAAAAAGAAACGGTCGGCTCGTGGCTCCCAGGAAAACGTCCGAGCGACGGTGAGACCGTTTGAAATTCGCCCGAGAATGAGACGAAAAGAGGAAGGAGACGGTTCCGTTGCGGACGACAAAGCAAACAATAACTTTTCAGCCGTAGACGCTAAACGGAACGACACTAATCACATGCTAACGCCTTTAATACGTGTTAACGGCGTGTCGAAAAACGACAAAAAGCAAGGTCCGTTTAATTTGGAAAACGTTAAGAACGCTGCGTCATCGCGGGAGAGAAATAAGCTACCTTCGCCGACAGGAAAGGCCGCCGACACTCCAAGTAACGAGAAACGGACGATTCCGTTCACTGTACATAAAGTAAAAGGATCTTCGGCGAGCGAGTGGATGAGACCGCTGCCTGTTAACCAGTTGCGGGCTCCTACGTCAAATTACTGGACTGAAGAATCGATTCCCGAAGAAAAGCCGAAACAGACGTCCAAGGGACCGTTCTCAATGGACAGACTTCGGAGCCAGTCGACTGAGAAACTTCGTTCATCTTCGTCCAATGATCGATCGAGAGCTACGTCGTCCTTCACTCGCATGAAAGATGGGCTCATCGGAAGAACAAAGTCGCTGCGACGCAAACCAATTTACTTATAGCACATTTTGTTAGTACTGATATCTAAGAAATGATACGCCCTAGAAAAGGCATAGAAAAGTAAAGCTGCTAATAAACTCAAGACAGACTCAGTGAATTTTAAAACAGCTTGTAAGATTTATGTCCTTAATTTTCAGCGCGAAAACTGAATTATAAGTGGCGGCCATCTTTTGAGGTTTAAGAAATTTTAAGAATAGTAGAAAAAAAAGAACGCGGTCAAACAACCGTGGTTGGTAAATTTATTTATATTCTTTTATAATTCAGTAGTAAATATTTACGATATCCTATATCTTAAACTCTCTCAGTCTATTAATTAATAAACCAGAGAGAATCGATTTATAGTTTCCATCGCTGTAGGTGGTACAGAAAAGAGAAGTCGTTGTCTGGCGTCACGCAACTGGCCTTCTCTTTAAGAGTTACGCAGCGCCTTCCCGTGGAGGGACGTGTAGTTTGACCATTCACTCTGCAAAAAAGACTACGTATTTTTGTCATTCAAACGTCATGCTACTGTTAATCGAGCAGAAGTCGAAATCTGTTTATGTTACAGTACAGGACAAACTACATAGGAAACTAGAAAATAACCCATGTAGCCACTCCTAACGCGATCTATGGTTAATTTTAAATCTATTGAATGGAAACGAAGCCGTTCCTCCCCTTCAAATTTTTCCTGAGAGTTTGACATTCTCCCCGTAAAGTCAAGTTAAAAGATAAGCCTTCCAGGAAGAGTGCGTCCCGTTTGCGATAGAATTACCTGGGCCTCTTTCCTCAAGCTCGTTTTTAGCCCTTACTACAGGCCCCCAAATTGGCCCATTTTTAACCCGGTTGAAATACGTCCTACAATCGGCCCATTCTTATCCCCTTAAAATATGCCCTTAAAATTGGCCAATTTTCAGCCCTCGAAAAATGCCTTCGAAATAGGCCCATTTTAAAACTGCTAAAATGGGCCTCGAAATTGGCCCATTTTTAGTACCCCCTAAAATAAGCCTCAAAATGGCCCATTTTTTGCCCCACAAAATAAGCCTTTAATTCGGCTCAATTTTAGCCCTTAAAATGACCCCTAAAATCGGCCTATATCTAGTCCTTTAGAAAAGGCCATTAAAATATTTCCATTTTCAGTCCTTTAAAACGAGTCCTAAATCTGCCGATTTTTAGTCCTGTAACTAGGCAGTGAACCTCGGCTTCGTTCCATTTTTGCCCTTGAAATAGGCCCTCAAAATCGGCCCATTTTTAGCCTCTTAAAAGTAGACCCTTAAAATTGGCCCACTTTCAGCCCAGAAAAATTGGCCTGAAAGTCTGCCAGTTTTAACCCCTTAAACTGTACCTCAAATCGGGCCATTCTTTGCCCCTCAAAATAAGGCCTACTTTGAACCCCCTAAACTGGGCCTCAAACTCGGTCCATTTTTTGACCCTATATTTAGCCTCTCAAAATAGGCTCTTGAAATAGGCCCTTAAAATAGGCCCAATTTAGCCCCCTAAACTGGGCTTCAAAACCGGCCCATTTTTAGGGACGGACCATTAGAAAAGTGATGGGGGGGTGGGGAATTTTCAGCTTGCACGAATTTTTTTTTTCGCTCACTGCTTTTGCAGGAATTTTTTTTTTCAGGTGAACCTCTCTGCACGAATTTTTTTTACTACGTGTGAAAAAGTCACAATTGGACCTTCCTTCTGCATGAATTTTTTTTTTTTGGCATTTTGCCTTGCATGATTTTTTTTTTTGGTTTTTTCCCCACCCCCCCCCCCCCCCCATCACTTTTCTAATGGTCCGTCCCTTAGGCCCTCAAATTAGGCACTCAAAATCGTCCCATTTTTAGCTCCTTAAAAAGGCCCTCAAAATTGGCGAATTTTTAGCCGCCTAAAATGAGCTTCAAAATCGGCTTATTTTATTCCCTTAGAGGATTGCATTGGGGCATAACCGAAGAAAACATCATCCAAAACCGTAAAACCGCAAAATAAATTCGGCCAAACCGAAAACCGCATACAAAACCGTCAAAAACTGATGCAATGGTGATCCCCTACCGTAACATTTAGGGCCTGATTACATGAGCCGGGCTGACTCGGTTTGCCGAGATGACTTTCAGCCCGGCATTACATGAGCCCGGTTAGCCGGGCTGGCCCGGTTTGCCGAGGTGACTTTTATTAGCCGAGGCAGCCCGTGGCGAGCTGAATTTTGACGCGAACGTCTTTGGCGGGAAGTAGTTTATTTCAAAATAGCTCCCTCAAGTAGAATGCGTCGAATGATATGATTGTCATCACCTTTCTACAGCATCTGACTGCATTGCTTTCAGTTTTAATGCAGTTTCATGGATTGATCTATCTTTATATGTTGTATAGAAAGCGGAACATAGATTTGATGGTGCTCGAAAGAGTAATCTATTCGTGAAGAAGTGCAAGCAGTTGAAACTTCGACGGCTCCATGTTTGAGAGAGAGCACCAATGCTCATGAGTTTTTATCCTGGTTTTTATAAAGTACCCGATGTCCAGCCTCGTCCTATTGCTGGCCCAGCAAGCCGGGCTGGCCCGGTGAACGCGATTACATGAAAAATTTTCAGCCCGGTTAGCCGGGATCCCGGTATCGCGATACCGAGATCTCGGCTAGCCGGGCTGGCCCGGTTGTCATGTAATCGCGAAGTTAATTTTTGTTGCGTTTAACAGACGTGCCGAGATCTCGGCAAACCGAGCCAGCCCGGCTCATGTAATCGGGCCCTTAATTCATGCATTCTTCTCAAGAACTTTGGCGTCTCGCGGCTATTCGATGCCGCTCAAATCGAAGAGAAACCGGAGCCCAAATAGGACAAAATAGGGAAAACCCCAAAACACATCGGATACCAAACCGAAAACCCCCTAGTATTTTTTTACGGAAACCGAAAACTAGATGCTAAGAAACAAAAATCCGCAAACCGCAATGAGCACCAAAATCGAAAAACCGAAGTCTTTCGGCACAAAAACCGAAAACCGATCTAAAAAATAGCCAAAATCGCAAAACCGAAAATCCCAAAGCCTAAAATTGACACATGCTCAGCTAGAGCCTCAAAATCAGGTCATTTTTAGCCCCTTAAAATGAACCTTGAAATTGACCCGTCCTTAAATAGCCCCTTAGAATAGGGCCTCGAAATCGGCCCATTCCGAGCTACATTAAATACGAAACAAAATAGGCCCATTTTTGGCCCCTTAAAAGAGGACTTTAAAATGGGCTTATTTTTTTTTTGCCCATTGATATAGTCCAAAAAAAAAAATATCGGCCCATTTTTAGCTCTTCAAAATGAGCCTTAATATTGGCCCCATTTTTAGCTCCTTAAAATAGATACTTAAAATCGGTCCAATTTTAATTTTGTCACTTAAAATGCGCCTTACGATTGGTCGAATATTGGCTTACTTCTTACGCCACGAAAAATGAGCCCTAAAATCGGCGCATCCTTAGCCCCTTGAGTAGAGCCTTACAGTCAGCTCATTTTAAGCCCTTTAAACTGAGTTTCTAAATTAAACAAGCCTATCTTTAGACCCTTAAAATAACCCCTAAAATCAGCCCACTTTTATCTCCTTTAAAATCGACCCTCAAAGTCGGCCCATATTTATTCCCCCAAAAGGGCCTCAATTCGGTCGATATTTCATCATCATCATCATCATCATCATCATCATCATTTCTCGTCGCGGTCGATACTTAGCCCCTTAAAATAAACTCTCAAATTCGGCCTATTTTGATTTCCTTAAAATAGGCCATCAAATTAGGCCGAATCAGTTAAGCCCCTTAAAATAGGCCTTAAAATCAGCCCATTCTTAGCTCCTTGGTATGATCCCTGTTTCTGCGCCCTTGAAATACACCCTCAAAATTGGCCCACTTTTAGCCCCTTGAAATTCACCTCAAAATCGGCCCATTCTTAGCTACTTACATTGAGTCTCAAAATAGGCCCATCTTGTGGCCCCTTTAAATAACCCTTTTAATTTTTTTCTGAAGCATCTCAGCGGGCCGGAATCCAAAATCCTCGAATCTGATTGGCTAATCGCGCGCTCGTAACCGGTCCAGCTTTTTACGATACGGGCCATGGTCCGGATTTTTATCCGCGCTATTCGCGGCAAATTGAAATTGTGGCGAAAGTTTACAAACAAAGGCAACAGTTACTCGTAAACAACTTCCCGTGGAAATATGTAAGGAAATTGATGCCCTATTTACATTTGTTTCATAGGATTTTGTCAGCACTTTCCTCCTCCAGCCTTAAACTTACACTCTTACACATGTCCCAGAGGAAAAAAAGCAAACAAACAGAAAAGGAAATAAGTTATTTACCGGTCTAGGTCGGTCCGTATGGGAAAAACTGTGCCCGAGGTCTTGAGTACGGCCCTAGGCCTTCGACCTCCCGCCCGGTAAATAACATATATAAATTCGGTTAAGTTCTATTCCCTTAAAATGAGCCTTAAAATCGGCGCATTCTTAGCTCCTTTGAAAAGAGCCTTAAAGTCAGCTCATTTTGAGCTCTTTAAAAACCGCTAAAAACCCTTAAATCGGCCTATTCATAGCTACTTAAAATAGACCCTAAAAATCGGCCTATCTTTAGCCCTTTAAAGTGAGCCTCATAATTGGATAATTTTTAGCCCCTTAAAATAGGCCCTCAAAATCGTCTAATTTTAAGTCCCTTAAAATGAGCCTTAAAATCGGTGCAGTCTTACCTCCTTAAGAAGACCTTAAAAGGCAGCTCCTTTTAGCCCTTTAAACTGAGCGACCCCTAAAACAGACCATTTTTAGCTCCTTGGAATGAACCTTAAATTCGGCCCATTTTTAGCCACCTAGAGCAAGCACCAAAATCGGCCCATTTTTAACTCCTTAAAAATAGAATTTCAAAATCGGCCCATTTTTAGCCCTTTTAAATGAGGCTCAAAATCGGCCGATTCTTACTCCTTAGAAAGGCCCTCAAAATCGGCCCATTTTCAGCTCCTTATTAATTTGAATGTCTCAGTACGTTCGAGAAACGCGCACTCGGCCCGAAGACGTTTCACGTCCCTCGAGAAACCCGCGCCAGATCAGGACTTGGTGAAAAATGCGGGCAAGGTTTGTTATCGCAAACGCTCTTGAATATTAAGCGGGAATAGATTGTTTCCTACCCGGGAGACACAGTGTGGGGTTATTGTAACGTCTGTATTTACATCTTATCAACCTAATCACTGTGTTGACCTTTCCTGGTTCACAAGATGAATTTCGGACACCTGTAATTTTCTGCTACCACGTGCGAATACATAGACGCTACCCGACTGGTAATTATTTAAAATCGCTTTCAGTTGTTATATCCGAACTTAGCGGTTCGCGACAGACAAAATTTCCTGTTTGCATTTACGACTTTTGTAACTCCAATGGAGCCCAAAGGTGCGATAAAAATTCACAATATCGCAAGAGTGCCCATTGTAGCATAAAGGAGGACTGAATGAACTGTGGATTCTTATCAACTTATGGTCGTTTCTCACAAGGTAAGTGAAACGAAGAACATTTGTGGCGCGCAGTTTCCTGAACAGCAATTCAAAGTTCGACATATGCAATTTATGACGAGAGAAATACGACGAAACGTGAAATATCGTTTGATTATGCAGCGTGTTTTGATTGTGAGATTTCTTTGAACCCAATTGTCCTGTCTGTGCTGTAATTGGTTAAAAATTTTCTCGTTTGTGTCACCTCCCCGTTCATTACTTAAAGTACAGAATATATTCTTTCTCATTTTCTGATCGTTCGTCTTAAAATCTTCGTTCCCAGTGCGAGAATGATGGCATGCTGTTCGGTATAAATGTATTGAACAACTTCACCTTAACTTGATTTAGGGTTTACTGCAGCGGCGAGTT
The DNA here is from genome assembly GCA_949710005.1 of Ricordea florida. NCBI lineage: Eukaryota > Metazoa > Cnidaria > Anthozoa > Corallimorpharia > Ricordeidae > Ricordea > Ricordea florida. Next base: position 32,393,939 of record OX453276.1, on the reverse strand, counting down.
TACTGGCGACGATACGCTTACAGCAGATACGAGCGGGAGAGAGTTCTTAACAAAACAACAAATGCAAGATGCTATTTCTCGTTCAAGAGCTACTGGAGCGGGCTTCTAGATGGTTCAAGGTGCCGATTGATCAAGTAAGTCTTCAGTATAACATTCGGAAAGCTCACAAATGGAAAGATTCGCTTCTTGTTCTTATTAGCCAGGTGCATGATTGGTTTCGGTTGCATTAAAACGTTTGAATTTTAAAACGAAGAGTATTACTACTTCAAAAGTCCTCACTTGAGAAACCGTCTTTAAATTCATTTTAACCAAAGAAATCTAATGAAGATGCTGTTGAAAGGAACGGTTAAACTTAGCCAAACCGTTAATGTAAATTATCACATACTGCCTGCATTTCATGCGTGTTTCTTCAAAGCAGGACTGATTGTAAATTTCTCGCCGTATTAAATATAATTGCTGTTATTGATATATTTTGCCGCTTCCCCAGGTGCAGTTTATTTTCTGTATGTTGTTCTCCTTACCTCTCGGCGCCATCTACCGTACTCTTCTACATCCAAAAAGAGTTTCACCGAATGTCCGTTTGGTTGTGTCCATCACTTGGGGATTTTGTATTGGCTGGATTTGTTTTGGAACGTAAGTTTTTAAAATAGCTGTCTGTCAGTCGTCGAACTTGTGGGCCAAAAAAACTAACATCCGTTGAATGACATGGAAACAAACAAAAATTAGGATATTCAAAGAAAGTCCCACTTTCCGTTGCTAAGTTTTGTTTTATCTCGTCAACATTTAGTTATATTATTTTCTGAAAATAAACATCGTTTTGAGTATTTCAAGGACAAACACGACAACATAAAAGTTGGGACAAAAGTTCACGAATTTGGTCGGTACTGAAATATCTAATTTCTAACAGCATACTCGCCTGTTCCTCACACTAAAAACATTAGTTTGCTTTGGACAATATTTTTTTCGATCGAATTACAACATGAACTCGTTCACGACTTATGACTTTTTCGGTAGTTGCTATGACAGTTTCCTCCCTAAGTGTTCAGAATTTTCAATCATATAGAGTCCTTATCTGTTATGGAACTTTGGCCACCTAATTATATCGCTTCTAGCCGAGCTAACTAACAGGTGCTTGATTAAAACTGATTTTTAAGTGATTCGTGATGACTCCACTTTTCTAATTCCCTTCATGAAAGCTTGATGTGATACGCAATTCATTGCAGTCGTGTTTGTTTTCTCGGTCTAAAAACCTGTAGAAATTTTGTCTGTTTACGTTTCGGTTTGCCTCACTATTTGACCGCAGTTTGCTGGTTTGTCCCGCGTACATGGAACGACCGGAAGAGTACGACAGTATATCCCCAAAAAGACAACGGTTCTCAATGAACAGCTGAAATTGGTCTTCAGAAACTATTTTGATCACTGGATAATTTCGTTGTAAACCTGGATTGTCTGTCTGCCTTTCTATATCATGCCGCTTTTTTAACACTTCAATATTATCTTAATTTGCATTTTAAGCGATAATTGAATAAATTGAAAATCATAATGCGATTTAGTCTAATGCGGAAATTTAGGTATGTTGCGGCTTTTGGGACGGCAAAAACCTGAGAAATAGAATTAAAGCTTTGACCTTTTAAATAGATGACTTTTTTCAAATACATTAAAAATTCATAAGAGTTGAGTGAGTCAGTCCTTCGCAGCCGTTATTTGGATTGTCACGCAACGCTTCCCCCCACTAAGTTAGTGGGGGAGAAGCGTTGCGTGACAATCCTAATAACGGCTGCGGAGGAGACTAGAGTTGGGTAGGCTGTTCAAAGAAAATGCCGGTGACATTTACTGACAGGGAGCTTAGGACAACAATAAGTCAACTGATACTCAACAGGTAACTAAGCTACATGACTTGCGTAACAAAGCACCTGTAGTTATGACAACAAGTTATTTTTTTTAACTGCAGCTACAAGGATTAGGGATTGAACATTTATTTATTTTTTTTTTGGGGGGGGGGGTGGTGTTGGGCAATTTTGTTTTGTTTTTCATTTTTTTTTTCTCTGCAAGAATTTCTTAACACCTTGGGTCTATTTAGCACTATTCTTTTTCCCTTTGCCCACTGTGCATGAATTTTTTTTCTATACTTTTGCTGTGCAGTAAGTTTTTTGGTTATTGCCCAACCCCCCCCCCCCCCTCCTAAAAAAATGGTCCATCCATAAAATGAACATTTAAGACAGCGGTCACATAAGGTCCGCAAAGCCTAGAAACCATAGTTCATATGGTAGGGGTAGTTGAGTGCAAATTGTCTTAACTCTAAGTTCTACTGTTAATTTTATAGCGAGTTATTGAGGTTGATTGCCATATGTGCCCTTTATTATGGTTTAACATGGAGTTTAAGTCCAAGAGAGGTTCACAAGTAAGTCACATTATTTATAAATTGTTTTGCATTTTACATGTTTCAGTCAACGGCTCTACTTGGTTCAATTGTTTGTCTTTTCATTAGGATTGTTTTTGTGGTATCGCTTGCCGTTTTGTCTGCGGCTCAAATCTGGCGAATGGTGATGGAATATGGACTCAACAGACTAGATTACACAGGGTAAGAACGCTTAATGTTAAGTATTCGGAGGAACCATATATATTTTTACTCGTGCGTCCATAAGGCGGTCACAAATGTAGGTTTGTTTTGCCTATCAATGAATATATCTATGTATGAACGTCGCACAAGTGCAGCCGAGCAGGGAGTTGAGCCTGCTAAAAAAATTAAATATGGAGAGGCTCTGCCCTGAGGTCCAATCCCTTACCCTTTTATATAGCCCTTTTGTATATAAACGTTATACCTTCCATTGACAAATGGTACCCTTTCGTATACTTTCCACTGGAAAGTAATACCCCTTTCACAAACATGCTTAAGATGTCAACAAGATGAAGTAAATAATAAAGACGAAAGCATGACGCATCGACTGAAGTCCACCAAGCACGCTGATAGACTGTAAAATGCGAACCCAAGGAGTTTAATTTTTAACTGCTCTAACTGCCCTGTCTTGTAAATAAATTGCTAAAACAGGAAGTCGTCTTGTCATTTTCATGCTGCATTCAATGAATTAAAACAGCACAGTCATAAGGTTAATGTGTTATTTTAATAAAAGGCCCCTTTAAATAGCTAAATGATGGATTTCCCTACCCTTTCACATATACTTCAACTTGTGAAATCCCTACCCTTTAATATACCTGGAACGTGAAAAAGGTACCCCATTCGGGTGGAGCCTCCCTGTATAGGCCATTAAAGGGAGTACCCCTCCCACTTATAAATCAACGAAGACTTTAATAAATTCTTTAGAAAATGACTGTGATATATTTGAAAAAGCTGTACATTTATCTGTAATTATAATAGTCAGTATTGATAGAGGAATACATTCTTGTTATGCTAAATTTCATTCCACTTATCAGAGTGTTTGACACATCTCCTGTGTCATTCCACATGATCAAGAACCAAGTAGAGTCCCTGTGAAAGTACTGACCAGTATTAAGCAAAATTTGTCAACAAATGTAATATTAAACACGAAGAACTGAAGTGTCAATTATCCCAAAATTTATCATTGGAAGTGTACATTTAAGAAAGCAAGCATAACTTCTTCACCGAGAATAACTAGGAAATTAATGGTGTAGAAAACCATTCAAAAGGAAACAAAAATTCAATAAAAGGACAGTGGATGTTAGTCATAAATATTATCAGTGACTGCATGTTGACAAATCTTAGTTCAGGGAAATTAATAGTGTTGGTAATTTATCCCATGTTTATAAAAATCTCAGTCACAGTCAATCAGTCATAAGTTTGCCCTCAGCAGTGATGTAGAACAAAATCCAGGGGATCAATGTCAGTATGTGGTAATTCTGTAACTGTGCAACTACCCCTCCCCTCTCCCAACTATTTCAATTTTTTCTTGGTATAAGCACAATTTAGTTCTCCTAATGCTTGTGTGTAGTTTTTCGCTTCTTCGCTTTTTTTTCTTGTTTATTCTTGAATTATTTTTTTCACCTTTGCATTCTCGTCTTTTTTTTCCTTGCACTTACATGTTCAGCCTTTTCTATTTTTATCCTATTTTAATGATTATTTTCTATGTTCAAAACAAATATGTGTACTTAGAGTTAAATTACCAATATCAGCATTGTAATTGTTAATTAATTAACACAATCTTAAAAGGTGGTCCATTTCCTAAGCCTTATTGGCTTTCGTGGGCTTCCTTGCCTAATCTTGTTAGACTTTACATGTATATTTTGTGTGTAGTATGGCAAAATAATAATAAATAAAAATAAATAAATAAAGTATTTAACTTAATATTATTATTTAAGTTGCCGAGATACTTACATTGGTCAAATCCTGGTCCCTCAACAGTATTTGATTTCAAGAAAACAATTTATCTCCATGTTCTCAGGGTAACATTGCATTATTTGGTTTTAATGCTGGCAGGGAATGTGTCATGTCACTGTGTGCATTAAAAAAAAGGAAATTTGTATCCTACTTCTAAGGCTACTGAATTTGAACTCCAAAAGATGATAATTAACAATTATTGAAGGCCAAACCAACTATCACCTCATACAAATCGAGAGCGAATAATCTAATTGTTTTAGTAAAAATCATAATAAGTGAATCATGTTTCAGGTGAAAAAAATACCAAATCTTCCTGTGAAACTTCGCTGAAGCATGAAGACGATTTTCAACAAAGTGCTGTCTAATGGCTGATAGTCTCCAGTGGCTCAGCCAATCAAATTGCGGCATTTGCATTGGTTTACAAGGAGGTTTTTACTAATTAACAATATTATATAGATGATAATACTGGAAACAATGTGCCCTGTCTAATACACAAAATACTACATATTTACAACAAAAACTGCTTTCTGTAGTGAGGAGGATTATTTTCATTATTATCATGCTAAAATAAATTACAAACACTACAAGATAAACCAAAGGCATCTTTGAGAGCTCTGAGTTCAGGAGAGCAGTAAGTGGTTTATGATCTGTCTCAAGAACAAAGGGTAGCCCAAGCACACAATTTGAGAACTTCTCACTTGTCCAGGTGATTGCAGGAAGATTTTTAGCGTGGGGTTGGTGTCTTTACTGTGGGACGGATCACAGAAATGGAGGACGAGTGCTGTACTTGTTTTAGTAGATACCATCTGGCATACAAATTTCAATCTGATATCAGTGCTTGTTGATTTTTTAACTTTTAAAGTGCATTGTAGGGTTTTCAGTAAGAATTGCAGCAGCAGCAGAATTGTGCAAAGTAGTAGGAGAATATTCTGAAAGTGCTCCATGTCTGAATTTAAAACTAGCTCAGGCCATCTAAATTTGACCGGAGAATTCTTCGTAATAGCCGGAGAATTCTTCGTAGTAGCCGGAGAATTCTCCGATCTCCGATGCCTAATGAACACCCTGATCATTGTTTTGATCCTAGCGCTAGTGTTTTTCGCTACTCGCTGTCTGTCACAGACTAGACAGTGAATACGTTAGCCAATCAGATTGAAGGATTCACAATAGAATAGCGAATTGCTGGGTTTGTTTGGGTAGACAACACCATAGCAGAAAGCTTATCTGGAATATTTGTATATCCCTTTCACATCAACTCACCCCGTTTCAGAACGCAGTTTTACATCGGCAATTCATGTTGTAGCGCTTTTAAGATGTCTTCTCTTTGTATTTGCCCTGTCGTGCTCTATACTCCTTTTTTGCCAGTTCACTTTATTTCTTTGTTTTTATGTATCTTTTCCATGCAGGCGCCTGATGATTATCACCCAGAAAGTGACATACGTAGCGTTCAGTTTACATGATGGTATGCCTACTTCACTGTTACTCCGCTGTCAAATTTAGATAAGTTGGTGTTGCAGCTACCGACGCGCGGTAAACCGCTGACCTACAAAAAATCGGGATAATCAAACGAATTGATAAAGAAAGTTACACCGCCGTAAGGTAAAAGGGAGGTGCTGACGTTTCGAACGTTATCCCTTCGTCATTCGCTCCGACGAAGGGCCAACGCTCGAAACGTCAGCACCTCCCTTTTACCTTAGGGCGGTATAACTTTCTTTATCAACTCGTTTGATTATCCCAATTTCTTGTGTTTCAATTCCCCACCGACGCAACACCAGTTTTTTTAGAAACTATCCTCACAAAACCGCTTACCTAGTTGACTTTATTTCCTTGTCTCCAACAACTGTGTGGCCAAAGTTCTCTGCAACATTTTCAACGGAAGGTTTAGTATGAATTTAGAATAACAATGTCGGTTGTGCCTCACAATGAGTACTGTGTGACCAAGTGAAAATTGTTCTGAGGAGCTGGGAGAAAGCTGAAAACAGAAGTGGGTCGAAATGACAATGGACAAAGAGGATTTCTTCAGAGTCGTAAAGGGACTTAAAGCTTGTGCTTGGTTCAATTTTCCCTGTTACTATCCCCCCCGGGCATACCTCCAGGATTTGCAAGTTTTCTATTTTTTGGCGGTCTATTCCCCACCCCCCGGAACAATGATCCCTGAATGCTTTTTTTTTGACATTCTTTAAATGTCTCCTGGAAAACGTGAAATGAAGAACTCATTTTCGTGGAGTTATTTATTCAAAGAAGAATCATTTTCAATTCGCCCCACCCCCTACCCCCGGGACAGAGCTGCCTTAGACAATTCCCCACCCCCGGCCTCGAAAGGCTGGACTTGTCCCGGGGGGAGGGAATGTAACAAGGTAAATTGATCCATGCATCAGAGACAAGGAGCTCATGCCTCCGCTGTCTGTATGTTTGCTCCGCCGTTTTGCCTTGCAAGAAATTTTTTTAAGCGAATTTTGGACTTGATCGAAACATTTTGACTTTTTTCAGTTGATATCTGGTTAAAATGAATGCAAAACGAAGCTTTAACTTCCTTTGGTCTTTCCAGGGCTGGCAAGGAAAGAAGAGGTGCTCACAAAAGAACAGAAGCAACAAAGCATTAAGTGAGTCATTTCTACAATTTTGAGCTTTTTCAGCTTCAGCTTCTACTCGTTGCTAACAGTAGACTTCGCTAGGTCTTGATTCCAGTTACGTTTCTTTCCTTTGTGAGCTAAGAATTAATAACAACAAAAACGTCTTAAGTTTGCATTTAAAAGCATCGAGTGTCGTAATGTTCAGCAAGCAGGTCTAGGACTGCCGGAGCGGCAAAAGTAAAAGAAGACCTGCCACCAAGTGCAGAGCTGCAAATATTTTTTTTCATTAAAAGACATGTCTGACTCAGGGTTTTCAATAAGAACTGTAGTAGCAGGAGAATTGTGTAAAGTAACAGGAGAATATCCTGAAAGCGCTCCATGTCTGAACTTAAAACTAGCTCAGGCCATCTAAATTTGACCGGAGAATTCTTCGTAGTAGCCGGAGAATTTTCTGATCTCCGATGCCTAATTAACACCCAGCTGACTAACTGACCACATATGACAAAGATGCACCAAAAAAAAGGTTGAATTTTATTTATCTTTACTATTAAACAATACATGATAAAAAGTTGTCTGGACGTCATGTCCGACCACAGTTGGGATTTCGTCAGACATGAGCTAATTTTGGTCGGCCAATGGCCGACGACCGACTGTTAATTGCAGCCCTATAGTGTTGGGTGCGTTAGATTCTGTAGAACTTGTAATGGAACGAGCGTAGTGCGTATGAGCTCTTGTGCTTGACCTTTATCAAGTCACTAAGACAAGATGGCGCTAATCCATAAATTGATTTGCAAGTAATTAAGAATTAAACCTGATTCGATAGGCAATGGGAAGCCAGTTAAGTTTGCAGAGACCTGGTGTTATGTGAGAGAACGTGGGTATATTCAAGAGAACATAAGGGACAGAGAGGAACACTCGAGGCGTCGGCTGGGATATGAAAACTTCAGTAAAATTATTTATAGAAACGGAGGTGCGTTTTCTGAGAGGTCCGCATGACTCCATTGTAACCCAATCCAATTCAAGAGCCATCTGCATTTAATGGCCTCTCGCGGCTGTTGATTATGTATGAGGTTTTGTAGTTATAGATTACTCCGGTCGAATTTACAAACAAGAGTTCAACTCGGTGCGCCATGGGCATCACAGTGGGGCGTGAAGACCTCATGGAAAATAGACTTCAGTGTCCAAAAATAACTTTTATGAAGTTTTCATATCCGAAGAGCTTGAGTGGAAGTGTCCCTCTCTTTCCCTTATGCTCTCTTAGTATGTCCGTAACGAACCTAACAGTATTTTGGACACGGTGTAATTTGGATATTTGCACATTTGGCAGTCCATACATTAAGCTATTGCAATGATCAAGCCAACAATTAACAGGGGCATGCACTTTTAACTCTTTAAGCCCCGAGGGGTCTCCCAGTGACGAGCAAAATCGTCTGGCGTTAGCTAGAGTAAAATCAGTAAAGACACTATCGGGGCTTAAAGGGTTAAGGAGATAGTTTTTAACCCTTTAAGCCCCGAGGGGTCTCCCAGTGAGGAGCAACATCGTCTGGCGTTAGCCAGAGTAAAATCTGTAAAGACACTATTGGGGCTTAAAGGGTTAAGGAGAGAATTTTAACAACCCAGAAAAGAGAGTTTTAACAAAACCAGTAGCACTGCACCTAACCCTTTCACTCCAAAGGGGTCTACATTTGACGAGTAAAATACGGTCTGGCATTAGACAGTAAAATCTATAAAGTCACTCTTGGGAGTGAAAGAGTTAAGGGAGATAGGTTTTAATACCCTGCCCTTTTATCCGTGTTCCATCTGCTTTCTTTTTATAGGCGAGTACCCACATTCCTGGAATACTTTGGCTATTTGTTCCATCACAGCATGTTGTTGGTAGGTCCCGTATGTACATTCAAAGATTACATGGATTTCATTGAGGGTCGTGACGTCGCAGAGACAGGCAACAAGGTTCGTTAAAAACTTTTACCATGGTTAGCTGCAGCTGGAAGCAAATGTCTTTATTTTCCAGCTTCGTATTCCACAGGGCTTGCGGAAAAATGAACGAGTTTCATGTGTAGTTTTTGTTTTCTTACTAGGATGCAAAAGAACCCTCGCCGATGGTGAGTTTCTTTCTTATGTTATTTTGGTATGTTTTGTCAATTTTTATCATGTTTATGTTATATCATGTTATGGCATATTATGTTATGTTATGCATGTAGCCGCCGGCACAAGCGAAGCCATTAACGACGACGACTTAGGTTCGCGACTGGTCAAAGACACACTATTAAACGTGACCGAAGAATCCAAGTCTTAATCCTAAACTGAAACACGAAATTACGAACGAGAAGCTAAGCTACAAATCTAACATAAACTGACATTTAAATCATTCCATGACAAAGTTACAGATAACATTGTGACTTAAGGCTAAGAAAGGTAAAAGGGGACGTAATCCAAGAAAAGGGACGAGTGCTAATTTACAAATCGAATGTGGTTTAACGTTGTCTGTACTTTTATCGACAACGAGTACGCGTCATCACAATAGCAACGTTAAAAAACGTCAAATTGCGGATTGCGAGATTAGTAGCAGTTGTGGTAAAAATTAAGATTTTCAAGGATCTGTGGTGCCTTGGGACCTAGATACAAACGAATACGCATCTACATTAGGATCTACGGAAAACGAACTTAGCACAACTATTGACTTGGTGAGAAATGCGAAATAAAGAAACTAGCGTAAAGCTAAAACGAATGTACTAAAAAGGCTCGGTATAAACAAAACCTACAAAAAAGGAACTTACACACTTACATAACAGTCCCGCTTGTGAGAACTTGAACAAACAACTTCAAAGAAAACTGACTAATCGGGTACCCAACAGAGTCAATCAACTAAGATGCGGGTTTGTGAGAACTTAGGTAGTCACGACCTGAAATAGCTTAACAATAATGTCATTAAAATCTAGCAGTTCAACGTGGCACAATAAAATTGAGTCAAATTAGGAAATAACGCGTAGCAGCCGTTGCAATTCAAGTGTTATGTTGTTTGTTTTGTTGTGTGATGTTATGTTAAGTTCTTATGTTATGTTTTATTGTTATGTCGTGTTGTGCTTGTGTCGTAATAATTTACAGCCTTACAGTTTTCATTACCGTTACAACTCCGTATTCTACTTTGTGTCTGCAGAAAGCTGTGCTGGTAAAGTTACTCTCTGCTCTCGTGTTCATGGTTTCGTTTGCTGTCCTGTCAAAGGCTCTTCCCATAGAGCAGAATGCAGGTGAATCAAGGTCAACAATAACATAAGTAGTAGTAATAATAGCAATAATAATGATAATAATAATAATAATAATAATAATAACAAATAATAATGCAAACTCTTATAACAGTAAGAATGATACCTAAATACATATTAAAAATATCAATTAATAATAATACTACAATTAATTTTATTAGGAAAATTTAAAAGAAAAAGATATAAAATTGGTCCTAACTATAACAGGTTATACATATTAAACATTTCATTACAATTCTCCTATAAAACTTTTTATTATTATTATTAATATAAATATTATTATCTATTATTATTATTATTATTATTATTGATATAAGTATTATCATCTATTAGTATTTTCATTATTATATTATAAATAATATAATGATAATGGTGGAGCAGTCTTCCGCACTATAAGACCACTTTTGAAGTCATCAATTCAGCTCTCAGCAACTCAAAATATGATGCATTTGTTGGGCCCCAGATTAAAGAAATCCTATGACAAGATACGGTTGGACTTCATATCAATGAATGCTGATGAATGGCACTATTCGGACCGTTCATATTTGGCATTCCGCAAAGTGATTGTGACCTACATTGTTCAAACTTTATACGAAATTTTGAAGTTAAATTCTTTTTAGCTGAATGGCAAAATATTGCCAAAGCTTCACAGATCGTTTGTAACTCCAGTTGTTATAAGTATGCCTCATTGATCCATTTGAGTTTGATTCCTTTGAGGAAGTTTTCGACAGCAGTTTAATTGATCGATGATTGAAAGCATACGCGCAAACTGAGGAGAATCAGGCGAAAATTAAGGTTTATAGCGGGTGTCACAGTTGTAGCTATGTTATAAAAGCAATGGTCAATGCTCCAGCTGTGCATATATCTAGTTCTGAGTGCACGCGGATAGTTGGGAGAGCAGGAAGAGGGCTTAAGAGTCGGTCGAGGCGAAGTCGATTGGTTTATTCCCCAAAATGAGCGTTTTTGATTGGCTATTGCTTTGCGTGACACATTGAGGCGAGCAGCGTTGTCTAGACTCTTATCGACAACGGCAAATTAGCCAATCAGATTGCGAGATTATTAGCAATTGTAGTAAAAGTTGATTTAATTCACGTTCGTTCTTATTTTTTAGATCCCGTTTTCATCGCAAGCAGTCCTTTCTTATGGCGGGTCCTATACGCCTATGTTAGTATAGTGATACAGCGATTCAAGTACTATTTCGCTTGGATTATAAGTAAGCCTGTCAACTTTGTGTATTTATGCACAAGAAATTGGAATAATCAAACAAGTTTATTGATAACGTCAGCACCAATAATGATACACCAATATTGACAACGTCAGCACCAATAATGATACACCAATATTGACAACGTCAGCACAAATAATGATACACCAATATTGACAACGTCAGCACCAATAATGATACACCAATATTGACAACGTCAGCACCAATAATGATACACCAATATTGATAACGTCAGCACCAATAATGATACACCAATATTGACAACGTCAGCACCAATAGTAGTTGCAGACGGCCGGTTCTGGCGCAATTTCATTTTTGATCGATTTTTTTGCGAAATCGTGTTTTTGGGTGTGGTCGATTTTTTGGTCTTACGGATGTTTTGCGAAATCGTGGTTTTGGGTGTGGTCAATTTTGTCGGGGGACTGGTTCGGCTCGGCCAGAATTTTTTGGGTGTGGTCAAAAAGTTTTGTGCATAATTAATTAGTTGGGTCTTGGGTTGTTCGATTTTGGGTCGATGGGTGTGGTCATGGTCGAGTGATTTTTGGGTCGATGGGTTTTTTCTGGTCGAGTGATTTTTCGTTTGGGCGTGACAAAAATGTATCTTGTGGGGGGTGGGGTCGGGGGTGTGGATGGAGTGGGGAGGAGGTTTAGCTTTCCTAGCAACTCAACTAATACCAGCGGAAAGTCAAATAAGAGTGGAAGAGGTCGAGATTAGAGCATATTTGTTACTTGAACCGAGTAACAAATACCCAAGACTTAGATGAAACTCTACAATTCTAGATAATATTCTTAGATTCTACAAGTATTCACGTAGACTGCATACTAGAAAGTCTTGATTTTTTGTTGATATTTCTGTGGATTATTCTAATTTTTTGCTAAGCATTCTAATAGATGATTTCCTAGTACATCTAAGTCCAATAAGAGTGGCCGAACAAGTAATGTTCTAAACATTTTAAAGATTAGTCTGATATACATAAATGACTACTATACCAGAAATTCTTGAACCAAATCGTTTGCCTATAGAATTAAATGGTTTGAAAGCGCAAACATCATTGAATCGAATAACATTCAATCCTTCATCTGCTAATCCTGGTGAAACACTATACATTGAAATTCCGAAATTAACAAAGGATCTTGTGTTCGTCCCAGGCAGTGTATATCTCACCTTCAATCTGAATGTCTCAGGACATAAAGACAATACTCTAGTCAATAATGTGGGGAGAAATCTCATCTCCAGACTTATAGTTAAATTCGGTGGAGAAACTATACAAGATATTGAGAGATTTGATGTATTCCAGACGTATCATGATTTGCATTTACCAAAGAAGGAGCGTAGAGATATGTTGAGGCAAGGCATCTCTTCTAAAAATATGCGTAAACTTAGAACAAATGCGGGTGATAAAGACACTTCAAATACAAAGGAGGTTAATCTTGCTGCGATTCATAACACTAAGTATGCAATACCTCTAGATCATCCCATTCTCAAGGATCATGGTGTGTTTTGTAGTAGAGCGTTTAAGAATGACTCACTAGAATTTGAAATTACACTAGCCTCAGTTGATGATATTGTCGTTTACTCGAAGGCTGAAGAACCTCCAAATTATAAAATGACTAACATTGAGTTGGAGTATTCATACATCTCAAGTGATTATTTGACGACTCAGGCGCTAGCTTCCTACAGAGTGGGGAAAACATTCACTTACGAAGACATTCTCTTACACAAAACGTTTAAAATTTCAAGACCTAATGATGATAAAATTTTTAAACATGTGAATGTGCCCAGAAGATCCATGACGGGTATCCTTTGCCTATTCACAAATACCTATACACCAGGAAATAGAGATTCTGAGACTTTTGTGAATCCAGGAATCACATCCATCAAAATTAACTTGGATGGGATACCAAACCAATTCTATTCCAAGGGGATGAATCCAACCGATTTATAGAGATCGGCTATTAAACGCTTTGGATTGAATGATTCTATCAAAGAGGAAGATTTCTACATGGACAAATTCGCTTTGTGGATCGATTTGAGGTCCTATCCCGATAATAAAATTCGTGGGAATGGTTATTCTACAAATGATAGTTATAATGGTGTAACACTTGAAATAGATCGTGAAAAAGGAGGAAGTGGAATTATTACATGTTATATGTTTTTGGTTTCTGATGCGGTTATGGATGTTCAGAATTTAAATTTGAAGCAAATCAGTTATTGAAAATCTAAATAGATGTTCTTAGGAAATCATCTATTATACTTGTAGAATCTAAGTCTTGGGTATTTGTTACTCGGTTCAAGTAACAAATATGCTCTAATCTCGACCTCTTCCACTCTTATTTGACTTTCCGCTGGTATTACGTGGGTTGCTAGGAAAGCTAAACCTCCTCCCCACTCCATCCACACCCCCGACCCCACCCCCCACAAGATACATTTTTGTCACGCCCAAACGAAAAATCACTCGACCAGAAAAAACCCATCGACCCAAAAATCACTCGACCATGACCACACCCATCGACCCAAAATCGAACAACCCAAGACCCAACTAATTAATTATGCACAAAACTTTTTGACCACACCCAAAAAATTCTGGCCGAGCCGAACCAGTCCCCCGACAAAATTGACCACACCCAAAACCACGATTTCGCAAAAAATCCGTAAGACCAAAAAATCGACCACACCCAAAAACACGATTTCGCAAAAAAATCGATCAAAAATGAAATTGCGCCAGAACCGGCCGTCTGCAACTACTCCAATAATGATACACCAATAATGACAACGTCAGCACTAATGATACACCAATATTGACAACGTCAGCACCAATAATGATACACCAATATTGACAACGTCAGCACTAATAATGATACACCAATATTGACAACGTCAGCACCAATAATGATGCACCAATAATGACAACGTCAGCACTAATAATGATACTCCAATATTGATAACGTCAGCACCAATAATGATACACCAATATTGACAACGTCAGCACCAATAATGATACACCAATATTGACAACGTCAGCACCAATAATGATACACCAATATTGATAACGTCAGCACCAATAATGATACACCAATATTGACAACGTCAGCACCAATAATGATACACCAATATTGACAACGTCAGCACCAATAATGATACACCAGTATTGACAACGTCAGGACCAATAATGATACACCAATATTGACAACGTCAGCACCAATAATGATACACCAATATTGACAACGTCAGCACCAATAATGATACACCAATATTGACAACGTCAGCACCAATAATGATACACCAATATTGATAACGTCAGCACCAATAATGATACACCAATATTGACAACGTCAGCACCAATAATGATACACCAATATTGACAACGTCAGCACCAATAATGATACACCAATATCGACAACGTCAGCACCAATAATGATACACCAATATTGACAACGTCAGCACCAATAATGATACACCAATATTGACAACGTCAGCACCAATAATGATACACCAATATTGACAACGTCAGGACCAATAATGATACACCAATATCGACAACGTCAGCACCAATAATGATACACCAATATTGACAACGTCAGCACCAATAATGATACACCAATATTGACAACGTCAGCACCAATAATGATACACCAATATTGACAACGTCAGCACCAATAATGATACACCAATATTGACAACGTCAGCACCAATAATGATACACCAATATTGACAACGTCAGCACCAATAATGATACACCAATATTGATAACGTCAGCACCAATAATGATACACCAATATTGATAACGTCAGCACCAATAATGATACACCAATATTGACAACGTCAGCACCAATAATGATACACCAATATTGATAACGTCAGCACCAATAATGATACACCAATATTGACAACGTCAGCACCAATAATGATACACCAATATTGACAACGTCAGCACCAATAATGATACACCAATATCGACAACGGCAGCACCAATAATGATACACCAATATTGACAACGTCAGCACCAATAGTGATACACCAATATTGACAACGTCAGGACCAATAATGATACACCAATATTGATAACGTCGGCACCAATAATGATACACCAATATTGATAACGTCAGCAACACCTTGTTTTACCTTACGGTGGTACAAATTACTTTATCAACCTTTTTACTTGTCTCAATTTCTTGTTTTTCAATTCCCTACCGACGCAGCACCAGTTTCTTTAGAAACTAGCCTCACAATTTGTGCATTTATGGATTCGCGCTTCTATCAATAGTTTCTATTGTTTATGGCATTTTGTGATCACGTGTTTAACAGGGTTGCCACGGTCAGGAAAAAGTCAGGGAATAACAAAAATTTTTCAAGGTCAGGGGAAAGCCATGAAAATTTTGCAATGAAGGCAGGGAAAGTCTTAGTTCTTAACAAAATCAGTGAAAAGTCAGGGAATTTTGTTTTCAGGGTTCCACAACGTTTTGTGAAGTAGTCGATGTGTGATGAGTTGTACGTTCAGATAAAGTGTTTTTGGTCAGCGGTTTTTGTTGTGACTGCCTTCTTCCAAATAAGGAAGAGAAATTCGAGGAAGCGTGGGAACCGGTGTTTTCCTTCGACTATTTTTTTATCAAAGCATGGTAGAGTTTGGTGTGGTTGTTAAATTGTTTTGAGGTCAGTGAAAAGTCAGGGAAGAATCTGGGAATTTTTTCCGTTCTAATGAGTGGCTTTGAATTAAGATCCAAATTAATATCAATGAATGAATGAACTGAATGAGAACTGTAACGTTTTGCAATGCTTTGCATGTAATAATTAGTTGCATCAGTTATTAAATTTAGACTAAGCTTTTGCAATACTGTAACTCATTTATGGTCATGCAAATAAAGCATTCGTTGTTGTTGTTGTTGAGTGGCAACCCTGTTTAAGGATACGGAGGCGTGCTAATGGTCCTCACTGTTTTGTAACCAGCGGACGCAGGAAACAACGCATGCGGTTTAGGGTTCAATGGTTATGATTCAGACGGGAGAGCACAGTGGAACCGCATGACAAACGTGAATGTCTTTAACGTGGAGGTAAGCTATATTTCAAAACTCCAATTGCTTGTTTAGTAAAACTGCGTAATCTGGATTTCATAAATAACATTGTCTCGCTGTTATGTCTTGCTGTAGACAGGAACAAACTTCCGAGATCTGATAAACAACTGGAATATACAAACCAGCGTTTGGCTTCGAAGGTATGTTAGACTTTGTACGTTGGGCTATCGCCGTGGGCCACCTGTGGTAAGTACCTTACGCTGAGCATGATGGACTAGCCAGCGTGGCCTACGAAGGGGAGGGGAGAAGGTAAGTTCGGAAATAAGGAATTCGAATACGAAAAGCCTGGGCAGGGGTGGGTAGGGGGACGAGGGCTTCTCCCTCGAACTTCCCGCACTACAGCTCTCCACACTCCCCCCTCCCCAATGAACGTAGGCTACGCACGGCCACGCAGGCTGAAGACGGCCTCGCTTGATCTATGGTTACCCACAAACCGATCCGTTTAACTGTTCGCCGACGTAATACGTTTGGTAGTCCATCAGGGAATATTGACTGCTGTTATTCACTCTCTTGACAGGACCGTGTATGAACGAGTTCCCTATCAGAAAACCCTGCTGACGTATACTGTGTCAGCGATATGGCATGGGTTTTATCCGGGATATTATCTGTGTGCCACTGCCGCTGGACTTTTTACAACTGCTTCTAGAGTGGTGAGTGGATCTCCTTTGTCATGCTACAACACGTAGCGAAATTGTGGAGACAATCTAATAATTTCTGTGATCCTTCTTAAACTGCAAAGTATATTAATTTTATTTCATTTCGTTTTCAGGTTCGGCGCAGCTGGGGTCATGTCTTTCAAAGTACTTCACCAATCCAGAAAAGGTTGAGTGAATTTCTTATGTGGTTTTTGGGTAACTTCATACTGTGTACGTATGTTATGATGACCTTTCTGTTGTTGAGGCTTGACCTTGGTCTGGAATATTACAGGTGAGTTGAACTCAAAAGAACTCTACAAATTAGTATAGGTAAAAAAATGATTTTAACTGTTTGGAATAAATGAGCACAAGTAAATTTTTCAAAGATTGAAAAAATTGCACGAGTCTGTAGGGGAATTTGTTGTCTTTTTCCTTTAATTTCTGCACGCGATTTCAACTTTCTGCACTGTTTGAGGTTAGTTGACTTGACGTCACCAAATCAGCGCGTTGAAATTTTTGCCTGTATATTATTACAATCGTAGTTGTAATGAGAGCTGTTTTTAAAACCGAAACCAAAGCAATAACCTTGATTACATTAACCAGTCACAATAGATCCACGCAGTCCAATGAGCCAATCACAATAGATCCACGCAGTCCAATGAGCCAATCACAATAGATACACGCAGTCCAATGAGCCAATCACAATAGATCCACGCAGTCCAATGAGCCAATCACAATAGATCCACGCAGTCCAATGAGCCAATCACAATAGATACACGCAGTCCAATGAGCCAATCACAATAGATGCATACAGTGAATTGAGCCAATCACAATAGGTACCGACAGTCAATTAAACCAATCATAATAGATACATACAGTCAATTGAACCAAAAGCAAAATAGGTACACAGTCCAATAAACCGATCAGAATTCGCTGCAAATACATGTCTGTCGCATAATGAGCGGGAAAACGCGTGCTAATTCGTGACGAGTGACGGCAGTTTCTCATGATTGGTTGATAAATTGGCGCAAGATTCAACAAGCCTCAATCATTTCCAAATTTATTCTATAAGACTGGTACCGATTATTGTAGTAGTGGTTACCAAGCTAGGCGCGGTAGCGCGAGGCGGTTTCATCCGTAGTAAAGTCGTTTATTTAGAGATTTCGTCTTTCGTTCTTTACAGTCCGCTTTCTTGCAGTTGTGTTCTTCTTACCTCCACAGGTCCATGTTTTACCTTGGTCACATTCTTTTTGTCGGCGCCCTCGTTGTCTGCCGCGGGACAAGATCAAAACTTTCCCGTCATGCCTCAAGAGCTAGCGGTACGTTTACGTCATCCATTTGCAGTCTTCAATTTTGATCACAGGTTCCCAGCCACAACGGGTCACTCGCAAAAGTGCTGTTTAGTACCGTGTCCACCAACTACAACGCTTCGTTGTAGATGCGCAGATGTTAAGGAGACTTTCAAGCCAAATCTCGAGTTTTTTAATCTGAAAGGTGGCAATCGTCGATTTTTGTTCATTTTTTATCTTCGGTTTTTTAGTTTTATTTTGTTTTTCGTTTTTGCAGAGCATGCTTCAGAGAGCAAAACTGCAGAAAGCACCAATGACGCCATTGATAATTCTGTGGAGAAAAACCCCAGTTACAGAACAGCGACTGTTCGAGACCGGTTCGGCAGAAACCACGTGGACAGCGAGGAACCTGTCGAGTTTGCTCTGTCAGGTGTCACAGAAACACGCTTTAATCTTTAGTTTATTTTTCTATCTTTCACTGAGGTTTGTCAGGCGAAAGAGGGGGGAGGGGTGGTGCCTTGTTTGACTACCAAGATTTTAGTTCTCATATTTGAAGGTGGATCCGGATTTGGATTTGGATTTGTGATCCAGTATCACTCAAATCATGGCGCATCAAAGGAACCGATGAATCCTTATTGGAGGACTTATCGGTTCCTTTGAGGCGCCATTATCTGAGTGATCTTGGATCACAAATCCAAATTCGCATCATACCAAAAGAACGCACCGTGAGTGCCATACATTTTGTCACAAGGCACTTCAGAGAATTTAGTTTTTGATAAATTTATCGTCTTCAAGTTGATCCGTTTCTCGAAGGTCATTATTAATTTGCTTCACTTGCGTTGTGAACTTTACGTTTCGTGTTGGTACTTCTGTGAGTAAAAAGGTTAAATAACGCTATTTAGGCAGTTCTGTGTCTTTTGGTCTCAACTTGGGGTATTGTCAGATTGAAATTTGTTCATAAGGATTAATCTCTTATCAAAGAAGGCGGGTTGTATAGTAGTCGAGGAGGTCGGCATAATTTTCCAGATTCCACTTGATGCCGGATCCAATAATTGTTCTTTTTTCCTATTCCTACAAATCGTTTCCAATGCTTTTAAAAGAACACTTACTCAGTTGTGCTCTACAACTAATCAAAGGCATCCCATGGTAAGCTCGTGGAGCAAAAAGGACTACGTGTTATGTCCCGCTACACGTTTCCGAACTTGAGTCGAACATGCAAAGATCACGTGGCATATTCTAAATTTTGATTGACCGCCGAAAAAAAAACTTTTTTGAAAGGTTTTTTTTTGACGATTGGGTTCCGAAAATTCTATTGTTTACGCCTGACATCCCAATTCCCCCATCCATCACAATAGCTCTTGAGCTGAAGCTCCACCAGCTAAAAACGAGGTTCTGTCCTCGTGTACCGGCACACAAGACAACGTCAAAATGTAGTAAAGGTATGTTAAAGCCACACATATGCGCACTGAGGCGACAGTGGTAGAAGGGATAAAACCCTATTGCTACCAAAAAAAAATGAAAAATTTAGCTCAAAAGCAGCAGCCATGGACAGCTGTTTCGGCCTTGTTAGGCCTCATCAGCATGGCACACCTAGCAGATGAGCTCGGTACACAAGAGCCGATACAAAAGACCAAACAATACATCAGAGCTAACCAATATCTCCTAAACGAAGAAAATACAATGGTTATTCCCTCGTGTACCGGTATACGAGGACAGAACCAGAAACGAGTCCACAACGCACAATAATTTTCGTTGTAAATTTCAATTCCCACATACGTGTGACTGCAGTGGTCGATATATTTTTAATATTACCAGTTTACGCTCGTCGTAAGGTGAAAAAAACCTCGGAGTTTGGATTATTGTTTTTGTTAGTTAAGAAGAAGTAGAAACTTTCGCCAAATACTTTGATTTCAATTTAAAAATATGCAGAATGTTTCCAGATGTCTCCCGGGTAACGCTGAAGAGCTGGCCTGATGCTAAAGAGAGCGTTCGAAAATTTCAGCCATGATCAGGCATTACAGGTTTTAACAGGTTGTCGATAAGTGTTGTCAAGTTGCTTCAAAGTCTTCAGTGACTCCCATTTCAGAGAGTAACTCAGTTGGTTCAAATTTTTTGAGTGACTTAATTGTCTGCGAGAGTTTCAGTGACTCTGTTAAAATGACAGTTCTTGTGAGGAAGTGACGTATTTGGAACAAAGCTTAAGGATGACTCACTTGTTAGCGGATCACTCACTTGGTTCAACGCATCAGTGTTGTTGTCAAGGTTGTTTTAAATCATTTGCTAATGATAATGAACTGTCGAGCGCGTGAAATTTAAACACCCATGCAACAGAGGATGCGACCTTTGAGCGCATCTCCCAGTATATTCGTCCTTTAGAATAAAGCTACTTAATTGAAATAGTATACAGATACAGTGGTTTTTACTTGTGTCACTTTCCCGATCAAGTTGGTTTCTATCCGAGAGGGCTATTGAATCAGTTTAGTCAGATTCCGAATTGCTCAATTGATTCAAAGCCTTAATGCTTTAAAGACTTTTTTTCTTAAGACGTTTAAGTCACTTCAAGTGACTCCCTTTTAGCGAGGGACTCCATTAGGTTTAAAACTGGGGTTGACATTTTTATTGGCGATTGACTGGGTAAAAACCCGAGGGTGACTCCCTTGTTAGTGAGTGACTCCACTGGGTCAAAGCCCGAGAGTGACTTCCTTGTTAGTGAGTGACTGCACTGGGTCAAAGCCTTAGGGTGACTCCCTTGTTAGTGAGTGACTCCACTGGGTCAAAGCCCGAGAGTGACTTCCTTGTTAGTGAGTGACTCCACTGGGTCAAAGCCTTAGGGTGACTCCCTTGTTAGTGAGTGACTCCACTGGGTCAAAGCCCGAGAGTGACTCCCTTGTTAGTGACTCCACTGGATCAAAGCCTTAGGGTGACTCTCTTGTTAGTGAGTGACTCCACCGGGTCAAAGCCTTAGGGTGACTCCCTTGTTAGTGAGTGACTCCACTGGGTCAAAGCCTTAGGGTGACTCCCTTGTTAGTGAGTGACTCCACTGGGTCAAGGCCCTAGGGTGACTCCCTTGTTAGTGAGTGACTGCACTGGGTCAAAGCCTTAGGGTGACTCCCTTGTTAGTGAGTGACTCCACTGGGTCAAAGCCCGAGAGTGACTTCCTTGTTAGTGAGTGACTCCACTGGGTCAAAGCCTTAGGGTGACTCCCTAGTTAGTGAGTGACTCCACTGGGTCAAAGCCCGAGAGTGACTCCCTTGTTAGTGAGTGACTCCACTGGATCAAAGCCTTAGGGTGACTCCCTTGTTAGTGAGTGACTCCACTGGGTCAAAGCCTTAGGGTGACTCCCTTGTTAGTGAGTGACTCCACTGGGTCAAAGCCTTAGGGTGACTCCCTTGTTAGTGAGTGACTCCACTGGGTCAAGGCCCTAGGGTGACTCCCTTGTTAGTGAGTGACTGCACTGGGTCAAAGCCTTAGGGTGACTCCCTTGTTAGTGAGTGACTCCACTGGGTCAAAGGGTGACTCCATTGTTTGTGAGTGACTGCACTGGGTCAAAGCCTTAGGGTGACTCCCTTGTTAGTGGGTGACTCCACTGGGTCAAAGCCTTAGGGTGACTCCCTTGTTAGTGAGTGACTCCACTGGGTCAAGGCCCGAGGGTGACTCCATTAATAGTGAAGGACTCCTCAGTGAGTCAGTTGGGTTCAATCCTAAGGATTACTCTTATTTAGCGAGTGACTCGGCTGGGTCAGCCCTCTGTTGTTAGCAAAAGCCTTATCTCTGCATTACTTCCTTGTTTGAGAGTGGCTGTCTATAGTCACCATATACAGTGTTTACAGGGGTATACAAGGGTTTACAAGGATATACCTTTGTAAACCCTTGTATACCCCTGTAAACACTGTATATGTTGGCCTACCATGAATTATATGCCGTCGGTTTGGTGGAGTCCCTTGCCTTCTTGTAGCAAAATCTTTGGACAAAATTGAGCACAATTACAAGTCTCGCTGTTTATTGAATGATTGAAATACCTGGTCAAAAACTACTTGCGTACTGATAACACGTTAAGAGATATCGGATCAATGTAAGTATCTAACTGTGCACCTACTGTACCCCTCCCCTAACCCAAAATTAATAACTTTTTAACTTATTATAACTTGTTGGGTTAAGGGAGGGGTAGGTGCACAATTGTCCAGATACTTGACATTGATCCGAGATATCAAAAGCACAAAACATTCAATATACATTCAGACTTGTGAATAAACCATTTACTGTTGTACAACAGCTAATATATAGTAAGATCGGACAATATATTAAAAATGTATCACTTCAATTATAAATTCTGCACCTGACTGGGAGAAGCTGACCTGCTTAAGAATTAACTACAAAAATACTCCTACAAATTTGTTGCATGGGAAGGCCTCAATAAAAAAATTCCCATGACTAGGTCAATTACTTTTCTTTTAGCTTAGATACACCTTAAGTTATTCCTTCTTTATACACCATTTTTATAGCACTTTTATAGCTTTAAGTGATTTATAGTTTTAAAGAGGCTCCTAATTTTAACCCTCGGCTATAGATGCGTACCGAACATATAATTCGCTCAATGCTCGTTCTTTTGGGCGAAACAAGCGGCTTTCATAAATTAGACACATACAATTTGAGTTAAAAGGTTCCTTATTGACTCTAGCCTCAAGACCGTGTCCGCTGGCGGTTCGTCTTCACTTGGATCTCAAAGGCCACATAAAACGATCTCTGAACGTTGAGCCTGCCCCAACGAATATCGAACTCCGCTGGTTCGTCTGACCGTGGTCCGCGTCTGATTCGAGTTTATTGTCGACTCCAGTGCGACTCTTGGGTGATTCGCCCTTCTCTTCCTTGGTCTCCTGGATGGCCTGCTCGGCCTTCTCCCGCGGAGTAGGCCTTGGCTGACCGCCTTCAAAGAGTAGAACTGCTACGAGGCAAAGCGCATGCCCAAAGTAGTACATTGAGCTAAAGAAGAAAAACGAAAGGGAAAAATGGGCCATGTCAACTTTATTCTGACATCAAGCTGTCCTGAAAGGTCCACTAAACAACAGGTATTCAGTAAATTTCCAAAGAATGATCACACTGTGTGGTTCGGCGCATATATAAAAAAGTTTGAACAACACTGTAAAGCATAGCAAACAGTAGCACAGTGCAGTGCAGTTCAGTAGCTTTCCAAAGAATGGTCACACTGCATGGTTTGAACCATAGATGAGAAAATTAGTGATCCACAGATGAAAAAGTTAAAACCACACTGTGTAGTAAACCAAACAGTACCACAGTACAGTACTGTTCAGTAGCTTTCAAAGTAATGGTCACATCGGTTTTATCTAGAGAGCATTATGAAATAGTAAGAACCATTCAATGCTGCCTGAGATTTCATTCAAGTAGCGTTGAACGTTATTACAATTGGAATGTGAAATCCTTACCGCCAGTACTCCAAGCCAATTTTCAACTGCAGAGCCACAAAAGGTACAGTAGTGTACGTCAAGCAAAGAATGGTCGTTGCGCATGTTATTGCGTCATACAGTAGAGCGGTAACACGTGATCCTTGAAAACGAGGTCTCCACATTCGACGAACCTAAAATCGAAAACCGGATGTTTGCAGTGCGTCGACCTGACTGGTATTCTTCAGACAGTCTGGGATAAAGTTTAAGTTTCTATCAAAGGGCACACAACGGATAACGCCAAGAGCAAGTTACGTTTTGAGAACGTTTTTGTAACAACACGCGAGAGACTTTGTTTAGCAAACGACGTTTTTAATAATAATGTAGAGCAGATAGAAAAACAAGTAATACATGTGCTAGGAGTGGCTAGTGAAAAATCTAAACTATTTCCGGTAATAGATACCGCAGACACGTAAACTATTTCGGTCAGCCCTTGTGGTTTCTAGATAAACCACATTAGTTTCGTCACATCTTTCCTCCTATAAAGAAAGTAAGCTACATGTGTTTCCTAATAAATCAAGATCGAATCAACAAGTATTTAGAGGAACTAATAGTTCATTTGGTGACAAAGTCCTTTAGGTGAGCAGGTGGTCTGCGGGTACGTTGTGATTTGCGTATGCTAACAGGTTGTGAGTCAGGGGTGCTGGATGCTTGGGTCAGCGGCTGATTGGCTAGTTCAATCTGTTGAGGTTTTGTCTCTGCACATGATGTAGAAGGTTCTGGCTCGCTGGAGTCTACAATGGGAGGTTCTTTGGACTGAATCAGCTGGCGGCGGTTGCGACGGTATACAGTCTCGCCGACTTTCACATCGTAGCTACGCGGACCAGCTTGTGCCATGCAGGTACCAGCGCTCCAGGTTTTCTGACCAGGTAGTTTCATGCGCACAGTTTCACCTTGTCCGATTGGTCGCAGTGCCGGCCTTGCATGCTTGTTGTAGTAGTGCTGCTGCCGCTGTTTGTTGCCAATAAGCGCGCGTGTCTCCTCTTCTGTTGAGTAACGAGGCTGTAACAGGGTACCGGCGACAGGAAGGAGGGTCTTGCAGCGACGTCCCATTAGACGCTGGGCGGGGCTGGTGCCAATTCCTTCAGTCGGGGTGTTCCGCCAATCTAACAGTGCTAGGAACTCTGATTGGCCAGACTCTTTACACTTGGTAAACAGGCGTTTCACAGTTTTCACGGCGTTCTCAGCCTTTCCATTTGACTGTGGATGGTAGGGTGATGATGTACTGTGTATGAACATCCAGGTTTTCGCGAAGACAGCGAATTCAGCGGATGCAAACTGGGGACCGTTATCCGTCACGAGGACGTCTGGAATGCCATACCTGGCAAATACGGCTTTCATTTCTTTGATGACGTTGCGTGACGTCGCGGTGTTGAGTCGAGCAACTTCTATGAAGTTACTGTAGTAGTCAGTGATGACTAGGAGTGTGCGGTTGTCTAGCTCACAAAGATCAGCGGCGACTTTGGACCAGGGACGGGCCACCACTTCGTGCTGTACGAGTGTTTCCTTGGCTTGTCCGGTGCGGTGGGCTAGGCATACGTCACACTTCGAGATGTACTCTCGTAGCTCGGTTGCCATGCGGGGCCAGTAGAGGGTATCACGTGCTCTGCGTATACACCCTTCAACGCCAATATGCGAGCTGTGTACCACTGCCATAAGCTCCTTACGTAGGGAGGCTGGTACTACGAGAAGTTGTCCTTTGAAGACGAGTTCGTTCTGGACAGTCAGCACATCTCTCATGTCGAAGTAGGGGTAGAGACATTCCGGAATTTCGGATCTGGTTTCTGGCCATCCCCGGCGTATAGTAGCACGTAGCTGCTGTAACACAGGATCATCTGCCGATGCATGTCTGATCTGCTGCCAACGCTCGTCACTGACTGGTAGTGAGGCTGTGTGATCCACTTCCTCGAGCTCTTGCGTGAACTCACAGGCGTTGACCTCTGGGAGGAAAGCTCTGCTCAGGGTGTCGGCCAGAAACATGTCGTGACCTTTCTTGTAAGTCACTCGAAGGCTGTACTTTTGGAGTCTCAGCAACATTCGCTGGAGTCGCTTGGGTGCTGAGTGGAGTGGCTTTAAAAAGATTGACTCTAAGGGCTGGTGGTCGCTTTCCACATGGACTTCGTCACGGCCGTACACATACGGCTCAAAACGTTCGCACGCAAAAACGATTGCGAGCAGTTCCTTTTCTATTTGGGCATAGCGAGTTTCTGCATCTGTAAGAGCACGCGATGTGTAGGCCACCGGCTGTCCGTTTTGTAATAGGGCGGCGCCTAACCCAAACTGAGAGGCGTCACACTGGAGCGTGACTTCTTCCTCTAGGTTGTAGTAGCGCAAGACTGGGGTAGTCATGACAGCATTCTTTAGCGCCACCAATGCCTCTTCTTGGGCAGTTTCCCAGGTCCACTGTACGTCTTTCTGGGTGAGTTCTCTTAATGGCTTTGTGATGTCAGACAGACGTGGTAGGAACTTGCTGAGATACTGTGCGAGTCCCAGCAATCTCTGAACTCCGGCTTTGTCTGTGGGTGCGGGCATTTCGCTGATCGCCCGGACTTTGGCGGGGTCTACACATAGACCTTTGTCTGTGGCGACGTGTCCGATGAACGGGACTTCCGTTAGTCGGAGGTTGAGCTTGTCCGTGTTGAGCTTAACGCCTCGCTCTTTGCAGCGTTCCAGGAATCTAATCAGGACTGTGTCGTGGTCATCAATGGCCTCTTCAACTGTGTTTCCGCAACCAATTGCGATAAAATCATCTGCCACGACTTCGATGCCTGAAAGTCCTTCAATGAGCTCGTGCATTTTGCGTTGGAAGACTTCAGGAGCTGAGCTGATACCGAAAGGCAGGCGTCGCCAACGGTAACGTCCAAACGGGGTGTGAAAGGTTGTCAGGTAGGACGACTCTGCATCAAGGGCCACATGCCAGAATCCGTTTCGTACATCGAGCTTTGTGAAGACTTTCGCGCCGTGGAGTCGAGTAGCAATGTCTTTAATTGTTGGGAGAGGGTAGTGCTCGCGTTGGACGGCACGGTTGAGGTCCCTGGGGTCCAGGCATACGCGTAGTTTTCCGTTTTTCTTCGGTACAGTTACCATGGAGCTTATCCATGCTGTGGGACAGGTCACGGGTGCAATGATTTCCTGTTTCTCCAAGTCTTCTAAGGTTTCTTTTACTTTAGCTCTGAGTGCCACAGGTACGCGACGCGGTGCGTGCTGTACAGGGTTAACGGTGCTGTCAATTCTAATATGGTGTTCACCGGCCAGCTTTCCGACACCTTCGCCGAAAACTTGTGGGTATTTCTTAATCAGGGCCATTTTGGTAATGGGCGCTTGCGTTACTTTTGCTGCCGTTTCGAGCGAGTACACTGGGGCATTTCCTGTTTGTGGTTTGTTTAATTGATCATTGTCAGTGTATGTAATGATCTTCATGCCCACACAGGCTTTTCGTCCAAGGAGGGGGCGGATTGTGTTGTTGTCAACAAGTTTACAATCCAACTGACATCTGTAGTCGTCACGCCACACGGTAATACGAACTTGGCCCACAACTTGTAATTTCGAACCACCGTAGGCTGAGAGTTGAGTGTTCAGTGGTGTCACGCGTTCCAATTTGTGGTCTTTTGTGGCTTTCTTGTAGAGGCTTACCGGAATTACGTTGCACTGTGCTCCAGTGTCCGGTTGAAACCGCAGATAATTGCCAGACTCCAGTTTTAGTGTCACGAGTTGGGAATCATCCAGATCTACTGCTGATATCATGTCGGCGTAGAATACCTCGGATTCGCTGACATCGTCGTCGACAGCTCTAATAAACGTGCGAGTGTTGTTGTCTCGTTTCTTACTGCGACATTTAGCTGCAAAATGCGATAGTTTACCACACTTCAAACACGTCTTGCCGAAAGCCGGACATTGTTCTTTCTTTGCGTAATCATGAACAGAGCCACACCTCTCACATTCTTTGGGCTTTCCGTGTTGGGAGTCCTTGCCTTTGAGATTTCGTTTTCTTGGCACTTTAAGGTTCTTGCTTTTTTCTCTGACTGCATTTACGGTGCTTGATGGATTCTCTTCTTTTTCCATAAGTTTCATCTGAGCAATCGTGCTCTCGGATGCCCTGCAGATTTCGTCTGTTTTGGCGAGTGTTAATGTTGTCTCTCTTAACAATCTCTCTCTGAGTTTGGGTTCACGAATTCCAAACAACAGGCGGTCGCGAAGTATTTCTTCGGGAGTTATTGTTGCAAAATTGCAACCCTCGGCTAACTTTCGAAGTGCCGTGCGATACTGGTCGTAAGTCTCTCCTGGCTCTTGAATACGTCGGTTGAAGCGATATCTTTCGAAGGGAATGTTCTTGCGCGGTTCGCAGTAATCTCCTAGTTTCTTTAGTACTGGTCCGATTTTCTTGTCGTCTCCCTCGTTTACCCAGTCGTTAAAGGTCGAGTACACCTCTCTTGCTTCTTCGCCTATCACTGTCAAGAGTGTGGCTACTTGTACTGGCTGGGACTTCTCGCTGAGCTCTGTGGCGAGAGCGTAGTTTTCCCATGCTAACAGGAACTTTTTCCACTTTTCCGCAGCGTTCGAGTCATGAATCTCGAGGTGCGCTGGAGGTGGTAGGGAGTATCCCGATGCCATTCTTTTTACTCTTGCGTTGATGAGAAACTATGTGTAATATTGTACCACTATAGCTCTCCACTCGCTGCCACCATGTAACAACACGCGAGAGACTTTGTTTAGCAAACGACGTTTTTAATAATAATGTAGAGCAGATAGAAAAACAAGTAATACATGTGCTAGGAGTGGCTAGTGAAAAATCTAAACTATTTCCGGTAATAGATACCGCAGACACGTAAACTATTTCGGTCAGCCCTTGTGGTTTCTAGATAAACCACATTAGTTTCGTCACAGTTTTGACCAAGTTACCCCCCAAAAACGTTTAGCAAAAGCTGTATAGTGGAAAAGATGGAACAGAATAGGCAATATCTTTGTGGATGAAAAATATGCTGAAGATGGAAACGGGGCATTGCCTTATGGCCTTAAGATGTCAAAAGATGTTCTGAACTAGTTCTGAAAGAACTTCTGAACTAGCAGAAACGTACTTCTAAGCCATGAAATACGTAAAATATCAAACCACTCGTATTAATTCAAAATGAACTTGCCTTTCTCGCCCCTTCTACCATCAGGCCACAAGTTAAGAAACCCATGTAATATCCTGGGTAGAAACCATGCCATAACGCCGACATAACGAACACGGCCAATGTCCTATGACGGGGGACTCGGTCGTACACAATTCTGAGAACAAGAAAGACTGTGCAGGTTACAACAATCATCGACCGAGGAAGAGACGGCGAGATTCTCTGTTTTAACTGGCAGGCTTACCTTCTTAACCACAGAGCTGTACAAATATTCCAGTTGTCTAACACTTCCTTCATGCTAGAAGCAAGCTGTGCGAAACAAAGGCAAGAAGTGGTTAAGATATTGCATTCAAATTGATAAGAATAGGAGTATTTAGTAACTCATCAATGGCCAATCTATTCCTCCCCCCCCCGCCATCCTTCTCCTCTTCTTCCCTTTTCTCCTCCTTATTCCGGCCTCCTCTTCTGCCCTTCCTCTCCCCTTTCTTACCACCCAATCCCCTTCTACCTCCTTCCCCTACTACTCTCATTCTCTCCTCCACCACTTATTTCTCTCCTCCTCCTTGCCCTTTCCCTCGAGTCTCCTTCCTTCTCCTTCTCCCCTTTCTGAACCCTTCTTATTCTTCTCTTCTGGCCTTCCTCACACCTACCCTCACTCCTCATGCTCACGCTTCTTCTACTCCCCCCTCCATCTGCTCTCCCTCCTCAAACTGTTACGCCGTTTCCTCCTCCCCTTCTGCCCTTCAACCTCTTACCTCCTCACTGCTCTTCCCCTCCTTCCTCATCCTTTCTCTTATCCCTCTCCTACCGTTCGTTCTCTTCTCCACCTCCTTCTCTCGAGCTCCTTTAACCCCACTTTTCGCCCACCTCCTTCATTTCCACTTCTCCGCCTCCTCTTTCCTATCCACCCATATATACGTACCTCGATTTTAAATATTTTGACATTGGTTATCCCATCCCATTTTGGCCTTCCACTGCCATCATAGCCATCAAAACCGAGACCACAAATGTGATTCACAGCTTCAGCTAGAAATAACAAAAACAAGTCAAAACAGCTTAATTCCTTGAGACTTCTCCCTATTCTTGCAAATGAAACAAGTCAAAGTAATTTAAAAGGAAGTATGTGATGTGTTGGTGTATTTCTGACCCAGATTCGAAAAACTGTTTGACATAACGTTTTCCATTTTGTTGGTCAATCCGAGGAAAATGTTTACTACTTTGCCCTCTTCCCTTAAAAAGGTTTTATTTAGGGGCAATCAGTACTTTAGTGGAGATATGCGGGAATGATAAGTCGCACTAAGGAATAACTTAATACAGCAGCGTAGCTTACCCAATTTGAAAGCAAAGTAATATCGCATGCGGATGATAACAATTGAGATCCAGGAATACAATACCCTCCACAGGAAATGATTTGAAGCAATGAAGTCACGGTCTGTGGACAGTATCAGGGATAAAAAAAAACAATGTTACAGTTACTCTACCTGCTAGTAAATCATATTTAATTTTGTTATATACCTAGACTTGCGCTCAACAAAATGAGCACTGTGATTGGTTGATTTTTGGTCATCTGCCCCTGATCAAATTGAAATGTATCCCGACCGCAAGTCAAACCGTTTTTGTTTGTTTTTGCTAAGGGGAAGTGTAAATATATAACAAAGCACTTAATGTATGGTCCCTTGGGAAAACAAAACTAACTGTTTCCCTCGGGACCATACGTTAAGTGTATAGTATTAAGCAAGAGGTAACGATACAAAATATTGGAACACGCTGGATACACTACATTAAAATGAAAACAGAACAGTCCACCACACTAAGCTAATATACTACACTACACTACACAGTACAGTTAAATAACACTACATAAGACTACTCTATGCTAGGCTAGAGAGCATTTAACAAAGCTACAGTTTTGTCTTAGTTCAGTTTGTCCCCTCTGCCGTAAATTAGTTTGTTTGTTTCTTTCTTAATATCAGTATTATAGGCTCTTAACTGGTAATGTAATGAGTTAATTTTATCTTATTTAAGTTGTTGTAAACATGGAAGACATGTGAACTGTAAAATATTGTACTGTAAGCAGTTTTTGTGTGTTGCAATAAAAAAATAAAATAAATAAAAAGTACAGTACACTTAATGCTCAAAATATGCTACACACCATGCCAATAATATGCTGTTCTAGTACACCATGCCATATGCTGTTCTAGTACACCATGCTCCAGTACATTTTTATTTCATGATACAACAATTTACTACACTATGTAGGCTGTACTGACTGCAATGACAAAAGCTACATTAATACACTGTAAGACAGTACGCTAAACTATGAACACTATATACCACACTGCACCATGCTATGCTATTCTACATACACCATGTTATATACTGTTCTGCACTGTGCTATGCTGTTCTACACGTATCAATGTTCCACTACATTCGCATTTTACTACACAACAGTGCAGTACTATAAACAACATTTTACTACACTAAGCTGCACTGTGCCACACTACACTGTATTACACTTTCCTCCACTATTATATGTACACATAATATATTACTACACCACACTATACTTATGCACCTGCAGGTAAACGTTGCCAGACCAGACTACAACACACTGGTACAACAGACCTATTCACACTTAAATGAACATTACAAATGCGGCTCATAACACATGGCATACATGTAACAGTACACTATTTTACATATCCTTAGCTAGGTTGAGATCCCTTCTAGAGCAGTACAGAGGTCCAGAATTTGACTTAATTACCTCCATTTCTGGCAATGGGAAAGTTGGATCCACCAATGAGCATAACAGAAATACACACCAGACAAGACGACAACTTCTCAAGTACTACTCGCTGAGGAAAAACAGGTAAGCCCATAATAAATATTGGCTTTCCAGTGATCCCACCCAGTAATATAGAATGGATATATATTTTTTAGAAGTAGAAGTTTATTATATAAAACCTTTGCAGCCAGGCTAGCTGAATTACGGCATAATTTTACAATAAAAAGTATAGAAAACTATAAAACTAACATTTAACTATTAACAACTGAAAGCAAAAATATTTCAAAAATTTAATCTAAAATCTAACTTTTGGTACGTGATTGTGGCATTTGAAAATATAAAACTAGATTGGTACCGCTTAGTTTTACATGTTGGTACATTAAAACTATGTTTGGCTCTCAGATTAATCATGCATTGGTTCTCTGGGGGCAGCAGGTGATACATAGCCTGTGCTACAGATTTCTTATCTCTGATAGATACTTAGGGAGGCTATTACAAAACGCTTGACAGGTGTGTTCAGTGACCGGGCAGATGCAACTTGTGTAAAAAAACAGGACCGTCTACGTGATTAAGCATGTCATAATCAGACTTAGATGAGCTTTCTACTGCAAGACAGCAAACGGGAGCTTTTTAATTACAGTCCTTACCAGGGCTGATGGCTCTTTCTGACCAGGTTCCTGACAAAAAAAGAAAACATAGTTACAATATGTGCGCACTTCAGAGGCCCTAGACTGGATGATAATTAGAATCCTATGTAAGACATGTAGGTTGAGAAGAGGAGTTCAGGTGTTGGGATTTGAGCATGAAACACAAGAGGGGAGGGAGGGAGGGACAAAGGTGATGGGAAGAACTCATACTAAACTCTCCCTCTCCACCTACCCCCCCCCCCCCCCTTACCCCATT
The DNA here is from genome assembly GCA_949710005.1 of Ricordea florida. Lineage (NCBI taxonomy): Eukaryota > Metazoa > Cnidaria > Anthozoa > Corallimorpharia > Ricordeidae > Ricordea > Ricordea florida. The sequence continues at coordinate 32,361,275 of OX453276.1, read as the reverse complement.
GAAAGCTGGCCACACAGGCTAGCACATCCCCTAGATGCCCTCAATCGGTACCTCCACCAGAACATTTTAACTTGGCATTACAACCCTGTTCCCCTGTGAATCTCCAATGGCTCCCCCATCAATGGAAGAAAATCGTAATATGCTGTTCACTGTAACTTGCCATATTTTACTCTATTAAGATAATGTCATTACAATGCTCATTGACTACCTTTGGTCTGAGGTCAGCTCCATTAATGAAGTTGGTGAACTGTTTGAACGTACACAGAGGCCCTACTAAGATCATGCTGTAGTGGAACAAATAGCTGAAATATTCCAGAAGCGATGGAACTTTTCTGTGACAGGAAGAAAATATTTTAAATGCCTTTTATCTGCTTATCAATTGTTATCTTAATTGCTGAATAACTGTAACACTTCTTGCCTGGAAATTTTTTTTTATTGGAAAATTGTTTACATGGCAGATTACTACATACAAAAGTAACAACATTAAATGACTACTTTATACAAAATGTACAATTGCATTAATTGTACTAGTACTTATACACTGCAAGATCGTATGAACATGCATACAGATCACGAACAACAACAAAACGTGTACATACATTACAATAAGCATGCCCATGTGGAATTAAATTTATCAAGAGATTTGTCTCGAGACAAAATTTCTTTGAGAATCCTTTATCATTTTTCACTCTTATTAAAAAAACTTATTGTTTCTACTAAACAATTATAAGTGCTATTAATATAGTTAATATGGCATTTAATGGACCCACGCTGGGAAATTTTACTGCCAAATGTGGCCAAGTTGAGTGCACAATATGTTGGTCAGCCGTAACACCCGACACAATACTTCATGAGTGTGACACTTGAAAGGCCATGTGTGTTTGGGCACTGAATATGTGTACGAATGAAGTATTAACCTTCCTGATTCGAACAAATTAAAAATGGCTGCTGTTGTGAGGCTACTTCATTATGCATGCTGTACTTGAATTGTCTTGGGAAGTTCGCGTGCAAACATTTCTTGCTCGGCTACAACATGCGTAATGAAGTAGGGACCTGAGCGGAAATCATTCCGAATATTATCCTCGGTGCACTTACTGTAGGCCGGTCTGAACTATTGTCTCTGGACAATTTAGATAAAGGAAAAGTGGAGAAGGCTTTTGAAGACCTTAAAAATCTTGTGGAGCCAATTACAGAGCCATTTCGGACCATCGAGGTCAAAACATAGGCATCGCGTTGGCCAGTACTACCCCATGATTTAACGCAAAGCAGAGAGATGGTACAAGCAGTTTATGAGAAGATTATCGTTTAGGTGTGCTCCAAGAAGTCCTTGGAAAGTTTTTATAAAGGTGGAATTGCCTACAGAATTATTCCAAATTATACGGACACTTGCGTCAACCACAAACTGCGGCTTATTCACCGGCGAGACCAAAAGAAACACAAGAAGGCTGTCTTGGCGTTTACTTCTTTTGCCAGGGCCCGTAAAAAGTCTTTTTAATAAGATTATGGCCACCTCTTATTCAGATGATGAGTTTCTCAAGAAGAAGTTCAAGAATAAGAAGAGAATTGAGGCTACTGTAAATGAGGAGAAGCAGTTTGGAATGACATACGATTTTGATTAGGAAATTTTACAATTTGATTTTTGTTATAGTGTTTGCAATATGCACAACTTCCCAATACACACATCGGTACTTCTGTAAGTTGTACTCATTTCCATGAGTTAAAGAGTACACATTTAAACCATAAACAATAACTTGTACTTGTTGATACAAAGAAAACATTTTGGTTCCTATTGTCTACGATGTTGTAGGTAACTTATAGGAGAGTGCACTCACTTTATCTGTGAAACAAATAATACTAGCTACTACTAAATAGTGTTGATTAGACAATAGGAAACAAACAAATTAGCATAATTTAACACCTATTTTGTACTGTTTATATTTCACGGATTAAGTGTGTGCGCTCTAATACATTTATTTGTTTTGTTATAAGGTGCTCATGCTAAATTCATGAAATAAATATTACTAAAGATACAGCTTGCTAAAGAGTGTAGAGTAAATACACTTAATTCCTGAAACAAACATAGTACAAGGTAGGTGATAAATAATGCTAATTTGTTTGTTCTCTATTGTCTCATCAACACTATTTATTATAACTAGTAATATTTGTTTCACAGATTTAGTGCTTCTACTCTAGCATAATTTAGTGCTATTTGCTGTGTAATTATACGTTCACTGGTTTAGAGGGAGCACTCAACCATTGTACATAAATATAAACACAAGGAATGATTCAAATACAAATAACTTTTATTCCATTAAAACTTGACATACAATTAAAGTCAAATACATAGATATTTTTTTATAATCTCATAATCGGTATATATTGAGTAATTAAAGATGCATTTAAAACATACAAACATAAAATAGTTTTGCATTATTCATTGTTATGATTTCCCTGTCAATAGACAGTATTTGAAAAGGCACAACATCAAAGGCATAACAACTGTTATTGATTGGTTATAAATAGTTAAAATCAGTTATCAATCAGTTTTCCTTTTTTAGAGAAACAAAGTCAATTTATTTGAACTGTAAAAAAGTATTGGTGATAGTACTGCACTGTTTTAACTACAGTCAGTCATATTTCTTTTACAGTTTAATGTGAATAGAACAAGTCTATCTCAAAATTACTTTTTGGCTCTTTTTAGCATATTTGTACGCAGAGCTTTTGAGTATTGATAGATAGATATATACTTTAAGTGGGTATTTTCAAATAAATAAATATAAAGTTAAAAAATAAAGTTAGAAAGCAAACACTAAAAGTGTGTAACATAACTAGTTCAAAATAAAAACAACAAGAAAACAACTTATTAATTTTTTCCTTCTGCTTAATTTGTGCCATTCAGCTGTCCTAGCCAATTAAAGTAGTACTACTGTTTCATGGATTTAAATGCAATTTTTACTGTACATTTTTATATGTACACAATAGAACAGCAATGAAGCAATTAGAGTGGCTTTTGTAACAACACGCGAGAGACTTTCTTTAGCAAACGACGTTTAATAATAATAATGTAGAGCAGATAGAAAAACAAGTAATACATGTGCTAGGAGTGGCTAGTGAAAAATCTAAACTATTTCCGGTAATAGATACCGCAGACACGTAAACTATTTCGGTCAGCCCTTGTGGTTTCTAGATAAACCACATTAGTTTCGTCACATCTTTCCTCCTATAAAGAAAGTAAGCTACATGTGTTTCCTAATAAATCAAGATCGAATCAACAAGTATTTAGAGGAACTAATAGTTCATTTGGTGACAAAGTCCTTTAGGTGAGCAGGTGGTCTGCGGGTACGTTGTGATCTGCGTATACTAACAGGTTGTGAGTCAGGGGTGCTGGATGCTTGGGTCAGCGGCTGATTGGCTAGTTCAATCTGTTGAGGTTTTGTCTCTGCACATGATGTAGAAGGTTCTGGCTCGCTGGAGTCTACAATGGGAGGTTCTTTGGACTGAATCAGCTGGCGGCGGTTGCGACGGTATACAGTCTCACCGACTTTCACATCGTAGCTACGCGGACCAGCTTGTGCCATGCAGGTACCAGCGCTCCAGGTTTTCTGACCAGGTAGTTTCATGCGCACGGTTTCACCTTGTCCGATTGGTCGCAGTGCCGGCCTTGCATGCTTGTTGTAGTAGTGCTGCTGCCGCTGTTTGTTGCCAATAAGCGCGCGTGTCTCCTCTTCTGTTGAGTAACGAGGCTGTAACAGGGTACCGGCGACAGGAAGGAGGGTTTTGCAGCGACGTCCCATTAGACGCTGGGCGGGGCTGGTGCCAATTCCTTCAGTCGGGGTGTTCCGCCAATCTAACAGTGCTAGGAACTCTGATTGGCCAGACTCTTTACACTTGGTAAACAGGCGTTTCACAGTTTTCACGGCGTTCTCAGCCTTTCCATTTGACTGTGGATGGTAGGGTGATGATGTACTGTGTTTGAACATCCAGGTTTTCGCGAAGACAGCGAATTCAGCGGATGCAAACTGGGGACCGTTATCCGTCACGAGGACGTCTGGAATGCCATACCTGGCAAATACGGCTTTCATTTCTTTGATGACGTTGCGTGACGTCGCGGTGTTGAGTCGAGCAACTTCTATGAAGTTACTGTAGTAGTCAGTGATGACTAGGAGTGTGCGGTTGTCTAGCTCACAAAGATCAGCGGCGACTTTGGACCAGGGACGGGCCACCACTTCGTGCTGTACGAGTGTTTCCTTGGCTTGTCCGGTGCGGTGGGCTAGGCATACGTCACACTTCGAGATGTACTCTCGTAGCTCGGTTGCCATGCGGGGCCAGTAGAGGGTATCACGTGCTCTGCGTATACACCCTTCAACGCCAATATGCGAGCTGTGTACCACTGCCATAAGCTCCTTACGTAGGGAGGCTGGTACTACGAGAAGTTGTCCTTTGAAGACGAGTTCGTTCTGGACAGTCAGCACATCTCTCATGTCGAAGTAGGGGTAGAGACATTCCGGAATTTCGGATCTGGTTTCTGGCCATCCCCGGCGTATAGTAGCACGTAGCTGCTGTAACACAGGATCATCTGCCGATGCATGTCTGATCTGCTGCCAACGCTCGTCACTGACTGGTAGTGAGGCTGTGTGATCCACTTCCTCGAGCTCTTGCGTGAACTCACAGGCGTTGACCTCTGGGAGGAAAGCTCTGCTCAGGGTGTCGGCCAGAAACATGTCGTGACCTTTCTTGTAAGTCACTCGAAGGCTGTACTTTTGGAGTCTCAGCAACATTCGCTGGAGTCGCTTGGGTGCTGAGTGGAGTGGCTTTAAAAAGATTGACTCTAAGGGCTGGTGGTCGCTTTCCACATGGACTTCGTCACGGCCGTACACATACGGCTCAAAACGTTCGCACGCAAAAACGATTGCGAGCAGTTCCTTTTCTATTTGGGCATAGCGAGTTTCTGCATCTGTAAGAGCACGCGATGCGTAGGCCACCGGCTGTCCGTTTTGTAATAGGGCGGCGCCTAACCCAAACTGAGAGGCGTCACACTGGAGCGTGACTTCTTCCTCTAGGTTGTAGTAGCGCAAGACTGGGGTAGTCATGACAGCATTCTTTAGCGCCACCAATGCCTCTTCTTGGGCAGTTTCCCAGGTCCACTGTACGTCTTTCTGGGTGAGTTCTCTTAATGGCTTTGTGATGTCAGACAGACGTGGTAGGAACTTGCTGAGATACTGTGCGAGTCCCAGCAATCTCTGAACTCCGGCCTTGTCTGTGGGTGCTGGCATTTCGCTGATCGCCCGGACTTTGGCGGGGTCTACACATAGACCTTTGTCTGTGGCGACGTGTCCGATGAACGGGACTTCCGTTAGTCGGAGGTTGAGCTTGTCCGTGTTGAGCTTAACGCCTCGCTCTTTGCAGCGTTCCAGGAATCTAATCAGGACTGTGTCGTGGTCATCAATGGCCTCTTCAACTGTGTTTCCGCAACCAATTGCGATAAAATCATCTGCCACGACTTCGATGCCTGAAAGTCCTTCAATGAGCTCGTGCATTTTGCGTTGGAAGACTTCAGGAGCTGAGCTGATACCGAAAGGCAGGCGTCGCCAACGGTAACGTCCAAACGGGGTGTGAAAGGTTGTCAGGTAGGACGACTCTGCATCAAGGACCACATGCCAGAATCCGTTTCGTACATCGAGCTTTGTGAAGACTTTCGCGCCATGGAGTCGAGTAGCAATGTCTTCAATTGTTGGGAGAGGGTAGTGCTCGCGTTGGACGGCACGGTTGAGGTCCCTGGGGTCCAGGCATACGCGTAGTTTTCCGTTTTTCTTCGGTACAGTTACCATGGAGCTTATCCATGCTGTGGGACAGGTCACGGGTGCAATGATTTCCTGTTTCTCCAAGTCTTCTAAGGTTTCTTTTACTTTAGCTCTGAGTGCCACAGGTACGCGACGCGGTGCGTGCTGTACAGGGTTAACGGTGCTGTCAATTCTAATATGGTGTTCACCGGCCAGCTTTCCGACACCTTCGCCGAAAACTTGCGGGTATTTCTTAATCAGGGCCATTTTGGTAATGGGCGCTTGCGTTACTTTTGCTGCCGTTTCGAGCGAGTACACTGGGGCATTTCCTGTTTGTGGTTTGTTTAATTGATCATTGTCAGTGTATGTAATGATCTTCATGCCCACACAGGCTTTTCGTCCAAGGAGGGGGCGGATTGTGTTGTTGTCAACAAGTTTACAATCCAACTGACATCTGTAGTCGTCACGCCACACGGTAATACGAACTTGGCCCACAACTTGTAATTTCGAACCACCGTAGGCTGAGAGTTGAGTGTTCAGTGGTGTCACGCGCTCCAATTTGTGGTCTTTTGTGGCTTTCTTGTAGAGATTCACCGGAATTACGTTGCACTGTGCTCCAGTGTCCGGTTGAAACCGCAGATAATTGCCAGACTCCAGTTTTAGTGTCACGAGTTGGGAATCATCCAGATCTACTGCTGATATCATGTCGGCGTAGAATACCTCGGATTCGCTGACATCGTCGTCGACAGCTCTAACAAACGTGCGAGTGTTGTTGTCTCGTTTCTTACTGCGACATTTAGCTGCAAAATGCGATAGTTTACCACACTTCAAACACGTCTTGCCGAAAGCCGGACATTGTTCTTTCTTTGCGTGATCATGAACAGAGCCACACCTCTCACATTCTTTGGGCTTTCCGTGTTGGGAGTCCTTGCCTTTGAGATTTCGGTTTCTTGGCACTTTAAGGTTCTTGCTTTTTTCTCTGACTGCATTTACGGTGCTTGATGGATTCTCTTCTTTTTCCATAAGTTTCATCTGAGCAGTTGTGCTCTCGGATGCCCTGCAGATTTCGTCTGTTTTGGCGAGTGTTAATGTTGTCTCCCTTAACAATCTCTCTCTGAGTTTGTTGTCACGAATTCCAAACAACAGGCGGTCGCGAAGTATTTCTTCGGGAGTTATTGTTGCAAAGTTGCAACCCTCGGCTAACTTTCGAAGTGCCGTGCGATACTGGTCGTAAGTCTCTCCTGGCTCTTGAATACGTCGGTTGAAGCGATATCTTTCGAAGGGAATGTTCTTGCGCGGTTCGCAGTAATCTCCTAGTTTCTTTAGTACTGGTCCGATTTTCTTGTCGTCTCCCTCGTTTACCCAGTCGTTAAAGGTGGAGTACACCTCTCTTGCTTCTTCGCCTATCACTGTCAAGAGTGTGGCTACTTGTACTGGCTGGGACTTCTCGCTGAGCTCTGTGGCGAGAGCGTAGTTTTCCCATGCTAACAGGAACTTTTTCCACTTTTCCGCAGCGTTCGAGTCATGAATCTCGAGGTGCGCTGGAGGTGGTAGGGAGTATCCCGATGCCATTCTTTTTACTCTTGCGTTTATGAGAAACTATGTGTAATATTGTACCACTATAGCTCTCCACTCGCTGCCACCATGTAACAACACGCGAGAGACTTTCTTTAGCAAACGACGTTTAATAATAATAATGTAGAGCAGATAGAAAAACAAGTAATACATGTGCTAGGAGTGGCTAGTGAAAAATCTAAACTATTTCCGGTAATAGATACCGCAGACACGTAAACTATTTCGGTCAGCCCTTGTGGTTTCTAGATAAACCACATTAGTTTCGTCACAGCTTTTATAAACCCATGAAACAAAAAAGTAATCATAAAAGAGTAATAGCCAGATTCACACAATAAGAAACAAAGTCTTGAGTTGAATGCATGCATGATTTCCATGACCAGTCCATGATTGTCAGGACAATATTACTTACTTGCTAATTAATTCGGCTCGAATTCTTCCTCAAAGCATTTAATTGCTTTGATTTTCTTAAAAATTCTTCTTTTAATTCAGACCTCCATTGAGCGAGATCGCCTATGGGAAATCGCAGTTTTTCTGTAGTTTTGGTCGTTCTTCGCGGAGCTCTTCGCTTCTTGCTCCCCATCAGCCACAGCAGCACTCAACGCCACCTAAAAATTCACCAATTTTGTGACAAATTTTCAATATTAAATAAATAACAATCAATGTTCTCGAGGTTCCAAAAATATTTAGTAGAGTCAAAAGTGTGGTTCTATGGTTTTAATTTGTTCATAAATCCTACACGAAGGCAAAAAAATAAGAAATAAAACAAGGTACTCACACTTCAGATCGATGATTGCTCTTCAGATGTCTATGCCAACTTTGCTCCGGAGCAAAAATGCGAAAAAAAAGTGAAAATATAGCAAATTTGGTACGAGAAGAAAGCTCACGATGCGAAGAAACGATTTGTCTTTGGTGCAAAACAGACAAACTAGCTGCCAGGGTTCTATGGGCCAATAAAACTACAATACCAGCTGTGGATCGAATGAATCAATATCGGCCGAGCTCAATTGTCTCTTTAAAAAACTGGGATCAAGTGGACATTCTTTTGGCTGATTAAGGAGTAGAAATTTCCCACCGTGACCATTTCCATTTAGGTGATATCACCTAAGTATATACATAAGCCCATCATACATTATCACAAGGACATGCTCATTACATTATTACAGAATCGTTACATTTTTGTTAATTTTAATATTAACGCCTTACTTTAATCTCTCTTTTCTCTGATGCTCTGTAAGTTTATTCTCATCCCTGGCCATTCCTGTGAGGAACAAAATTAAAGTCAATATATTACTTTAGTATAAATACTCAGGTGATTATACAAAATCCCACGCTCTGACTGGTTCACTATCTCGGATTATCAGCCGATAATCACCTCGACAAACAAAATGGCTGCCAGTCGTTCGCACGCTCTTGATGAAATAAAATTTTTTCGTGTTTTGCAATCAAGGCTGTGCTCTAAGGAAAATTTGTGTTGGTCGCCCGAAAATATTAATTAAATTAATTAATTAATAATAATTATTAACCATGTAATTTAATATGGACATGTAGCCACCTTTTTCAAGAAGAATACTTTTTACAAGATGGCCAAGAATATACTAACAATGAGGTTTTGTTAATGGAGAACTGTACATAGTCATTGTAACAAAATATGCCTTCAAAACCTGACACTGAGCTCATCAACTTGAACGTTAAAAATTAGAGTTTAATTTAGTGGCTGCAACACCAATGAGATTTCTGCATCCCATTGCATAATTCTACACAAGTTTAAACCACGGTATTTCAAATTTTTCATTCACACGTGGGATTTTGTAATATTTGCCGCGAAACTAAATTTAGCCATTGCAAATGGCTGAAAGCGTCAAAACGTAATGGGGAAATTAATACAACTATGCTATTCCTAGAAATTACGTAAATTATTTCTTGCAGTTACCAAGCATTAGCCATTTTATTTTCGAGTTGTGTATTCGAAGGAAATAAAACAAACCATTCCAGGGCGCGTAACTCTGTGCGGACAAATTAATTAAGCCGACAAGAAAACGTGATAAATACCTCTTATTAATCGAGTTCGAGGTCCGCGCTTGGGCCATAAATCGACGGGAAAAAACGAGGATCCGTATTTTACAGTACGGACCGAGAAAACGAGGTTAATAAGATATTTATTATATCTCTGGAGTCATTTTGGCGACCAAAACAAACTTTAGCGGGCCGTACAGTGAAGTACGGCCCGCTAAATTGACCAATCACAGCGCGCGTACTAACTGAGAGATATAATAAATTTGCATAAACAAAGACTTTCTAAAAACAATAATTCACGTACTGTGCTGTCGAAAATATTTGAAACCCTAATATAAACGATGAAAAAAAAAACATCAAAATTGGAAATAGACGTAATATTTCGGAAAAAGTGGGACTTATTTTCAGATCAGAACGTTCGTGCATTGTTCGGAGATATCGTTTTACATATTTGTTAAATCATGTGGAACGAAACTTCAGATTCGAGCGTGCGAACGTAAACAAGCGACCAAAAGGCTATTTTCATTGTGCTTCGTTAACACAATAAACTGACAACACCATGTCACATATTTTTGCCTTCTTTGCTAAAGAACTGAACTACAAAACAAGAGTGCCCGGCCGGGCGACCGGCAATTTTTTTTAGTAGCCCGAAGCCAAATGTTAGTCGCCTCTGGCGACCGGGCGCCGTTAAAGCACAGCCTTGGCAATGCTTTTTCTTTTATTTTTTTTTTTGAAATAATCACCTGTGTATTTATAGTAAAGTAATTATTCGCCTCAGGCTCAGTGATTATCGGTGAATATTCGCCTTGACTTCGTCTCGGTGAATATTCAACAATAATCACTTCGCCTTCGGGGAATTAAATTGTTAAATAAGTAAACCTTAAAAACACCATAATTGTCATTCCATACCTACCATCATGAACATTAAATGCCACATAACTAATCTTTTGTACAAAAATCATCAGAGGCCTGCAATAAAAAATATGCTGTTACATCTATGGTATGTCCATAATGTTCGCTTGTTGCCTGATGATGACAAACAGCCGAAAACTTTTGGTTTTTACTTTTTAACTTTAAAATTTTTTAACATTTTAGCCTTGTATATAAGATACATCTATGGTAATTATCACTATTTTTACAATTTTTATTTTAGAACTACAGGAGTGTAGCTAGGATTTTTCAAGGGGGAGGGGGGTAGGGTCACACTGTGTTAGTACACCTAGGGTACTTACCAGATTGGCATGTTGACATCCATGCAGTGTTCACCTTTTATTTCAGCTCAACAGGTAATAGAGATTTTCAGACCGGTAAAACACTTGTGTAGCTGTTAAATATTCATTAATTTCAGGCCATTGTAGGCGGTAACCAGTGCTGTTACAGGCGGTAAATTTTACCTCTTACCAACTGAAAAGGAGAACACTGCATCCAGGCTGTGTTTTAATAACTAAATTATCTAGCTCTGGAAAAGGTTTATTTCATGTTTATTAGTCATATTCGTGTGTTTTTGCCTCCTGAATTCTAAGGACAGAAAACAATTATCTCACAAGGGAGGATCACGAGCACCCCAGGATCCCCTCCCTAGCTACGCCCATGAACTAGCATGAATGTTGATAATAGTCAAGAGGTTAGCTAGGAAGTACCCAGTTGAAAATTAATGTCCTAAGTGTAAAATGTACTTAAAAAAAAGGAAGATTATGAGTGTGACAAAGTCCCCAATGCACCCCACCCTTGTAAAAAAAACAACCACAAAGAAGAGAATATGTTGTGGTTCAGTTTTACCTTTGGCTTAAATTCTATTTTCCTTTGTTTCAAACTCCTTATCACACATGACCATACCATAAATGAAAGCAAAATAAGATTTAAACCAAAGAAAAATTGAAATACAACTAAAATTTATAATAATTAAAAAAAAACATGGGAAAAGGGGTTTTTAATTACTTCAAGATTACAACCAGAAAAATTGTCAGTTTTGAGAAGAATGATATCTGAACTAAAAACTGCAAATACTTAACACTTCTGTAGTCAGCCCTTTTACAGATAAGTTTTAAATAACTTTCTGGTGACTCCTTAACCAATAATATTGTTATTGGAGCAAAGTATTTGAAAATCCAGTTACAGACGTATCTGACAGCTAATTGTAATGAGCTTACCCAGTGTAATCCAAACTGTAGCCACCATAATCTGTTACTTGTCGGTAAAGATGGGCCACAGCTAATAGCAACATACCCACAAGTAAAACATGGCTGCAAAATCAAACCAAAATTTTTTAACGACTATATTGCTGGGTTTCAAATTTGAGGAGAGTTACAAATATTGCAGTGGTACCGGCTAATTGTAAGTACAGTGCAAGTTGATGAGCTCAAGAGTGAAAGGGTTTTGAAATATCAGATTCCATACCACCTTCCCATACCACCCTCTCAAAACGAGGGTCATTTATGAGACGCATAAATGGAATAAACTCAATGCAACTATACATCAATGAATATGGGGGCTATACACATAAGTTGTTAATTAATTGCTGATAGAGTATTTTCTGCTTAGATTAAATTTTATCACCCAAGTGTTTATAAGCACGTCAGGGCCATGCATAAAAGAATGTAAAAAAAATCTCATTGATTATGGCATGAACCGAGAAAAGGGTCTCTGAGAGACAATGTTCCGTTTTTTTTTTATCCAATTCCAGACTATATACTGCTTGAAAAGAGATAGCCCTTCACAGTGGCATATCTATACAGAGGAGCCACGCTGTGACAATTATGTCACAATTATTGCCTGCACCATTGACCACTCAAAGTACAATTGACTGATATGTACATGCATTAATATTTCCCAGGTATGTGAATATTAAAATACACATATGGTAGTAAACAGAGAGGGCTTTGGAAATGATAATTTGTAAAACAGATAAATATAGGTTGATTAATGAGTTGTTTAATTCTCACCTGTGTACAACTGAGGGATGTAAAATGCATGTCAGTGTATAGCAAATGCCACTGATTGCAACCAAGATTAAAGTTTGCCTGTCAAAACATAAGAATGAAGAATTTTGTGAGACAGGAAATAACCATGTAGGGCCCTTAATACAAGAAATTGGGTGAGTCAAACTAATTCATTAAGTGAGTTATACCACCATAAGGTAAAAGGGAGGTGCTGACGTTTCGAGCGTTAGCCCTTCGTCGGATCGGAGCCAAAAACAATAGTCCTTTTTCTTTATGATATAATGTATTACAATTAATAGCTATGACTTAAATTTCAAGGCCCAGAGTTAAAATGTTTGTTTTTTTCTATATGATATAATATATCAATAGATAAAACTTAATCAAGGCCCATATCAATTTTATCTCCTCTGTACTGTTGTCAACACTGATAAATAAATTTTTAATTATGAAAAGCATTATTTTAATATATGTGCCAGCATCCGTTTTAGCACAAATTATTACTAACAACGTTTGGGATTTTTGCGCTTAAACCCGTTTAGCTTTCCCATCAATATCCTAATTGTTTGGCTCGAACAGTAATGACCCCTCTTCACCCGTATACTTGATACTTGGCTACTTCTAGGATAACTCTCTGAATGAATGTACGAATTCATATTAGACAAAAAATGCACAGCAACGGAGAAAGTAGTATCGGAAGCAAAATTGCCAAAGGTACTTATACAGCTCCACGCATTCTGATCACCTTTCTCGCCAACGATCATATTAAACACAACACTACATTAATCTTAAAATTCTGTACCAAACTTGAAAAATCTTAATCGTGCCACTGTGTTTGGGCTGATGTTGGAGAAGTGAAAAATTATATTGAAATGGACAATGGAGAACAATAAATTATTAAAGATAAACAGAACTGACCAAATTGTAATTTTTTTCAAACGGTAAAAGAAGGGAGAGGAAACATTCTTACCATTCGAAACAAAACCACGCTAATGCTAAACCCCACACGAGTCCTGTAGCTTGTCTCGTAGTCGTGGAAACACGGTCGGGATGAAGAACGGTTCGAAAGACGAGTCCGAGCGGTACACAGAGGAACATGCAAAACACATATTTTACCTGGTAGAGAAGAAAAGCGGAGGACGATAAAAAAAGCTTAAAATATGTTAAAAAGGGCTAAACATACAGGTTCCGGAGGAATTAAAAGAGAACATGTAAATCTTTTCTATTTGCGGGTTATACCATTAGAACTTCGTCTCACCTGGTCGTCCGAAAAGTTCGTCAGACGGGCAACCGCTAAAAATTCCTTTAAAAAAATCATCTTAAAGAACGGTGACGGAGAAAATATGACGGAACTACTGTTTTTTTATGTCCTGAGCACATGTAGAGGGTCTCATACAAGCTTGCTTTTGAACGACGGATTTATCGAAGTATATAACATTTCACTTCTCTTGTTTTTATGACCTTCATATGGAACCAGTCTCACGTGACCTTGAATGAACTCCAACTTTGCACGCGCAAATCAGCTGTTGAACAAATTCCAGGGACCAGCTGTGACGAAAAACTAATAGTTTTAATCCAGATTAAAACCCCAAATATGAGAAAGTTATAAATGGACCGAACGGTGGATAATGCCATATTATTAATTACTTTTGGTGAAGGACCCCAAAAAAGTGTTTTAAGTGTGGATTGACCGTGGTGGAAAATGAACGACCAACAAACAACATGTTGTTGCGTGACGAACTGCGTGACGGAATGACATGCAACGCTGAACTCTCTCTGTTCCTGTTGAAGTACTTGAAATCGTAAGTAACTTTCAAAATCAATGTTTCAATTACTTTAAAACATGAGATAACATGTAATCGCCATAGGGCAGATTTCGCTTTATCGAGATTCTGTTAGATTCTACAGCAATTCTCGTAAGGTAGTAATGCGTGAAAGCTAACCCCTTGACCAATCTGTACTTGGTTAGATTTTTTATAGAGCCATGAAAGAAACCTTTGGTAATGTTCAAAGCACACTAGTAAAAGCCCGGTATCAAATAGGCATTTGCCGATTGTGCTAGTAAAAGTGGCATATTATGCTAGTGGCAGTGCTCGTTTTTTGCCCAAATTATGCTCAAATTATGCTCGCTTTTCAAAATTATGCTACTTTTTTAAAAAATTATTCTGTGCACAAACTTCACAACTCACAAGACAAGTTTGAAAATGTATTTTATTAAAACAAATACAGTGAAAACTAAACCATGCAGTTTCTGACAAAGCCCTGGATAACAAATTTAACATTGAATAATCTCGCTCGTTTCTGAACCACGCAGTCCGGCTTGACTTCTCTAATTCGTTCTCTAACAGTTAATTAGCGCTTGTTATATTGAAGCATCACACTTGCTTGCAAGTAATCTGCAAGTGCACGATCTTGTTGATCATTGAATGAAGCTGCCAGGATGCTGAATACTCTCTCTGCGGCAGCAGACGATGGTTGGACCAACAGTATTTTCTTCACTGCCATGGACCAATTTGGGAGACGGTCTGCGTGGGCCTGCCACCACTCCACCTTCTTTTCCTCTTGTTCAATGACCACATCCTGAGCAGCAGCGACGTACTGTGGAAGCTCTCTAATTAGGCCATTGATAGTTGCATCATTGTCGAGGAAAGGGAAAATCCTTAGGGCTTCTACTGTAGCGGGTGTAGGCCTCATCCATTGAACGGCAACTGGACACATGATTCTTGCAGCTTTGAAGGCCGTGACTGTGTCATAGAGCTTCACGTTAAACTTCTGCAAGAACCAAAGTATAGCCGGCTGTACACAAGCTTTTGCCTTCCGTTCTAGATCCGCGGCTCTCTGAGTAGCATCTTCGTTGGCAATTGCGGCAGCAACTGCGCGTACATTAGGAAAGTGCGGAGCTTGGCATGCCTCGGCGACAGCCTTTAACTTCTCGTAGCATGAAAACACAAGGGGCCCGTCACCTTCCAAGTAGTATGTAGCTTTGACAAAATGCTCTCCTACATCAATGGTCACAGCCAACTCGAGCTTAAGATCGACAAGGCGCTGAGGATCTGAGGGTCAGTATAGCTCGAAGCTGTGCCACAATCTTTGGAGCAATGTTCTCTACTTCCGCATCATTCAGGAATCCAGCAACGAGTCTCCAAACTGCTCCAGTAGCTGCCTGTAAACTTCCCATTTTGACCACCAGCGTGTTTCGCTATACGATTTCGGCTTTCGATCGGTTAGATCCTGCCATGCCAACTTTGCTTTATGGCTGTGACTGAATAAGCGTACCCACAGGTTTCCAAACTCCAAAAGAGTAGGAATTTCCAGATGTTTGCCAACATTATCGAGCGTGTGGGAAAAGCAGACAATGTGCAACATCTTTGGGAAGATGAATGCTATCCGATCCAATGCTGCTTGATTGACACTTGCTCCATCCCTCATCGCTGCAAGCAAAGAGTTCGCCTTGATCCCAAATTCAACGCAAAGGGTTTCGATGAGAACTCTTGCTAGTTCTTCTGAATTCACCGACTTTGAGCAAATGTCAATTCTTATAAGACGCTGTGTTATCATCCAGTCATCAATAATAAAGCGAAGGATTATCGCAATAGCCTCACCTTGCCTGGTGCTCCCGTCAAATATTACTGAAACGTCCCTTGTCATATCTTCTCCTGGCAAAGACAGTTCCTTCTTTATTCTCTCAACTTCTTGCTTGAAAATAAGAGAAACATACTGTCCGAGATGCGCACTATGAGTGAGGCGATACCCATTTTTCTCTAGCAAAGGACGTAGCCTGTCTACCTTCCCGATTGGAATCCCTGCTTTCAAAAATTCCTCCACTACTTCCTGTCGGTATGCTTGCTCAGCCAACGGCAGCGTGTTGTCTTTACGAGTCTTCTCTCTGCTGAGTGCTTCGGCTATCGTTTGTTCTCTTAACCTTGATCTCTTCAGCGCATCTTTCCCTTTGGCATGTTTTCTTGAACTACAATGTGATGCTAAAATGCTCTTTTTGGATGATACAATTTCTCTGCAGGCATTGCAAAAGATCGTTGTGCCTCTGACACTCAGGTGCTGATCAGGGAACTGATTAATACGATCTTGCAAAGGGACATTTTTCACATTAGTGACATTACTCGTCCCCCTCCTCTTGTATTTTCCAGTGGTGGATTCGAGGCGTCTATCCCGGGCAAGTTGTGCAGGCTTTGGTCTATCCTCTCTGTTCTCGCTTCCTTGTAAACTATGTAAGTTCACTGCACTTGACTCGTTTGGCGTGGCGGCCGCCATTTTGAAACGAGCACTGGGAGAAAGACTAAGGAGTCTGGGACCGAGACACAGACTTCCGGTTCCGTTTCATCGAATTCCCGCGGTATCTCAACACAACTAAAAAGCAATCGCAAAATAGGAGTGGAACCAACTGTTAATAGTAATCTATCGTTTTTAGTAGCTGAGATCTTCGTTTTCTTGAATTATTCTAAAATTGTGCTATTAAGACAAGAAAATATACGGATTATGCTAGCAGTGCTACTTTTGGAAAAAGGGCAAAAATTATGCTCAATTCCTCAGATTATGCCAAAAATTATGCTAGCACAATCGGCAAGAGCCTAGTATCAAACGCTACCGTCCAACTACTGTCTGATTTAGTGTTTGTCGTTCTCGTTTGAAATCTTTTACTTTTTTTAAAGATACCTTGGTACTGCTAACAATAGAGATGTTGTGTGAAAAATCAAGTTTTCAAGGTTCAACCTTGAAAACTTAATTTTTCACACAACAACAAATATATCTACACTACATAGAGAATTGGAAAAATATCTGGAGGTGCGAAAACGAAAATCCTTGGAGTTAAATAGAATTCACACGCCATGATGTAAACTCCTTGAGGGCCGTTCATTGTTCATTGTCGATTCAGGAGGCACTTAATTTGGGAACAAAACAAGGGCTACTCGTTCCCGAGGGACAGAACACAGCTCTTTACAACAGATATCATTTGTTTTTCGTTTATTGGGGCTTTTATGCACCTATACAGTTCTGGTTCCCATCAAAGGCTCACACCGGAGCCACACTGACTGCCTAAAAGAGGAAAACTCCATGTACCTTGTTTTTAGATTAGGAACCTGCAAAGCCACTCACTATCCCACGACACCTATTTATATCTCCTATATTGGAATACCCCAGGGTGTACGATTCGATTTGGGGGCTCTTGTTTCGATACATAGCGTTTGAGAAGTTTGTGCGCTGGTATTAAGTTACCGTGTGCAAGGTTGTGGGTCAATATAGTTTGTAATCTCCTGAAATGAGGAAACTGTTCTGAAAATGAGGAAAAAAAACGCCTTACACAAACTTTCAGCCCATTTCAAACTCCCAAGGGGGGGGGTACTTTGGGAATTTTTGGGTGGGGATGTGCCGCTGGAACCCTGGAACCCTAAGCCTATACCAGAGCAGTAGCCCATTACCCGGAGCGTGCAATTCCCAGAGCTGGTCCAGCTGAATTTTGTTACCCTGTACTAGAGTAAACCCCTCAAATCACTCCTATCCTAGAGTAGCTGTTTTCCAGAAACTGAGGTCACTAGCACAGTCTAGCCAAAACAAAACAGAACCACATTCGTTTCTCTCTCAAAAAAAGATTTATTTATACTTGTTCAGTTTTTTTGTTTTAATGTTCAACCTACTGGTCTGTTTCGTGAAAAATGATACCCTATTCTAGACCTAAGGGACGGACCATTAGAAAAGTGATGGGGGGGGGGGGATGGGGAATTTTCAGCTTGCACGAATTTTTTTTTTCGCTCACTGCTTGTGCAGGAAATTTTTTTTTCAGGTGAACCCTTCTGCACGAATTTGTTTTACTACGTGTGAAAAAGTCACAATTGGACCTTCCTTCTGCATGAATTTTTTTTTTTACCTTCTTCTTTGCATGAATTTTTTTGTCTTGGCATTTTCCCTTGCATTAATTTTTTTTGTTTTTTTCCCCACCCCCCCCCCTCCCATCACTTTTCTAATGGTCCGTCCCTAAACGCTCTGATTTATATACCCTATGCTAGAGTAAACTGCTTGAAAACTATACACTTCACAGCGCTTCATACCTATAAAGCCCATATATGGCAGTACCCCCCCCCGGGTCAAACTCTTTACTTCCACAGGTGAATATGATTACCAGTTGTATAAAATATCAATTGCACCACAAATTAAGATAACTTGACTTTATTCCATATGTACAAATTTTAATCTCATCAAAGCTCAAGGAAGCTGAAGAGTTATATTTCTTTCACCGGTATTATTTATCAATAAATGTTAGCACCTTAAAGGTATATAGTGCTAGAGCAGAACAGCTCTTTTAATTGTTACTTATTGTAGCAAATCCATTTAGGTCTATTTTCAGATGAGTAAACAAAATAGGAAAACCGCCTAAAGGCTATCCAATCTGTTTTTCCAACTAAAATCATAAACAGAACTGGACGACACAAAATCATATTACGAAATAATTATTTTTCAATAAGAGATGCGAGAAATTGCTATTTATACTTGGACCATATAAGTCCAAAGTTTCTTCAAAATGAATGGCCTGTCAAAATTATTTAATTTACGAGTTAACTTTCATTGGTTGGCTGAATTAGTTTTTAACATTTCATTGGCTAATAGCATCTCTTGGTGAATTCTTATTGGCTCTTTCACTACTGGACCAAATTCTCTTTTGATATTATCATAACAGATGCATTTTTTGATCTTGTTTAAGTAATGTACCCTCAGGCAGCCCAAGCTCTTGATTTAAAGGGGTTTAATGAAAGTCGAAGCAAATTTACTTTTTTATTCTCCCAATTCTCAGGCCATTCGAAAGCAATTTTGGAGAGTTGGTGCATTTTAGTTTTCTACTATCGAAAAAGATTACGTTGGACTTTCATGCAAACCAAATCTGGAGCTTGGGACGCCTGTGGCCTACATTGTGAAATCAAGTGAGGCAGGGATACCACCTCGCGTGATGCGCATACGCATATCTCCTGAGGCGCATCCTCTGTCCCGTTTGTTCCTAAGAACGTCTGTTCCTGATAATCATCTTATTAAAATTCATAAACTGTATTGAGTTAACATTAGAAACCCATAAAACTTGAAACGTGTAACAACACGTGTTCACAACAATATTTCACGTATCAATATTTCCCAAGGAGCCATATTAAGAAACTGCTTTCCCTAATCTTTGAGCTTGCTGCCACTGTTCCGCTTCCATGGTGCGTCGTAAAACAACTTGGGCGCATTTGCATCAACGATGTGTCCACCATCTTTTGAGCAGAGGCAATATTTTCCCATTAAGTACGTCACACTACTGTAGCCAGTTTGATTGGTTAATTGGGTTTCTATTGTTTTCCAAATGTGGTAGTTGGTAGATTGAATGTGTACAAACTGTGGTTTAAGGCCGTTCAGAGTCACAAGTTTCACGTCTCGTCGGTTTCTGGTTAACATACAACATGATACATTGGAGAAACTGGATCCTCATCAACATAAATAAGTTCAGTTAAGGAGTGCATGAGCTGACAATACGATCATTTCTGACTGGCTTTAGCTTCGCCCAGATTCCTTTTCTTTCTTTTAAACGGTGAAGTTCTGAACGTATTATACATTTTCATCTGCAGTCTGCGCGAGAAGGAAAAAAAAAACAAGCATTAGAGGCACTTAACCCTTTGTGCCCCAAGGGGTGTCCCTGTGACGAGTAAAATCGTCAGGCGTTAACCAGAGTAAAATGTATATTTCGCTCCGACGAAGCCGGGCTAACGCTCGAAACGTCAGCACCTCCCTTTTACCTTACGGTGGTATAGCTTACTTTATCAATTCGTTTGATTATCCCAATTTCTTGTAAAATGTATAAGGTCACTCTTGGGCACAAAGAGTTAAAGGAACATCAAATTCCGAGGACAAGGATACTACAAAATCAGCCTTTATTAGGCCTAAGATGTTAGTGATAGGTATCATAAACTTTGCAATGTAAGATTTATCAGGTATAAACTATGATTATCGCAATTAGCATTAGGACAAGAATTAGGTAGCATATAGGTT
>OX453276.1:32318446-32335946 GCA_949710005.1 Ricordea florida | reverse complement strand
GGCAAACAAGGAAATCTATGTTCGCCCAACAGAAGTCGAATCGAAAACCTTCCGATAGGAGACTCGTGGGAGCAAGGCCATTATATTAAGTAATGATCTGGCTAAAAAGCAGGCAGAAAAACAGTAGCGTTTGGCAATTGTATCAGTTAATTTTTTGGTGTTAATTGGTGCAAAGAGCAAAAGCCGAATTTGGCCGAGAAATATAAAATAGGGATATAGAAAAGACAAGGTCTAAAAATGACTTTCTTTTTTAACTTTTTCGTTGTTTTTTTTTTTTCTGGGTTTTTTCGGGTATTAGCCAATGAGATCAGGCGATTTAAATGGAATTAACGATAACCTGTTCACACCTTTTTAATGCGTTTTGCCGTACACCTGCTTACCTTTTAGCCGGATCACCACTAGATTCATGGAACAAACATCTTTTCATCTATTGACCAGGTCTAGGCTAAATATATACGATCTTTTTTATCTCACATAAAGATAGATGTTAACGATTATAAACAAGTTGATGTTGCTCTTTTGTTTTTTGTTTGTTAGATTGTGTTCAGTGTGTTGGTTCCTTACCACAGTGTAACCTGGCTGGACTTTTTGGATTCCCAAAGTGCACTCAACAGTTTGAAAAGTGCAAATTTAATAAACCGCGCCCTTTCAGACCAGGAATAATTCAGCTGGGAGAATTTGATTGTTATTAACATTGGACTCAACAACAGGTGCAGCTAGAGTACACGCTTAAGAAACCCTTCAACTTACATGATCTAAAAAGAAATTCTCTTTAGTCACTTTCATACCCTTTCTTATTTGTAAGTTTGGAGAATTAGGAGCCTATTACCAGGAGAGTTTCTGTGTTTGGTGGCGTCCCGAACAAAGCAACAACTGAGACTATTTTTAGATCTCGTTTTCACTTGAAACTCTCTTCCAAAGAGGATGGGACCTGTAACTTTGAGTTGATAACTTTTCAATTCTCATCACACATAACCTTGACAATGTATTAACAACTGTATGGAGAACTCGTATTTTGGCCACTTTTGGGAGGGAAACAGTTTAATGTCAATTTTGTATAAAGTGAAATTGCTATAACGGGCGCTCTGATTGGCCCAACACCCATGTCTATATCAAACTATTTTAACACGTCAAACTCAACTTTTAGTGTTAATTTTCTAAAAGAACTAATGATTGGATGATTGTTACATGTTTTCGCAAAGATTGATGCGAACACTCGAGGGAGTTGCTGTTGCTTTGCTTGTGTTATTTTACTGTTAAGTCAAGAGAAAATGAGGAAAAAGAACATAACCCCGTCTGATATGATAGAGGGACAGAATCTATTTTTAGTGCGGAATCTATTTATATCTCGTTCCATGGCTACGCGGTTTCCACATGGCGCATTGAAATTACAACCACGTGATGAGAAGGACATCAGCCATTGGTCAGTTAGAATAGTTTCCTGATCTAAGAATAGATTCTGTCTCCTATCATAGTAAGAGAACCCAGTATGGAAGATACGTTCTCTTCCCTCATTTTCTCTTGGTTAAGTAAAACAGACCGATCATTCTGAGTGTTGTCCAATGCACACGACTTAACTCCACTGGAGTCACAGGTTTTTCTATTCATAAGAGACTTAAATTACATGCATATGCGTATGTGTGGCGTGCCATTCTCGGCCTCTCGGGTCATGTCTTAAAGAACGAGATATCTTACATGCATAGCGTGCTTGTCTCAGGTCATGTCTTACAGAACGAGGTATTTCACGACTAGGCTTCCCGATCGAACTGACTCCAGTAGACGCGATGTGTCTCCGATTTGTATCCGATGTTTCTCCGATGGACTCCGTTTGACTAGTGATTTTAGAGGAGTGTCAGATTGTACATAGATGATCATTGTCTTTTCTGATGTATTTTTTTGTTATTTAAGGAATTGTGGAACCTACGCTGTTATGGTTTAGGACTCAGTTTAAGAAGTCTTAACGCCTACGTCTCTACCCAAGGAACCAGAGGTTTTGCGCGAGAATGTATAGGATTCTGGTGGAAACAGAAGGATTCAAAGCTCGTCGACATTTGACACGAGGAGTACTTGGGAAGCTACAATGCTTTGTGGCTGAGAGTTCGAATCAAGTTAAGACGCTCAAAGCTAGCTAAAAATCAGTTTTTTGTCCATCATACTTTCGTGTAGCGTACGTAGTAATCATCAATGGGTGGAATCGAGATTGACTGATGGGTAAAGGGATCTTCTCCGGGAACTTGGAACACGAATCGTAGAACCCGGGATAGCGATGCATATTTGTTGAATGACATTTTCACAAATTCTAGAGCAGGCGCGGATAGGCCTTTCCCGATTGTTCTCGTAAAATGCTGGAAAGTTGCTCACTGGAATGCCAAGAAGTTGCTAAAAAATTGCCAAAAATCCAAAAAGTTACTACCTAAATTTCAAAAGTTACCACTTAAATTTCTTGATATTTTTATATAAACGTTAATTAAAAGCTTTATTTTTCGTTCTTCACAATATTTACTAACATCGGTCAAGAAAAATAGCCGGGAACTTAACTTTATATAGTTGCTGGCAGATAGGGGAGAAATTTAAGGATACTCTTAAGTCTAACAGAACAAAACACATGGTTCATTTGACGTCTTGCCGAATGATATGAGGGAACTTGAACGAAACTAGATCTACTGATTGCATTCTAAAACCATATAAGATCAAACTGTTACGCCCTCTTTACATTATTATATCGAACATCGAAGTATGAGAGAGATCTAGACTTCAAGGTAATCTTGGAGGACGAACTCATGCTGTGAGCCAAACGCATTGGTCAGAAGACTAAAAGCCGTTTCTGCAGAGGCCGAGCTTGGCTGAATCAACAGGTTTTTTTATAACGAGTGAAGACCAGTGCGGGAGGGTGTCTGTGATTTGCCCACCAAATACTGTGACCCCATCAGATGACCCCATCATCTATGAAATCGTTTATTGACTTTTCCGTGCTTGATATGTGCTCTAAGCCTATATTTTGCTCAAAAGTTGCTCAGAAAGGCAAAATTTGCTCGAGGTTGCTAGAACCGCGAAAAGTTGCTCCCAACGCTTAAAGTTGCTCAAAAGTTGCCGAGCTCAATCGGGAAAGGCCTAGGCGCGGATTCAGGAGAGTGGGAGGGAGAGAGGGTAAATTGGGTGACACGTCTCCACCCTTCTCCTTTTCGGGAAGTCAAGTATTTGATCGATTATTAGAGAAAAAGCCGAAAAAGATAAAACAAAGTATCTCTAAGTTTGGAAAAATATCTTCATCTGTATCGAAAAATTAAATGAAGTGGATTATGAAAGTACATTTAAAGTCACTTGTGTAATTCACAATCAAAATGTAAAAGGAAGGCGGGCAACTGAAAATCGAGATTTTGCTGTGATTTTCAGCTTCGCTTTCAGCGGACCACAATGCCTGGCGCTGTCGTAGAGCCTCGTTTTCAGCGGACCACAATTCTCTGCGCTGTGGAAGAGCCACGCCTCTAGTGGACCAGAGTGCACTGCAGAACGCAATTTAGCAATCATTTTGAGAACTTTTCGTGAGGGCTTGCACTGATTCGCACAACTATTTGCTTCGGTGGTTTGTTGTTTTACTCTTGTGCAGCAGCTGCCATGTGCTTCTTGCTGAAAAATTTGTACATTGGATTTTTTACACCTTGGTGACCTGAGCATGATATCGTGTATTAATAAGAGCGGTAAACTGAACCAGCATTTTGGGAGCTTTAATGTTACGGGCTTCACACATCCAAAAAGTATCCGAGAGTAATTTTTTCTTACAAAATCTTCTCAATTTGAATGAATCACAAACCTGCAGCCTTTTGAACAAAGGAACTGGGACTTCTAATTGTAGCATACTATTCCATCAGTATATGTAATGTTCAAGTGTCACCATTGGCGTTTTCAGAAACTTGACCGAACAAAATGAATGAATGATAACAGGAGCGAATTACGCTCTTGATGATAACCATTTCTGCACAGTCTATACAATCCTTGTGCCAATTTGCAAACTACATCCAAATATCCGCAGCACTTTCATTGGCCTGGCTACGCTGTTATTCAGTACATATTTAACATTATTCCACGAAGTTGAGTCATACATGAGCTAATAGCCAACGACGCGCAACGCGTCTCGTTGGCTATAGTTCATGTACGACCAGATTGAGTGGAATAATTGTTTTATTGTATCTCTAAACTCTTCATTGTTGGAAATTGGAACTAGTTTGCTCGACAAGAATTGACTTTGTTGTTGCTTTGTAAACAGAACCATCTTGCTGTCGAGTCGAAATGTTGTTGTCGAGTCGATGTGTAAAAAAGCAGTGCGACCATTCTATGGAAAGCTACTGAATAGTACTGCACTGTGGTACTGTTTGTTTTGTTATACAGCCGTGTGGTTCTAACTTTTTAATCTGTGGATCAAACCATGCAGTGTGACCATTCTTTGTAAAGCCACTGAACAGTAATGTACTGTGGTACTGTTTGTTTTGCTATACAGTGTGGTTCTAACTTTTTCATCTGTGGATCATACCATGCAATGTGACCATTCTTTGTAAAGCTACGGAACCGTAAAGTACTGTGGTACTGTTTGTTTTACTATACAATGTGGTTCTAACTTTTTCATCTGTGGATCACACCATGCAGTGTGACCATTCTATGGAACGCTACTGAACGGTACTGTGTTGTGGTACTATTTGTTTTACTACACAGAGTGGTTCTAACTTTTTCATTTGTGGGTTGCTGTGAAACGAGGTCGTGTTTCAAAACAGTTGTGCCATCTGCAACGTGCTTTTGTGAGCGCGATCTTTAGGCGCAAAGTTCGTTTGCGCGTTAAAAAGTTTTGAATCTTGTGGCCGCGCGCGTGCGGATTCGCAACGTTTCCGTTAGCAACTCCATTATGGTTACAACAATACACTCCCTCTATACGGCCAATATATTTTATGCAAACAAGATTTATAAATGGAAAAAATCAGCAGGGAATGATTCGCTCCTGAAAGAATATAAGGACATTCAGGAAATTGCCTGAGAAGTGCGTGACATGTCATTAACCGTTCAGTAGAAGGAAACTGGTGCTAGTGTTGTGATAATCAAAAGCGTGGAAAATTCCAGTTTGTTTCGTGCAACAAGTTGTAGAGTAACGCTCTTAAGAATATCGCAAAATGCAAGCTCTCAGCAGCCTCCTGTTGGACTTCTCACATGTTTCGGGTTTTTCTCTGGACAAGGTAACATTTGTTGTTTAACTATGGAGCGTTATGTAGAAATAATGGATGAATAACAACAGATAACCACGACCTTTAACACTCCGTGTAATACGTAATATTGTATGTTTTCAGCTTCCCTCCGACTTTTATCTAAACCGAATATTAAAATTTCCGTTAAGCCACACTAGCTGATATCCGTCAACGTCTTGTTTTCAGATTAATTTTCTGTTCTGCATATCGGTTTGTCTGCCTCTGGGTCTTGTGTTTCGAATCGTACTCCATCCCGATTACATCTCTTCGACAACCAGACGCGTCGTTGGTCTCTCATGGGGATTGAGTATATCTCTCTTTCTTTTTAGGTGGTAAGCTCTGCATCATTCTCTAGAAAGCCCGTGTATATTTCTCAGTTGCGTAGAACCAGAGCTAGTAGGGGAACCATATATAGTTCCCTCTTCTAACTATGGTGTAACGCTTGGTTTTAAGTTGCATGCGCGCGTTTGGCTAAAACTTGCGCTGGTCAAATTGGTTGTCAACAGTGCCCGATGCCAAAGAGAAAGAAAGGTTTTCATCTAAAACCTATTAGCTGCTATTGCAATTGGGCTAGAATTGATAGCGATTAGAGTAAAATATCAGAAACGTGGTACCTAGTATGATTTATTTAAAAAACGCATATTATATTTTGCATTCTTTGTACTGCAATTAATTAACAAAACTGAACAGAGAAAAATCAGTTCATAAAATTCGAGGTCAAAATAAAACTGGATTCTAAAAATTTCATGCGACAAAACGAGCTCAATGTGTCTGCCTCTTGAGCTCGACATGCTCGAACAAACATGCAAATTTAAGGTACTGCTAATATCACTAATATTTAGAAAATTGACTGAGTATGGTTCAACACTTCTATTTTGTGCGAATAGCCAAAGATCCTAATAAACCTAAGAAAACATTTTTACTGTAACATCTCCGAAAATATTTTGTTTTTGCAGCCTCAGTTAGGCGCTAAAAACTTGTCAAACAAACGCAAATCAATGTTGTAGCTTTCAACCGTGTTATGATTATACAAAAGACGTTATAACGGTAACCTTAGTTCATCAAAGTCTTTTAAAAAAATCCGTGTATGGATAACAGAATTGGAATATCTTAAGTCCTCTTTGTTGATGTATCTTTTGTAGCCTTTGTCTGCCAGCAAGTTTCGCGTTAAGACCGCTCATATGCAAAACATAAACGGCTAAGTGACACGAATGACGAAAATTTATGACGCATTATTCCAGGTTTACAAATGGCTAACCCTAAAAATTATCTACCGTCCATTTCATAATAGCGCATCTCCTAAATCTTTTTATTACCTTCAACAAGACAATACACTTTGAATTAAAAGAGAAATAACGTTGTTGTTTTTTTTTTTTTAAAGAACGTTATTTAAAAAAACAACGTTTATAAAATCACTATTCACAGCGCTATTTAAAGATGAGGACAGATAAGACTCGGGCATGTTAAAAATTGTAACGAACTTTTGATGCAGTTGTCTCACAAGGCGCAAAAAAGATTCAGCTTATTGCCGGAATTATATCTGTAAAGACGTTTGACTACATATCACCGCAGGCTGTGAATAAATTATTTTAATATCAAAGCTTGCAGATGACAAGGTGTGTATTTCGACGAGTTGCTGGGCGTATTCCTAACGAAGTCGTTTGAATAGTTAATTTGTAAAAAAAAAGGATGGCTCGTCATAACATCTAAATTTATTGCTTCAGGCTAGTCTGTGTGTTCTTTTTGGTAAATTCTTCGTATGCAAACAAGAGTGCTTTGTTCTTTCCAGGGATACCTTAATTCTGGTTGGAGTGAGTCTCGTATGTTACGTTCTTACAAATCTTTTAAGTCCCAAAAACGTGCACAGGTGAGTGTAGCGTTTAAGAGTTGAAGCGCTGTTACACTGTGCAATGTTTCGTGCAACTCTGTCTCACAATGGCGTTGCGAGACAGAGTTGCACGATACCTTGCAACGACCAAAATCATTGCAAGACAAGTTGCATGAATCGTTGCAGAAAGTAGATTCGGGTTCTACTTTCTGCAACTACGATTCGTGCAACTTGTCTCGCAATGATATTGACCTTTGACCTCCATTAACTATCATAAAACAGGATTGCGTCATCTTGCCAACTCGCCGAACCCGCCATAGAGTAAAGACCAGTAAACAGTAAAATGAAGACCGTGTACCTTGTCGAGAGGCAAAGTGCTGCATATGACTAAAAGTGTGTACTTTAATCTTGTCGACTTGTCAACCATATCCCGGTTAGATTGGTCAAGTGTACGCGTAATTCTGTCGGTGTTTAGAACCTCGTAATGTATTTACTGATTTGAACCTTGTAATTGTTTACAAGGAAAATGAATTTCTTAAGATTTTTGATAAGTTTACTTCATTATTTATTTCAATATCTGTAGAGAGACAAAGTGCCGCATTTGAGTACACGTTGTGGTCATTCGTCCTTGTCTGCCAGTCAAGCATATCCTTATTAGAGTGGCTTACTCTAGTTGTAATTCTGTTAGTGGTTTGAACCTTGCACTTGTATGCAATGGCTTAAACCTCATACTGTTACAAATAAAGGACATTTTAATTTGGAAGGGGAGCAGGGTTGGCGCAGTGGTGAGAGCGTTCGCCTTCCACGAACGTGGCCCGGGTTCGATTCCCGGGTTCGATTCCCGGCCCCAGTGTCGTATGTGGGCTGAGTTTGTTGGTTCTCTACTCTGCTCTGAGAGGTTTCTCTTCGGGTACTCCGGTTTTCCCCTCTTCACAAAAACCAACATTTGATTTGATTTGATTTAGGGACCGTTCATTTTTTACGAGGAAGGGAGGGGAGCTGGTGGGATTTGGGGGTGCCATCCCCAAAAAAATAGGGAAAAGGGGGGTCACCTAAAATATTTTTGCAATACTTTGAAATGGCATAATGTTTTAACAGGAGGCTCATCAATGAAATCGCTGCATCCGGGGGGGGATGCGAAAAAATTGGCAAGCTGAGGGGGGTCGTGCAATTTTTAAATGGTTCTTCCCGAATCACACCAGCCCCTCCCTCCCTCGTAAAAAATGAGTAGTCCCTTTTAAAATATGATTTGATTTGATTTCGTGTGTGCTTTACAGTTTTCCGCAATTAGTACGTCAGTGCTAGATACAGTTGACACTATTATTATTATTATTATTATTTGTTTCATCGCTCATTTCTATAAGATAGATTTTAAAGCGGATAAAGCCGCTTTTGTTCTATTTAACCCTAATGCTCTTTTGATAATCCAAATCACAGATATGTGTTCATTTCGGCGATGGGGACGCTGTCTATAGCCCATATTTACAGACAGTTCACAGATTATGGAGGTCATTCGGTGGATTTTTCAGGGTAAGTGCTAACTGAATTAAATAAGTGCTGAAAAACGGTGAATTTGAGGTTGGGTTTTCCCTGCATAAACATTAATACAGCGACACTTCTTAACTACCAACCAAAGAACCTGATTCATCTCTTGCTTTGACAAAGAACCGCCTTTGTCACGCAATAATGATTTGCTTCTGTCACGCAATTCGCAACTCTTTAATCCTTTTTGGGTTGGCAGTTTTTAACTGCGAGGTAGTTGTTGGGTGTTGTTGATTGCAATTGTAAGAGGATAATCTAATATCCCATCTTACTCATTTATTTCTCACTCTCTTGTTGTAAAACGTTTTATTCAGAGATTTTCTTCTTGTGGACTGATTGCTGGTTTTCTCCTTTCTATTTCAGACCGCTTATGTTGATTGTACAAAAAGTTATTTATGTGGCATTCAGCGTACATGATGGTAACTTAATAGTGCAGTGATTTGTTTAAATACTGCTTATTAACCGAGAGTGAGGTCATTACAGGGAAATCTCGAATCGAGACCTTGATGTATTGACCGAGCAATAGCGAGGGCAATACGTCAAGGCCGAGGTCTGAGATTTTCCTGTAATGACCGAACGGACGAGGTTAATTATTATTATTATTATATGGCCGTTCAGCACTGGAAAAAAATAAACGGAAAGGTTTTAATAACCCCTTGCGCGCGCAACAGATCATTCGAGGTCATGTTCACTGAACCGAAACACACCTGTCCATGCAATCGAAACCAGAAGTGACAGAAAAAAGACGTCCTTTGAAAATGAGACACGTTTTGTCTATATTAACAGAAATTAATTTTTTATTGAAAAGTATTCATAATGCCCGGTCATTACAAGAAAATCTTGCCTGCTCAGCAGCCAATGAGAGCGCGCGTACTATTTTAGCCATATAATAAGACGACGTAGGGTAAGATTTCCGCACAGGCCCCTACTTCATTATGCATGCTGAAGCTGTCTTGTCTGGTGTAATGCACGTGCAAGTGTTTTTTGTGTTCGAAGAACGAAATAGTATAGAACTTTACAGAATGCATAATGAAGTAGGGACCTGTACGGAAATCTTACCCGACTTAGTTCTACAACTGGGTAGTCCCCTTGTTGTTAAGACTAAGGGTTGGCTCTGAAGCCTTGGCGGGTTGAAGCCGCCTGATTTGAGGATGATGATCGAAGGAGCTCCTTTTTTGAATTATTGCTAATTATCCCCCTATACACCTCTATGACTGACCCCTGGGTTTTTCGTGCTGCGGAAAAAAAAACGTGATTTTCGCGCAACAAGTCACATGATTTTGTTATTTATCAAGTAATTACATCACTTCATCCATGATATTGTTGCTGCCCCATTTTGTTATCTGTTTTATTCTTTATCCTCTCCGTTACTTTTCAATTTACTGTATTTCTTTTTGTTCCATTTTCATTGTTTGTGGACGGATCGCTTGTTTATTTAAACAGGAGGAGAGGATGAGAAAACGCTAACTGAAGAGCAAAGAAGAGAGAAGCTTCGGTAGGGATAGGTGCGCGTAGAATATGGCGACCATGATAGACCCATTCTTTTATTTACCCTGCATCGTTAAAGAAAGTGAATGAAACGGTCTTTAAATAATTGAGGAGAAAGCGCTGCCTTTGTAATGACATCCACAAACGGTTAGACTTTCTAGTCTTCTCGGATAAGAACGATAAACCGTAAGTCCCGTCACACAAAACTTGTTTCTAACAATCTGTGGGACGTAAGAACCCACAGATTTTTCGAAAAGAGTACGTAGGGGACGTAGTTCCTGGTGTGGTGGTCTATCTCACCTGTGGTTTCATCTGTCATTTCATGCATGGGTTGGGTGGGTGGGTGAGATCATACATGGACTGATAGCAGCAGCCAGAAGCACCTTTACATGCTGACGTGTGATCTCACCCAACAGAAGGGTAAGGCGCCTTTGGAAAAGTGCGCTAAAGAAATTCATTATCATTATCATTATTATTGAAACATGATCTCTTAATAACAGAAAAGTGCTACCCATCGGTCACTACGAACCGGGTTATTTATGTACTCGTTTTCCAGAACGTTTTCCATGAAGTCGATTTGTAAAAGCGTAATGTTACCTTTCAGTGCGAATTGAATATTTTTTTGTGTTTTCATTTCAGTGAAGTGCCTTCGCTCGTGGAATACATGGGCTATTTGTTCCATTTCAGCATGTTTCAAGCGGGTCCCGTTTGTACGTTTAAACAATACCGAGATTTCATTGATGGATCAAATATAAGACCGCAGGTACTCCAATAATCATTAAAGGAAAACAAAAACGAAAATGGAAAACGTTTTTGCTATCCGACTTGACTGATGTTCGTGATGCATCATGTGTATCTTGCAAACAAAATGTTTTCAAGGCCTTTTCTTCTTCACAAATAGCCTTCTTTCAATAGTTTAGCGATTGGGGCACTCGAGTAATGTGCATTTTGTGTTGAATGTTTCAGAAACCGGGGCAAAAGGAACCTTCACCATTGGTAAGACAGTTTTGCTTCGCTTCTGATAAAGAAAAAAAATTTGTTGTTGTTAAGCGCAGAGACGGCGGAGACGGGGGGGCTGGGGGGCTTTAGCCCCCCCCCCCCCACTTTTTACGACGATGACATTTTTTGTCATTTTACACTTATCCAGGTTGTCTTTTTGTAAGATATATCTCATGGAGCCTTTGAAAATACCATTTCCGAGCCTCTAGATTTGAAAATTTTCTGGGGGAGGATAACCCCAGACCCCTCTACAAAATTGCGCCTTCGGGCGCTCGTTTTCAAGCCCCTCCACTTTGAAATATGCTCTGCCGTCTCTGAAGCGGTTGTGTTTTGATCGACTCTTAGTGAATATCTCTTACTAACCGAGTTCTAGGTCCGTACTGTAAGTTACGGACCGAGCTTTTTCCGCTCGGATTTATGACCCAAGCGCGAAGCGTACGGGCCATAAATCCAAGCGAAAAAACGAGGATCCGTAACTTACACTACGGACCGAGAAAACGAGGTTTGTAAGATATTTATTATATCTCAAAACAAACTTTTGAATTTAGCGGGCCGTACAGTGAAGTACGGCCCGCTAAATTGACCAATCACTGCGCTCGTACTAACTGAGAGATATAATAGTAAGGGTTATGCACCTCTCAATTTTAAGCCGGCGGGGGGGGGGGGGGAGGGAGTCAGGGCATGGGGTGGGGATTTGATTGTCTTTGTTGGCCCTGGGGTAGGGCATTTGACTGACCATGTTCTCCCGGGGGAGGGAATATTTGAATCTTTCTTTGGGTCCAGCCTTGGGATTTGACAGCGATGTGCAGCCCGGGGTGGGGAAATTTGGTTGCATTTGACTGGAATGATTTGCCCGTGGGCAGGGAATTTGACGGCAAATTTTTCAAAAATGTCAAATCCCCACCCCATGCCCTGACTCTTCCCCCCCCCTCCCCCACGCCGGCTTAACATTGACAGGTGCATTATTGACCAAGCTTGTTCGTTCAAGATGGCTGCATATTCGCCAAATTGTTGCTTTTTTATTTTTATTGGTCGAGACATAATCCCAGGCTATAAGATCTCATAAAAGAACGAGACCAATATCCAACTATTTTGGCCGAACAAGCTTGGTCAAAAAAGGATTCATTATGTAGCCATTTTGTTTCGCGGGACAAAGCCGGCAATCTCGAGTGGGCAAGATAAGCTCACCCGGGTAACCAATCAGAACTCAGGGCTCGCCTCATGTTGCCCGCTTGTGGAACCAGCCATCTAATTAAAGCCATTTTCTTTGTAATTCTCTTAAAGAAAGAGGTCATGGAGAAAATATCATCTGCTGTTACTTGTCTATTGTTGTTGTTCCTAGCTGGAGATAATTATCCCATAACTAGAAATGGAGGTGCGTATACAGTTAAGTGAATCAATGTACACTTAATGGTACCGAGGGAAACAATTTGTTTGGTTTTCCCGAGAGTCCTGATCAGGACTCGGGGGAAAACGAAACTAAGTAGTTTCCCGAAGGACCATACATTAAGTGCTTTGCTTTTTTATTTAGAAGATCACGCCATTTTTAATTTATTCACGCACCAATCACTTGCTGTTGTTTTCGGCGCCCGGGCAACAACTGCGCAACTGTATTCCAGTCGGGATACATTTGAATTTGATAAGGGACACGTGACGAGGAATCAACCAATCTCAGTGCTCGTTTGGTTGAGTGAAAGTCTAGGCATATGAAAACACCATTTGATCCCATGATCTGAGGAGTAATTCTCTTTAGCCTCATAACTTTCCTTATATCTTTGTTTGAAGAAATGCTGTTAGATTGATTCAAACTTACAAGCTTGCGGCTCTCGGATCCACAGTCTTCAAGCAGAGTAATTTGCGTTTTCTACCACAAACTTTCCCAGTTATAGTCGAGCCCCAAAATACACCAGCTTTATTACCAAAAAAAGTTAAACTTAATTTACAACGTAATCTATTAATACAAAAAAGGCAACATTTACTCAAAATAACTGAAAAACTAATCGAGCTGATTAAAACTAAGTAATAGTTAAGTATAGGAGGTCCGTTAAACAAAAGGGTTAAAATCGGCGGTCGTTGACCGATACCTGTTCCCAGTCTCTCTATGGTCCTACCCTAACATAACGTTTCTAAAAATAGGTTCGCATCGCGACCATGTCTGGCTTACTAGACCACGTGATATGCGCTCGACTCTTGTGGGCAAATAAATAAGTCCGTTCGTGCCATAATGTGGCTACACTTTTTGTGTAAGCCACGCAAAAACTGGTTTGGTAACCCCATTTTTTGGTTTCCAATTTCCCACTGTCGCAGCACTGAAAAGAAAAATAACTTACCCATTTACGCATTATACTAGCCTCCTACAGGGAACAGTACGATGTCAAACTTCAGAGAATGTCTGTCGTAAAGTCTCGCTTTATAAGGCTACCGTTATATTTTGGTCTCCCACTGGTTCTTTCGTGTGTTCTAACTTGATCTCGTGATTTTTCTGCAGATCCGTCATTCATTTCCACGCAACCTTTTTATTGGAGGGTTATCTATGCCTGGATCAGCGTATTCGTCTCAAAGCTTCGATACTTCTTTGCTTTTAAAATGGGTGAGGTCAACTTGCTGTTGAAAGTAGGCTCTTTTCTACTGATTGTTTTAGTAATTAATCATAACTATAACAAAATTCCCAAATTTGATTGGCTATCAACTGCCCTGATTTCAGCCATAATAGGACAGTTAAATAGGACAGTACGCGTCATGCCTGAGTAATTGGACAGTACGCGCCATCACGCGCGCGCTAAATGGCTTTTTTTCACTGCTGGCATAAAACAACTTGGAATTTCATGTGTTTTGATTTAAAAAAAAAGGAGTTTATACATCACAAATTTTGTTAAAGTTATGATTAATTGGTAATAAGACTTTGTGTCGTCCAATTCGGTCTGCAATCATACGACTGATTAAACAAATCGGACTCCCGCTACGCGGTCGTCCGATTTTGTAAATCACTCGTACGATTACAGACCGAATTGGACTCCACTCAGTCCTATTACCATTACTTCTTACACTATTTTGAAATCACAGATGATCCCTGCAATTTGATTGGCCCATGCCAGTGCGATTTATTCACGAATCGCACCATCTTAGGCTCCAAATCGCATCTTGTTTTAGCCAATGAGAATCAACTGAATTGAAATGTAAAACGTTTCCGGTTCCTCTTTTTTCTAATCGTCCACAAGATCAATAAAATATTGGCACTTGACTAACAATAATCTTAACTGTATGAGGACTATTAAATTGTGCAATTTCCAAACTGGATGTAATAAAGTAGTAATTGAAGTTCATGTCGTGCAATTTTGGTCTGAAATCATACTTGTGATTCCAAATCGAGCTCGCGCTGCGCGCTCGTTCGATATTTGAAATCACGCGTATGATTTAGGACCAAATTGCACTCCACTCAGTTCAATTACTGTCATCAATCAGGGACCCAAGGTTTAAAATCAGTTTTGTCCACAGTTATTTGATTAAGTTATTGTGTGCAAAGATTAACAAACATTTCATTTCAGAATCAAATGAGTAACTGTGGTTGTTCGCTGCATTCCAGGTGAAGCAGTAAACAATATGTGTGGACTCGGGTTTGGTGGCTTTGACGAGAAAGGACGAGCAAAATGGGATGCAATGGTCAATGTAAACATTTTAAAATTTGAGGTACGTTTAGTGGTCAAGCAATTAATGTTTCATCAATGGTATCACACTGTATAGTCAAACAAACAGGACAGTTCTGTTAAGTAGCTTTCCTAAAACGGACGCAGTGCACGATTTGATCTGGCATTATGTAATAGATAATTACTGAGGCGAGCAGCATTATTGGATATAATGCAGGCAGCTGAGGCCGCAGGCCGAAGCTGTCTGCATTATATCCAATAATGCTGCGAGCCGAAGTAATTATCTATTATAATTACTGATCGTCGTCCAAACCCATTGTTTTCTGTCTGCAATTATATCATCGAATGTCACCCTCCTTTTGTATTTCTGTGGAAAACAATAAGTTAAACAATTCATGGCGTTCAATCGATACTTTTTATTCAACGTAACTGCCACATTAGCTATTGTTTTCATGAGCATAACTTGACATGTACGTGTGAAAAATGCAACCAGAAACGAGTTATTGACTGTTTGTTTGTCAAGGTAGATTCAATTTGCATATTGCTCGACAAACACAGTTCTTTCTGAAAGTCAACTCGTTGTTTGGAATGATGGCGGAAAACTTCTGCGAAAGCAGTTCTGAAGAAGAATTGTGTCTTACGCAGTCAACGTTTACTATTAAGTCGGATGAATGAGATGGTAAGTACTTTCTCAGTCGTTACAGTTCTTTTGGTTTTCCTTAGTTGTGTGTAACCCGATGTTGTAATTGTTGTTCGGGAATGGGTGTGTCGACGAGTGAAGGGCACAGAAAATGATCAGAGGATAATAATTTTATTCATTAAAGTATTAGAAGCGGATATGGACACAAATGTTCTTGACTTTGGTTAGTTCGTTTTCTAGTGAGACAGATAGTCATGTACTTTTCTAAATATTTTCAGTCCTAATTGTTTGTGTAACGAGGAGTATTGGTTGTTACCTCATTTTCTCTTGTTGTTACTAGGGAGTGAAAGATTTCGTGCGCCAATCTCATCTGACGAATGTCGGAGGTTTGAAGACAGTTCCGATGCTAGTCGAAGGAAGTAGAATTGGGCGCTGAATATCTTTAAAGAATGGCGAGAGACGAGGAAGTGCTTCAGCAGTGGATATACGGATGTAAAGCATGCTGCATTATTAAAACCAAAACACGCAGCATTATTTTTAATAATGCAGCTTGTTATAGGTTTAATAATGCTGCGTGTTTTAATAATGCTGCGTGTCGATTTAGCACGTGTAAGATTACCCCTGATAATTTCCCTGCTACCAAAAAAGACCGCACCCGTTTTTCTCACACACTTGGTTTGCATTTTTTTTCTCTCGGCATTCGATGATATAATGCAGACAGAAAACAATGGGTTTGGACGACGATCAGTAATTATGTATATACAAGCAGCTAGTTTCATAACGATTTAAACTATGTAAAAAGAAAGATAACCTCGATATTTCCGTGAAACAACAACTTCTTGTGTGCGACGCCACTTTAGGTATTGCACGGTCATTATCACGTGATCTTTATAAAATCGAACAATAACCTATCCCTTTGAAGTTTGCCGGGTTTCCTAACCAGTCTCCCTCCACTAACTATGATCCGTAAGTGAAAATAATACAGTCACGTTGTATACATAGCAAAACAAACAGTATCACAGGGTAGGAAACTAGCGTCAACATTTTTCTTAATTTTGACCGATTTTATTTTTACATTTACGTTGTTTAGTTTGCAACCAATATGAAAATGGTCTGTGATAACTGGAATATTTCTACTGCACTCTGGTTAAGAAGGTGAGAAAACATTAACAGTGTGAACAAGTGCCGTTCGCTTTTCTTCGAGCATTTTGGGTTAACTTTGCACGAACGGAGTACGAGAGCCTGACTGGGGATACTGGCCCAAGATCATGGGACGTAGTACCGAACGCAGCGAATTCCGTACAAAAACGACCGAGGAACGATATTCCCCGGCACGGCTGGAATAAGCTAAGTTACGAAGTAGTTTGTTATATGGCAGTCGATTTTACATGTAAATTTTGATTTTGCGGGTATTTGAAATACACGGTTTATCACCGTTTCCAATGAAATGGTCCGTATGACAAAATCGGAACACATAAAGAAACAATCAGAACGCTCGGATTTTCCTCGAGACTACCTTGCCGTATTAAAAATGTTTTCTTTTTCTTGGAAACTCAGCTGCCATTTTTTTCTTTCCTTTTTTTTCCAGAATAGTATATGACAGGTGTACTCGATACAAAACCATGTCTGTTTTCATCGTATCTTCCATCTGGCATGGCTTTTACCCTGGATATTACTTGATGTTTCTGTCACTAAGCCTGATGATCGAAGCGGCAAGATTGGTAAGTCTTCATGTTTTTACAAACAAACTAGCATTCCGTTTGATTACGAGAAATGGCAAACGACAGACGCCAGCGATTTTTGATAGTCAGCTGCCGTGTACGACGATGATGAGGAAATAATAATAATAATAATAATAATTTACATTTATATAGCGCAAACCTCTATATGAATATATTCGGTTGCGCTTTACAATATCGTTATATTAAATTTATGCTAAAGGTGACTAAAGCATAAGAAACTATTAAAACCTACAATAAAAAGTATTAAAAAACCTATTGTAAAAGCCAACAATTAAATCTATTTAAAAGCTAAATTGAAAAAATGAGTTTTAACAGCAGTCTTAAAAGTGTCCAATGTCTTCATGTTGCGAATTGCCGAAGGTAATGCATTCCAGAGATAAGGTGCAGCT